>CM065690.1:33424303-33426803 GCA_017654935.2 Phymorhynchus buccinoides
GCTCAGAGCAAGGTGATTTGGTGTCACAGGCTGCTCTGACAAGATTGACCCATCTTTTGTCTAAATAGAGAGCTCTTTACCTTTCTTTATCGTAGGCCTGCCTCTACGGCCTTGCTTTATCGCATGAACAAACAAGACTTCTCTTCAAGCATTTGTTTGTAGGCCCACGTACAATTCTGTCCTGCACTGGGCAAGGTGAATAGGTAGCCTCTCTACCATAGACGACTTTGATAGTAGTTGTGAGCTTTTTTTTTAGGGATAGATAGTTCTCTGTCTTAGTTTATCGACTTGTCTTATGCTTCTTTCCAATGCTCATTCGTTTCTGTATTTACGATTGTAGGGGAGACTCACTGATATCGTACCAGTTACCCAATTCGTACCACCTGCTTTCCAACGAAGCGGCAGAAGATTGGGGATCAATGTTTGTGTGTAAAGTTAAGTTTCGACTAAAAAAAGGGAAGTATTCTACCAGAACCAAAACGTGACAACATTTTCTAGCCAAACAAAATCTCATTTTGGCAACGCCCAATCTTGTTTTGGATAACACGGTGTTTTTTGTTTGTTATTCAACAGACCAAGAAAAAGATAAAAACTGAAAATGTCACTTTAAAGTCTTTACATTCTTGAGGTTAATTTTGTGAGTGATAATATAATAAAAAAACTGGAAAAAAACTGGGCTCTGTTTTTTGTATACAAAAAAAAATCATAATTATGTCAAAAGTATAGATAGACCTTAGGCCTATCATTATAAATATAGTTTATGTACATAATCATAGCAATGTCCGTGCTGATCTTTTTTTAACATATCTGTGGAATCATGTGCTCATGAACAACCGATAGAGCTCGCTAGTCAGTGCTGCCTCCAGTTAAAGGCTTAACAACCGATCCCATGGATCAGGTCTCGCTAGTCAGAAACGTGCTGCCTCACAGTGGCTCGTACAAAAGGTAAAAAAAAAATAATGGTTGAAGTGTTGCTACCCCTAGCAGAGAGGCAAATGAGACCATGCAGCTATATATGGTTGGCTTAACGTCTAAGTAGTTAAAGTTTAAGTCCTCTCGGCAAAGCCATACGGGATAAAGTCTAAGTAGGCGAAAATGGAGTTTTACGTCCTCTTGGTCTGAATCAGACACATATGGGACATTTGTAAATACAAATATGGTGGGAACAATACTGGAGGCAATGCCCGGAGGCAGTACGAAACCAGTAAAGTCCCGATTTTTTTATATTAATACAGATAGCTGTAGCGTTGACCACGCCTCGGTTAAACCTCATCGGCTATGGCACCGCCACAAAGTTATCAACCGGGCTGAAAACCAGAGTATAAAGTCTAAGTAGGAAGTTCAATTTAACGTCGCGTATAGGCTTTCGCCATGTACGACGGGCTGAACAAATCAACCACGGCATAGACAAAAATGTATGTTCCTGAATCACTGTCTTAGCCAAAAGGCCGAGAAGCGATCAGTATTCGTCTAAGTAGATGGCGAAGATCGTTTATATATGCTGGCTGCGTCTTTAAGTGGTACGAAATCAGTGAGTCTCCCATGATGCATCATTATCTGTCTCTGACCTTTGTCGTCTGTGAGGAACAGTCTGCGGCTGGAGCTGACCAGCAGCCCACTGCCCACCACAGCTTCGATGGTCAGCTCGTAGAAACTGTCCCGTTCCAGCGAGGTCAGTTTGTGGGAGGTCAGTTCTCCTGGAACGGTCAGTCTGGTGGGGGAGGTGCTGGCAGGAGTCTGCTGCATCTTCCACGACTTCTCCTCCGAATCTTTGTTCTTCACTGACACCTGTGGTTGGGGAACAGAATGCTAATGCGTCGTTTGGTATGTCTGTGAATCTGTATGTATTTTGGTCTGTCTGTCCGTCCGTCTCTCTGTCTGTCTGTCTGTCTGTCTGTCTCTCTCTCTGTCTCTCTCTCTCTCTCTCTCTCTCTCTCTCTCTCTCTCTCTCTCTCTCTCTCTCTCTCTCTCTCTCTCTCTCTCTCTCTAACCCTGTGCATGTGTTTGTCTCTCTCAGTGGCAGGTGCCTGCTTGCGTGCGTACGCATGTATGTGTGTGTGTGTGTGTGTGTGTGTGTGTGTGTGTGTGTGTGTGTGTGTGTGTGTGTGTGTGTGTGTGTATGTGTGTGTGTGTACATGCGTGTGTTTGTGCGCGTGTTTGTGTGTGTTTGTGTGTGTGTGTACTTGCATGCATACATGCAAGTGTGTGTATGTGTGTGCGTGCGTGCGCGTGAGTGTAGTGTGTGTGTGTGTGTGTGTGCGCGCGCGTGTGCATGCATGTGTGTGTGTATGTGTGTTTTGCTATGTCCTTGGTGTGGGACCTATTTGGTGCAGACTGTAGACTGACCTTTTTGTAGACCAGTCTATACTCGGACACTTTTCTGGCGGTCAGTTTAGGGGGCTTCCACTCTACGGTGTAGCGGTCAGGCTCCGGACTGCGACACCCTGATGTAATTTGTATCCCTGGACAGTTTTTGAAAGACTTCAGTAAATAGGCCTAT
>CM065690.1:33441803-33449303 GCA_017654935.2 Phymorhynchus buccinoides
TCTTAAGTTACAAGTGAATGAGATCAACCCAAGAGAATGCTGTTGGCAATGACATAATATATTATACGAGAGATGAATAATGTATCCACTATGAAAATGCTTCTGTACTTAGCACCTGCACTTAGCTAGGTGAATAGGTGCAGTTGGCGGCCTTGATAGGAGTTGTATGTCTTTTAGGGATAGAGAGTTCTCTAGCTGTGTTTATTGATTTAACTCAACAGAACTTTTCACGGAGATTTAGACTCCGTTGTTAAGTTCTCACAAAATTTGTTGGAGTTCAGAATTATATATTGAAATTACAATTCAAAAGAACATGCCACATTTCTTGCTTGACCATTTAGCTCTTACCTACAGGAAAAAGGAAGATTTATTTAAAAAATGCTAGCACGTTAAGGGACAGAGGATCAAGCGGTTTCAATAAGAAACTCTAAATCACCCAAGGAATATTTCCATGGCAAAGATGTAGACACTATATTCAAATGAACAAAGAAAAAGAAACCCTGATTTAGATATTTACACCCACGATGTAGAACAATGTATCTGAGTTAATTGAGTGGGGAATTCGCAAGAATGTACAAGAAGAAGAATGATAAAAGATATATTCATAAAAGAAAAAAGAACACAAACATACATTCAAGAAGCAATAAAAAATAAATACACTAATAAAAATTGTATACGTGTGGTGTAAGACAACAGTGTACAGTCCAAAATTAATTTGGTCAAAAGAATCCACAATACCCAGGAACCAACAACCAATCGACACAACTAAGCATAAGAAAACGAGCAACCCGATATGGAAATAAAGTCAAACACTACACTAACAATCCGAATTATTGATGTAAGGTGATGAGTCACAAGGAGATAAATAACAATTGAATCGACTTATTAGAATATATTATGTAAATGCGTAGGGAATTTGTTTTTTCAGTTTTGACGAACTGGATAACTGTGTTCAAAACTAAAATAAAACAGGACCTAATCATGCGCATTGATATTCTTTAACGGTTGAAAAAGACAGACAAAAACATCCTTCAGAATTCAGGAAACAGGGGAAAGGGAGAACGAAGCGAAATACAAACAAACAAAGAATAACAGCTTCAACGTGAAGGAGTTAGTGAAAAGAGAAGAAGCGGAGTCAGGGAAGATATAATAATAATAATAATAATAATAATAATGACCATTTTTATAGCGCCTATTCTCCTTTCAGGGCTCTAAGCGCTCCACAAAAAAAGTAAAAAAACAAAACTACAAAAAGCCCGCACTTATAAGGAACAACACGAAACAAAATCACGATAACTACAGTTACGTCACATTATATAATCATTCAAATTAAATGCGACAGTAATAATTCACTCTTACTCTCCCTCCCCCCCACCCCATTTCTCTCCCCTCTCCACCCCCGAATCCCCCGCCCTCCCTTCTGATCATCAGATTGGTGAATGGGGGTATACACGAAAATAGTGAACAAAACTAGTAGGATTTCATCAGATTCCTGTAGTATGGGCCTATTTCATCAGATTCCTGTAGTATGGGCCTATTTCATCAGATTCCTGTAGTATGGGCCTATTTCATCAGATTCCTGTAGTATGGGCCTATTTCATCAGATTCCTGTAGTATGGGCCTATTTCATCAGATTCCTGTAGTATGGGCCTATTTCATCAGATTCCTGTAGTATGGGCCTATTTCATCAGATTCCTGTAGTATGGACTATTTCATCAGATTCCTGTAGTATGGGCCTATTTCATTAGATTCCTGTAGTATGGGCCTATTTAGCAAGATTCATGCCTCACAGGCGTCGTCAAGGATAGCCGTAAGACTGAAGTTGTTGGTGTGGCGCACAGTCTTCAGATGAATGACCATAATCAGAAAGCACTCACATGGCGCAAACCTCTGCCTGTCGATTACAGCACTCGGAGCAGCACTTGTGTTTTATGACAAATTTCTAGGTCTAGTCTTACATTTCCAAAGAGAAAAAGGCATTGTGGCTGAAGAAAAAAAAGCATGCTTTTGAAGGCTGGCTTCGATTGACTGATCACCTATGCTGATCATTCCTAGCATAAAACACTAGCTGTCCAGAATATGTCATAGAAATCAGGACCTGTATTCACATTGAGATAGATAAGACTTACTATCACGATATCTTAGAAGTCCTTCTAAAGATATCATGATGATAAAAGTCTGATACTATCTCAATGTGAATGCAAGCCCTGGACCTGTATTCACATTGAGATAGCATGAGACTTAGCATGATGCTAACTTAGAAGCTCTTCCAATGTCCTGTAGGATTTAATAGGACTTTTGGAAGAGCTTCTAAGTTAGCATGATGCTAAGTCTCATGCTATCTCAACGTGAATACAGGCCCTGGTCACTATTCTTTCAAAGCAACCTTGTTAAGCTAAAGGAATGGAAAACACAGTAGAGTTTTAAAACAATGACCAGCCCAATAGCCGAATGACGATCCAAATTAACTCCCAAAATTGCATTACTTTTCTGTGGGAAATATGTCATTCCCAGCCATATTTAATAAGAAGCTGTTCACGGTGTTTCGAGTTAAGTTATTCACAAACAAACACATGAACAATCATAGCAGCAGCAACAACAAAACCTACAAAAAACATAACCTTCTTGGTGGACGTATTACCAAAGACTCTAAAAGGGTAAGATGGACTACATAAGAGTTACGGCGAGCCGGGCTGATAGAGTTATCGTTAGTGGGGTAGTTACATCATTCACAGTGGCGGCTATCCAAAGACTCAGACTGGAATTTGAACGGAGAATTCAACTGGCCTACCGACGTGTTTTTAACTAATTTATGCTTTACGTCCTCCTGGCCGAAGCCATATGGGATATGTGTTTTTAACCTAAATGTGTCACGTTTAAAAGGGACATAACCAGTGTTTCTGTCCTCACTATAGGGAAAAGGGGCCGGATGTTAGTCTTTTCTTTTCAGTGTCTTTGGTATTACTGTCATATAGAATATGAACATTCCTGTATTCGTAATTATTCATAGTACCACAAATAAAAGAAGTTTGTTTGACATTTCGTAATACAAATGTACAGTTTTTGTATTGCACTATTAACAATCATAAAGCCATATGTTGAAGTACAATAAAGTGAATAGTTAATCCTGTCAAAACATAGTCAAAGACTGTACACAACATGAAACAAATAGGAATGATTATATTGGGAAATGTATATGTACACAACTATGTACAATTATCATATGTTATCATAATTATCTTCATCTTCCTCCTCATCATAGACATCTTCTATGGAGCGTAAATAGTAAGCTTAAAAGGTGTCCATTGGTTTCTTAACGTTACAGAAAATACGTTTTGAGCAGTCAAGAAAGCAAGAGGGAAATAAACATATGGCTTATCACTACCAATAATATCGCTATATGCAGCTACATCATGTTTGTTAGAAAGACAACTTATCAATTATGCTATCAAATGGTTTTTCGTGGTTATCTTATAGCTCCTCTTCACCCGTTTCCTTTATATTTTCAACATTTCACCAGCTTTGTCTTAACACAGACCACATGATAGAGAAAAAGTATTATAGCAATTGTTTTCTGATAACAATACTCATAACAGCTAATCTACTATAATACATTTGGGGTTTAACCTTTGCATTGATACTAGTAGTCTTAAAGTAACTGACCTCATCGGTAAGAGTTGTATTCGGAACATTGTCTTCAAGAAAAAAAAGTGTTTACAAAACAGATAATTGATAGTATGTCTTTTTTTTAATGACAACTGGAAGACAACCTAGTAATATTTTGGGGCTAAAATTATTTCCTGGTTACTAACAATTTGTTGAAGGACAATAGAGGAAATACGAAAATTAATCCACTCTTTTTGCTGTGCAATTACAAAGATTTTCTACAGGAAATAAGGAACAGATCTCATTCTATTGCTATCCTATAACATCTAACCACATGTTTCTAAAATACCAGGCTTAAGGAATGCTGTGACAACGGCAGATTTATTCGTCATTGCACTCAGTTACTAAAACCCCTAAATCCACTAATCTGTAACAACTACCAAAATGAAGATAAGACGCATAGTAGACCATGCCTAGAATCACACACTTACCCTAACCCTAGAGATAACGGTGTAACCAAGTAACACAACGACGCAACCATAATCATATAGTAATCCCAGTATCTATCACAGCTGCCACATGCTGACAGTAGGTGACGAGGTTCAGAGTTTCAACATGGTATGATAAGACTTAGAAACAACAACAGTCTAACTGTCCCTCATATTAGTGGTCATGAACTTTCTAAACGTTTTTTTTGTAGCAAAACAACCCCCCTTTTTTTTTCTTCTAAAAAGTCCATTCTTAGCGTCTATTCCTTTTCATTCTTTCTTAATGATTCTTTTCAAGCCTGGATTGCATTTGTTTTGTGAAGAGGTTTTAAATATACAGGAACAATACCCCCTAAATAGGAAAATAGAGAAAAGAAAAAACTACCTGTAATTGAAAGGTAAGCATAAATGAAATTGCTAGAAACTCACATAGCTTTGAATGAAAATTATCTGTACGACATAAGGAATCTCCATGGCAGCTGCAGGTAAACCAGAGAGAAAAAGCAACATTTAGTGACCCCCTTTTCATTCCCAATCACAGTCAACATGTGGTTTTTTAGCCCCCAAATCCAATAGTTTGTACATAATTTTTAGAAAAACCCAACAAAGTAGTCTTGACCACAAAAAGACACAGGCTTTAAGCAAAGGAAGACAAGAACACGTGATTCACAGGGATGGAATATATAAGCTGTTGAACATTGTTTTCAACATACAAAACTGACCTGATGTCTTATTTTCTTAGCAGCATTTTATACTGCGTTGATGTTAAGAGATTTCAAACCAACAGACAAACATACAAATGAATAAATGAATAAACAAACAAAACAAACACAACCAATCCCAAGCATGGCTGTCTTTTCAACCATTTCAATATGTCTAAGCATATCACATAGTAGTAGGAAATGAGGGAATGCTCGATTGATTAATTAAACATTGCTACGTGTTCTGCACATATGCATGATGCAAAATCTGAAATACGTAGGTTTGCTTCCTTGTGAGCCTACGTTTTTGTACCCATACCCCCAATTCCAATTTCCACCCTCTCCTCTCCATTTTATTCTTCACCACGAAATTCTTATTTCAATAATTATGGATTTTCAGCAAAAGAAGGAGAAGTGGATAGTCTGAATTCTGTATATATACAGCAATTTAGCACCAGCACTCTGGGAATATTTCTTGGTTTATCAACAGTGATACTAGAATATGATTCTCACAAAAACAGAGCATGCAATATACAACCAACAAATCTTTAGCCCTCTAGGTGATACACTCTCTTTTTGACAAGCCGTGTCAACACATTTGTGTTTTGCTGGCCATATCAACACATTTAGTTCTGAAAGGAACAATGTAAGTTCTCCTCAAAAGACCCTCCTAAAGTATGTTTGTTGAGATCCAGTTCTGTTCATGAGACCCACTCCACCCCCCCCAAAAAGTATGTTCTATGATAATTATTTCTGCTCATGTGACCTCCCTAAAGTATGTTTTCTGATAATTATTTACTTTTTCACATATGATACCCCCCCCCCCCCTCCCCAATGTACGTCTTCTGATATTTTATACTTCTTCTCATAAGAACCTCCTAAATATTATTATGTTTTCTGAGTTATACTAATAAAAACCTCCTAAATTAGTTTTCTGACATTTAGTCTTCTCATAAGATCCCCCTTCATCCTAAAGTACGTCCTCTGCGATTTACTTCTTCTCATAAACCCCCATTCCCACCCCATCACCACTCCCAAAAACATTTATGAGATTTTTAAGTCGATCGTTCTCCCTCTAAATTATGTTTTCGGAGATTTACTTCTTTTCACAAGATCCTCATGAAGCATGTTTTCTGAGATTAAACGTCTTCTCATAAGACCAATTTAAAAGACACTTACTTTCGGAGATTCTTTTAATCATTCTCATAGCGGTTTTTCGTTCTTCCCCAAACATAATCTCCCCGTTAAGTAAAGTTTCTGATATATTAATTCTTCTCACAAGATTCCACCCCCCCCCCCCCCCCCACACACACACCTAAAAGTATGTTTTCCGAGATTTATTTCTGCTGATAAGAACCTTCCCAAGTGTGTACGTTTTCTGGGACCTTTCAGTTCTTCTCGGGGACCTCCTGCAGGGTGTGCCACTGGGCGATGGGTCTCCTGGGGTTGGCCAGCATGTCGGACCAGTGGCGGAGCTCGGTGCCGCTGGAGGTGCAGCCCAGCACCACGCGCCCGATGGGCTCCGAGGTGCCGATGCGGTCATAGTCCACGCAGGACACGATCAGCGACACTTTCTGTGTTTCAACAGTGATAGGAAGAGATTAGATTGGGATAAGATTAGATAAGATTTAACTTCTTCTTCTTCTTGAAAACAAATAATAAAAAAATCTTCTTCTTCTTCCAGTTGGGGAAGTTTATCTGCCCCGCGATCACCAGTCTTCATTCAGACCATTAACAGCGCACAGGATGCGTGCTATGTGAATTCGTGTCATCCATCCCACCGGCACACACGGCCTACTCGTACCGGATAGTGGGATGGGCTTTAATGTGTGCGCAAGATATTGTGCACGCGTTCGCACACGGGACCTCGGTTTTTGAAAAGTCTCATCCGAAGGACTTTTTTCTCCAACTGACGTCAGGAAACCCAATTACACCTACTAACTGGCTTCACTTCAATGTATGCTAGTCTGATGCACTCCGTTGTACGTCAGTGATTTAACAGGGTTGGGTTAGATTATACTTCGTTGTGTATCAGTCTGATCTAACAGGGTTGGGTTAGATTATACTTCGTTGTGTATCAGTCTGATCTAACTGGGTTGGGTTAGATTATACTTCGTTGTACGTCAGTCTGATCTAACTGGGTTGGGTCAGATTATACTTCAATGTATGTCAATCTGATCTAACTGGGTTGGGTTAGATTATACTTAATGTCGGTCAGTCTGATCTAACAGGGTTGGGTTAGATTATAGTTCAATGTGTGTCAGTCTGATCTAACTGGGTTGGATTAGATTATACTTCAATGTCGGTCAGTCTGATCTAACAGGGTTGGGTTAGATTATAGTTCAATGTACGTCAGTCTGATCTAACTGGGTTGGGTTAGATTATACTTCAATGTCGGTCAGTCTGATCTAACAGGGTTGGGTTAGATTATAGTTCAATGTACGTCAGTCTGATCTAACTGGGTTGGGTTAGATTATAGTTCAATGTCTGTCAGTCTGATCTAACTGGGTTGGGTTAGATTATAGTTCAATGTGTGTCAGTCTGATCTAACTGGGTTGGGTTAGATTATACTTCAATGTATGTCAGTCTGATCTAACTGGGTTGGGTCAGATTATACTTCAATGTCTGTCAGTCTGATCTAACTGGGTTGGGTTAGATTATAGTTCAATGTCTGTCAGTCTGATCTAACAGGGTTGGGTTAGATT
>CM065690.1:33456803-33459303 GCA_017654935.2 Phymorhynchus buccinoides
CCACCCCACCCCTCCACGAATTTTAAAACGGTAAAAGTCCTTTCAAACTTGCCTGAATCAAGACAATTATGGTAACTGTCTCTGTGTGTGTGTGTGTGTGTGTGTGTGTGTGTGTGTGTGTGTGTGTGTGTGTGTGTGTGCGTGTGCGTGTGTGCGTGCGTGCGTGCGTGCGTGCGTGCGTGTGTGTGTGCGTGCGCGTGTGCGTGCGCGTGTGCGTGCGTGTGTGTGTGTGTGTGTGTGTGTGTGTGTGTGTGTGTGTGTGTGTGTGTGTGTGTGTGTGTGTGTGTGTGTGTGTGTGTGTGTGTGTGTGTGTGTGTGTGTGTGTGTGTGTGTGTGTGTGTTAAATGCGCACATTTTTAGGTTGATGTAACGAATTCTAATAATAATCATTTGGTTAGTATAATTTCGTTTCACACGTTTGATTAATGTTCTTTCAGTTATGTTGTATCTCTGTCATGTTGTTGCACCTAACCGGAATTTCTCTTTTGGAGATATTAAAGTATACTTGAACTTGAACTTTGCAAATCATGGGATTACCCTCTATAGCGTGTACAAAGAACAGACTTCCCTTGTAAATAATGCGAAGCAAGCAGATCGTTTGGTAACGGGCTCTATATGTATGATGCCGAAAAGCAGCTTTGGCAACAACATAAACAAAGCCATTGACAAGAGAGCTGCTAGAGTTTTCAACCATAGGGGCACAATGGCTTAGTGACGCCATTGTTAAATCTTTGTTGACACTGACAAAAAAAGTTATCTGCAACCATTTATTATGATCGTAATCCATACAGTCCACGACCAATAGGACATTGTCCATCTTGTGGGTAAATCCTTCAACAGAAGATAATTTCTACTCTAGACGCGAAGGAAGCTCAGCTCAATGGAAAATAATCATGGAAGCTTTTTTTTTTGACACAGTGACAACATTATTTAATTTATTCCTTTACACGTTGAAAGACTAAAAACAAAAAACAAACGCAGTCTGACAATGTCTGCATCTGTTTGTCTTTTTCTGGACAAATGGACGGACGGACAGACTGACTGATAAATGAAAGTATGTATAGATAGATGGATGATGGATATATAGATAGATGGATGGGATGGAATGGGTGAATTAATTTTGAATGATTGAGTGAATAACGACGATAATAGTAATAATGATAATGATAATGGAGATGGTGACAATTAACATATTTCATGAATCATCAGCATCATCGTCACCATTGTTTTTGTTTTTTTGTTTTATTACCATTATTATCATCGTTGTCGTCGTCATTATTATTGGCAATAACGAGAACAACAACGGTGCCATGAATTAAAAAAAGCAACAACAACAAAAAAGCAATTAGTATATACGATTCAAACAGTTCAAATTTATTGTCGCTCATTTCTCATTGGCATCCACCGATATATATATGGATTGTGAACAGCATCAAGATTAATTTAAGACCAAGCAGTTCTTCTCTGAGTCACGTACCTGAGAGTCCACCGACGTCCATTTTCTTCAGGTTCTTGGCCTCCAGCACGACCACAGTCAGTTTGCCCGCCGTGGGCACATAGCGTAGAGAGAAACAGATGTCCCCCAGCTTGTTCTCCTGCGTGACAGGTGAAGAAAAAAGAAGCACCGTAACATGTGATTTTCATCATTAGTTTAACAAAGAACAAGTCAGATGTTTAGCAACGTTTTGTTGTTGTTGTTGTTGTTGCTGTCGTCGTACTTTGGCTTAAAGACTTACAGGGATCATTCCAACAGCCGAAGCATTTCACCATTAGTTAACCCTTTCACCGCCAATGTCGCATTTATGCACCACAATGGTTTGACACCCATGTTACTAAAAGGTATCAAATCAGGGTCTGTTATCCGAAGACCCTATTTTCTTTACTTCGTGAGGTGGGATAGGCCTGATGTTATGCATGTCACATAGAAATTCTGAATATTGCAGATAAGACTTTTCTCTACTCATGTAAATTTAATGGAATATTTTGGCTGAAAAATGGCTGGCGGCGAAAGGGTTAAACAAAGAACAAGTCAGATGTTTAGCAACGTGTTGTTGTTGTTGTACCCCTGGGATCATCCCAACAGCCGAAGCACTTGAACACTATGGTACAAATGCACCAGCTAGGGATGAAAACGTTACGTGTGTGTGTGACCGTTTTTTGATTACCCTGACTTTCGGAGGAAGCAACGTTTCAAATTAGGCTTCCTGAAATCCCACCACTGTTGGAGCCAGGTTTGTACAGAGACACTAGAGGTTTCTTTACCATTCATTACATGTTCTGCGTTTCAAAGACAGACAGGACCACATCAGAGAGTGCAACAACGCGCACGGATACACTATGTTAGGACCCCTACATTACCCTATCAGACTCCACACAGTACCTTTTCAGATTCTACACAATACCTTTTCAGACTCTAAACAGTACCTTTTCAGACTATACACAGTACCTTCTCAGACTCTAAACAGTACCTTTTGAGACTCTAAACAGTACCTCTTCAGAC
>CM065690.1:33464303-33471803 GCA_017654935.2 Phymorhynchus buccinoides
GATTATTAACGCCCTTGACGGCAAGAGTTAAGCCCTTGTTGGTCAGTACCCAACAGGGCATTCACTCTTGCAAACGGCAGCCATTCAGTGGCCTCAAATAGGGTTATTGGCGAGAGTTATTCCCTTGTTTGGTCAGTACTCAAGCATCTACCAAGGGCATTCACTCTAGCAAAAGGTGGTTGTTGCAGTGGTCAATGGATGCAGAATGCCCAACTTACGTAAATATGTAAGTATGTACGTTGATGGGCTGCTATTGAAATGTGTTTTTAAACGTCTGTTCGAATCCTATTATCAATTGTGTTGCTTCGTTTTGATCTTTCTAAGCGAACGACACGCATCTTTTCAACGTGTTCTTGCCTTTTGTTTTCGCCATTTTGTGTTTCTTGTATTTTCAACCTACGCAGAGGAAACTCCTTTTCTTTGTCTTCATCTATCTCTGTTGCAGTCAACGATTAGACGGTTTCCATTCGTATACAGGACTTTTTTCCTTTTCATTATTAATTAATATTCGTTTAGAGCCCGTGCGTGTGATCAAGTTAAAACTGAGCTGTTTCTATGTGGAGGTTTGGACTGCGTCAGTGCTTTCTAGTCAATAAAGTTGCTGGGAGAGAAAGAGAGACAGAGACAGAGAGACAGAAACAGAGACGCACTTTGAGCAATGACGACATTGGTACAACAGCTGCACTAGCTGAATAGCTCCAGAATGATCGGCCCAAAACACACATTACTACTTACTATTTCACCCCCCCCCCCCCCCCCCCCCACGCATACAATGGCAAACATACACACAATCATCATATTATACACACCCACACACTACCTACAACCTCCACCTACCCCCACCCAACACCCTCTAATCCTTCCACCTCAGCTTTTCCTCCCTTGCCGTGTTGTTTGAGCAATTTAGGTGGGGTCATGGGTCTTAGCCTTGGACATCAAGTGGCGTTCCATTTGAAGGCACATTGTCAGCGACGGCAAGCTCATTCTCTGTCTCTCTGTCTGTGTGTCAGTGTCTGTCTCTGTCTCTGTCTGTCTGTCTGTCTGTCTGTGTGTCTGTCTCACTGTCTGTCTGTCTGTCTGTCTGTCTGTCTGTCTGTCTCTCTCTCTCTCTCTCTCTCTCTCTCTCTCTCTCTCTCTCTCTCTCTCCCTCCCTCTCTCTCTCTCTAGCAACTATCTCTCTCCCTCTCTCTCTCTCTCTGTCTGTCTGTCTGTCTGTCTCTCTGTCTCTCTCTCTCTCTCTCTCTCTCTCTCTCTCTCCCCCTCTCTCTCTCCCCCCCCCCTCTCTCTCTCTCTCTCTCTTTCTCTCTCTCGCACGCGAACAGTACAAAAATAGACTTTGCCTTCTATTGTTTCGCCCAAGGGAAATAGAATAATAAGCCACTAGAGGGATTCCCCCGCGAGACCACCAGAAGATCTCCATTTGTCCTCGAATCGCGTTATTGCGAAAGCGGAGGTGGACAATAATTGCAACGGGCCAAGTCAGCTTTCCACGCATGACCTCTCCTCCTTTCTCCCCAGTTCCTAGCAGCTCCGCCCTACCGTTAGTCAGCAGAGGGACCAAAATGAACGGCTTTGCTGGCCAGAAAACCCCCCAACAAACTGTGACACCTGACCCTCTACAGGAATGGTCAACGGAAAGAGTAAAGGGCCAGCCAGCCACACGTCCACTAAAATCGCACGACTCTACGATACGATTCGATCAGGGAACTAGGGGCCATAGATCAAAGTAGTGGTAAATGATGGGCTGTAGCTGTGCCGGTCGGGGTTCGCCCCCGGGGACCCCTACGGTAGCCGGATTGGTCTTGCCCAGATACTACGAAATAAAAGCTACGGTTCACTTAAATTTATTTTTATTTTTATAAATCAGTTCCACACTAGGTTTATTTTGTTTACTTTCCATTAGGCTACTTCTATCTCCTCAGCTTTCTAATTTCTTGTCTTCTTACTACCCCCCAAAGTGCAGCAGAATCTTCAGCCTGATGAAGTTGGCTGCGAAGAAGAAGAAGAAGAAGAAGAAGAAGAAGATCACGTGGGGGGGGGGGGGGGGGGGGGGAGTCTCTAAGAAACAAAAAATGTGACTGGCGCATCGAGGCCACGTGATCGAATCGTATCGTACAGTCGTGCGATTTTAGTGGACGTGTGGCTGGCCCTTAAGGGAAGGGGTTGGGGGTTAGGGGAGGGGTGGGGGTGGGGAGTGTGTGGGGGGGGGTGGGGGTGGGGACAGGAGGGTAATAACATGAGCAGAAAGGAAATCAGAAAAGAATAAGGTTGGTCAAGTTTACATGTCTTTCGTGATCGAGGCTACCTGCTAGGGAAGACTTTCAAGGGGAACACAATTTAACATTGTAAAAGTTGGGGGTGGGGGGTGGGGGGGGGGGGGGGGTTCTTCTTTGTTTTTATCAAGGATATGTTGGGTATGGGGATGTGTTGTAATGGTATCTGTACACGTGAACAGTTTTTACTCTTCCCCCATTGCATGGCAACACAGTACAGATATGCAAGTCATATTATGACTGGCCTATCACCTGTGTTGCCATGGGGAAATAGTGAAACATTTTCACGTGTACCGGGACCTTAACCAATATAACATACTACACTAGCTCACACCCGTGAACAAACAAAAAAGAAGAAGGAACTCTCGAAGGAGGCTAATAAAGCACTCGTTTTCCCCTTTGCACTGCGCTTTTGAGATGAAATTGCTCCATCTCCACTTCTTGTACTCTATCCGATCTGTTATGTAGGCCTAACAGCAAATTTAAACACAGATAAAGCAAATCGACCCAACCCTTCCTTCGTAAGAAGAAGAAGAAGAAGAAGAAGAAGAAGAAGAAGAAGAAGACGAAAAAGAAGAAGAAGAAGAAGAAGAAGAAGAAGAAGAAGAAGAAGAAGACGAAAAAGAAGAAGAAGAAGAAGAAAGGAAAAGAAGTAACTATGACAACAGCAACAACGACAACACCAGTGTGGGGTTGTATACTGGGGAAATGCCACTGTCTTCTCTTTTGATATTATATATCGATGGCTTGGAGTCAAAACGGATTATCTTTAGATAGTCCTTTGACAAATACATCTCTTATATTGAACTTATTAACTCTCAAAGGGGAAGACGGGGTAAAAAACGCGCATGGGCGGGTAAGAAGCCCATGGCAATTATCTCATGAAATGAAGAAAATTTTCAGTCTCATTTTGCCCATGAGACGAGTGTTAATGTCAGCATTCGTCTCATGGGCAAATTTGACTGAACATTTTCTTTTTATTTCATGAGATAATTGGGGTGGGCTTCTTACCCGCCCATGCGCTTTTTACCCCGTCTTCCCCATATAAGAAGAAGAAGAAGAAGAAGAAGAAGAAGAAAAAGAAGAAGAAGAAAAAAGAAGAAGAAGCAGAGAACAAAATATAAACATGCAAAACCCCCTTTTTATATGTCTGCTGTCATTGTTTGATACAAGTTTTTAGTTTTTGTAATAAATCAAATAATACCGTGGACTATCTAAAGGATAGTCCGTTTTGACTCCAAGCCATCGATAATATATACACTCCCTGACTCTCAAAATGGCTAGACGCTTAATATCAAAACTATCAAAATACATCTCTCGTATTGAATATTAACTCTCAAAGTTTGGAGCCGTGTATAAATAACGTACCCTGTTGAACCTATGATGGCAAGCTTAGCAAATATTGGGATAACCCCCCCCCCCCCTCCTTCACCCCCACCACCCGTCCAATCTTTACCCATGAAATACAAAAGTATGAAGTTAGACAGACAGCAGACAAACAAAGACAGTGACAAATTTGGAGTACAAAGAAGAAGAAGAAGAAGAATGAAGAAGAAGAAGTAGTAGTGGTAGTAGACGTAGTAGTAGTACGACGGCAGCAGCAGCAATGCCTTCCTAGTCAGCACAGCAGCACAGCAGCAGCAGCAGCAGTAATAGATAATAATAATAATAATCATGAGAATTTATATAGCCCTCTTTCTCACATGAGCTCAGTGCGCTTTACATTGATAACAAGAACATTAAAGGCAAACAAATAATGAATCATTAGAAAGTAATAATAAACACGATGGTTGCAAGCAACAACACTCTATACTGACCTACTACTAGTAGTAGTAGTAGTAGTAGTAGCAGTAGTAGTAGTAGTAGTAGTAGCAGCAGCAGCAGTTTGTAGTAGTAGTAGTAGTAGTAGTAGTAGTAGTAGTAAATTTGTAGTAGTAGTAGTAGTAGTAGTAGTAGTAAGTAGTAGTAGTAGAAGAAGAAAAAGAAGAAGAAGAAAGAAAAAATACAAGAAGAAGAAGAAGAACAACAACAACAACAACAACAACAACAACAACAACAACAACAACAAGACAACTACCACCAACTAAACCCAGAACAAGAAGAACATGGAGGAGTCACTCAGTTTTGACCAGACCTGGCATAAATATAATTGCAGTACCTCCAGGATCTGCTCAGAGCATTGAATGATGGTTGGGTGGTGGTTCGTCCCATATGTGCTGCTTTGCAGCCGAGTGGACGTAAAACCTAACCATCATTCACATGAAGGAGAACAACAAGAAGAAGAAGAAGAAACAACTAGGCAGACAGACTAGACAAACACAGATAGCGACAATCCATCAGTACACTCACACTTCTCGAACTGATCCACGATTTCGTTTTGCAGCTTGGTGATTGAAGACTCTCCTCCTCCCCCTTCTCCTCCTCCTCCGCTGGAACTGGTGACGTCCAAGGCAAGACCCTCCCCCCCTCTCCACCACCCCCTCCTCCTCCCCCTCCTCCTCCCCCTCCTCCTCCCCCACCCCCTCCCCCGTCCGTGGCTGATTCCTTGACTTCACGGATGATCCTGGAGAGAAAGTCCTCCTCCATCGTCGTGACGCTGGCGGAGTGGAAACAGCGAGGGTTGTTTTGTTTTTCTTTCCTGCGAGGATGTCAGATGCTGAATGATCGAATGTCTGGAACAAACATGCATCAACACATGTGGGCCTGCGTAATACATAAAGGTTCGGGAGTATGCATGCGCGCGTATACAAGCAGGCGCGCGCGAGTGCTTTCACACACATACACACGCGCGCGCAAGCACGCACGCACGTACTGACGCGCGCGCGATCACACATGCGCGAACGCACGCGCGCGCGCACGTACACGCACACACACACGCACACTCACACGCACACGCGCGCACGCACACACACACACACACACACACACACACACACACACACACACACACACACACACACACACACACATTGAATTGATCTTTGATAGGCAGTCAAATGTTTAATTATATTTCTTTGGGCAACAAGTGTCAAACACCCACAATACGTTGTTGTTGTTTTCATCGTAGCCTGGCTTAAAGACTCCAGGGATCCTCCCAACAGCCGAAGCAATTGAACACTATGGTACGTTTTTGATTACCCCGTCATGTGGGCATCCACACTCCGACATCGGAGGATTTTTGACTGATGATGTTTTGCTAGGAGCTTGTCATGGGTAAAAACAATCCCCGCATAACTATGCAGAACATAGCAACATTCTGATGTAGCCTTGGTGTTCTAGCTTATGTCAATTGGTCTGACACAGCCTTATGCCAAGGCGCTATAATATGTTAGACCTGATTTTTTTTCTTCAGATTTGGCTCCCTGTCAAATCGCCAATGTGAAGTTCCTAATTTCATTAAGACTAAAACAATCTTCTGATCTTAATTAATTTGGTTTCAATCTGCCATATCGTTCACAATGGTGATAGTCTCTACTATTATTTTCCAGTGTACAGGCCTTTAAGATAAACACCAACACTCACACTAGCTTGGTAGAATTGTTAGCATTTTGGGTACAAATACCACGTAAAAGCGAATCATGATCACTGTGAAAGGTATTTCCAATCATATGTGATCTAGCACCACGAAAGGGACATTAAGTCTCTGGGCTAGTTTCTCACTACAGGCTTGCAAAGTCAAACATCTCAATTTTGGTCAATTTTGAGTTATGGGTATTTTTGTGTTCTCTAACATATTACCTTTCATATTTATAAAGATTAATCTGTAATATGGTCCCTAAATGATCTTATAAGTGTTTCAAAACTAGTAGGTCAATGAATTTTCTTCAGCTAGGCTAGACGGTGTTTTCTCAAAATGGCCGACGTTCACCCTACTAACTTTAAATGCTCATAACTCTGGAACAAAAAACGATACAAGAATGATTCTTCTATCATTAGAAAGAGAATTGTCTTGAAGATTTCAAATGTATAATTTTCTCAGAATGGTCAGTGTGACACTTAATGTCCCTTTCGTGGTGCTGGGTCACATATGTATCGATGCCTTTACTTGTATTGCTCAGCACTTTAAAAAAATACATTTAAAAAACCTACACACACACACACGAGCAACACTCTATCCACACACAGAGCATCGTCTTTTAAATCGAACACACACCAAAAAACCAACGCGTGCTTACAACGCATTTTTCCGTAGTAGGATTAATTAACCACCACACTGGTGTTAATTAACCCAAGAACAACTTAGCTATGCACTGTACTGCCCTCTTCACATCGATAGAACAAGTCATCCCATTAAGCCACAATGCATTGTTAGATAACATACAGTCATCACCCGGAAACATTACGATCCCAGCAACGCATGAGTAAAAAGAATAGGCTATTAGGCCAACTGACTGATATAAGTTTTTTTAGAGTAGAATGATTTTCTTCCTTATTCAACAAAAATGACGGTAACAATGGTGGAGCAGTACAGACAAGGAACCTGTTTGCCAGTGACACTCTATTAATATTCCGGTGTGTGATGCTAAACTACTCCTTTACTTAATATGGCAATAATTCATCCTTCGTTATGTTGCAGTTGCTACGAAGTTTATAAGTGCGTGCGTCTCTGTGCGTGCGTGCCTCTCTCTCTCTCTCTCTCTCTCTCTCTCTCTCTCTCTCTCTCTCTCTCTCTCTCTCTCTCTCTCTCTCTCTCTCTCTCTCTCTCTCTCTCTCTCTCTCTCTCTCTCTCTCTCTCTCTCTCTCTCTCTCTCTCTCTCTCTCTCTCTCGGTTTGACATGTTTGTTGTCACCCCCCACCCCCCCCACCCCCCACATATTTATGTTTTTCTTCCGTGTTTGTTGTGTTTATTTTGCCTGAGGGGCATGGTGTTTGTAAAAATGCTGTATCAGCGTATCAAATTTCCCTCAATAAAAAAATTAGTATTCGTATTCGTATTCGTATACTCACTCTCTCTCTCTCTCAATCTCTCTCTCTCTCTCTCTCTCTCTCTCTCTCTCTCTCAATCTCTCTCTCTCTCTCTCTCTTGTCTCTCTCTCTCTCTCTCTCTCTCTGTCTCTCTCTCTCTCTCTCTCTCTCTCTCTCTCTCTCTCGTCTCTCTCTCTCTCTCTCTCTCTCTCTCAATCTCTCTCTCTCAATCTCTCTCTCTCTCTCAATCTCACTCTCTCTCTCTCTCTCTCTCTCTCTCTCTCTCTCTCTCTCTCTCTCTCTCTCTCTCTCTCTCTCTCTC
>CM065690.1:33486803-33499303 GCA_017654935.2 Phymorhynchus buccinoides
TCTTAGCCACGTCGTGAAAAACAAGCGCGAAATCGCAATAGTTTGTGGCACGCGGTCTATTTTTACCACTCCAATCATGAGTTACCTCCCCTGGCTTTTCAATAATTTTAATCTGTAAACCAGAATGTTATCTCTGCACCATTTCGTAACTTTTTATATCTTTTGGAAAACATTTAAAACTATGTATCCTACTTATACTCATCAAAAGAAGCACCGCATACTCGTCGTGTCTGTTGTAGTGTCTGTATTACGTATGTTTATTATTTTGTACGCTTTTAAAATACATCATTTTAAAGAGCGGCCAGAAGTGTAGCCTCGATTTGAAGTGCGACAATTTTGTCAAAATGTGCGACAATTTAGGACCGACAGACCGACAGAACGACCGACCGACAAAGTGAGTTATAGGTTTGTGGCTTGAACCACAAACAATAACAATGCATAACCATAGTAGGGTAATCATTGACATTACAAACACACACTCGCATTACATGGGGTTGCTGATAACGTTCAATAGAAAGGAGAGACTGAAATAAGCTAACTCTTTGTCTACATGTCTTCTCTGTTTGCATTTTGCTCTCTCTTTTCTCCTCCCTTTTCTTCTCATATCGCTTTCTGTCCCCCCCACCCCCACCCCCCCCCCCCGGTCCCCTTTCCTACACACATTCCGTCAGAATCTATTTTCCCTTTTCTGCTTCTTCTTTCTTTCTTTCTTTGTCGATCGCTCAGAGTGTGGGGGGGCAGTGGGATGACAACTCGTGCCTCCATACGGGGAGCTGGACGACCCCTCCCCCTCCACGAGTCTCTCCCTGTGGGGATACCGGGGGGTCTCGTAAAAATAGTTCCCCCACCTTCTGAAAGTTCTCTGCTTGTAACTTCCTCTAATCTGCCACTCTCTTTGACTCTGCCTTTTCCCCTTGCTTTCTGTCAACTACTATCTTTTTGACTTATTGGCCCATTCTCCTGCCTTTTTTCAAAAATAATCTTCCAAATAATGTTTCTCCTTTGAGCTCCTCCGAAATCGGAATGTGTCGGCTGTACGCAGCGGGGAGACCAGTGAAAACTGACAACCGGACACATACGTATCTTACCCATTATGGCCATATGGCCTGTAAGGCCCAGCATGTCCGTCTTCGATAGGAGAAAATCTTTGGAAGACTTCCTAGAAAAAGGACAGAGAATGGACCAGTAAGGCGGAAAGATACTAGGTGACAGTACGCAAAGGGAAACGTCAAGGAGAGTAACAGATTAGAGGAAGTTACAAGCACAGAACTTCCAGAAGGTGAGGGAACTCTTTGAACGACGCCCCCCCCCCCCTCTCTCTCTCCCCGGTATCCCCAAGGAGCCTTTATTTTTTCTCGCAAAGAGTGTCACATCACTAACGTTACTGTTTGCAGATATTGCTCATTAAGTACAATTTAAACAAGCGCGGAATCGCAATCGTTTGTGGCACGCCCAGCGGTCTATTTTTACCACTCAAATCATTACATACACTGAGGCGCCTCCCCTGGCTTTTCAATAATTTTAATCTGTAAACCAGAATGTTGTCTCTGTACCATTTCGTAACTTTTAATATCTTTTGGAAAACATTTAAAACTATTTATCCTACTTATACTCATCGAAAGAAGCACCGCATACTCATCGTGTCTGTTGCAGTGTCTGTATTACGTATGTTTATTATTTTGTACGCTTTAAAATGAAGATTCATGTGCTCTGTTCAGTATGCAATTCTTTCCATACCTAAGGAAATAGTCATACTAACTTGTGGCGGTGCCATAGCCGATGAGGTTAAACCGAGGCGTGGTCACCGCTACAGCTATCTGAATTAATTTTAAAAAATCGGGACTTTACTGGTTTCGTACTGCCTCCTGGCATTGCCTCCAGTATTGTTCCCACCATATTTGTATTTACAAATGTCCCATATGTGTCTGATGCAGACCAAGAGGACGTAAAACTCCATTTTCGCCTCGTCGCATACCTAAGGACTGTAGATATGACAACTGAAATGTTACTTTATGCCCAAGTATTTTTTTCTCTTTTACAATATGTGCGACAATTTTGGACCGACAGACCGACCGACCGACAGATGGACAGACCGACAAAGTGAGTTATAGGTTTGTGGCTTGAGCCACAAACCAAAAAACAGGCTTAGTTTAAAAGGTTACTGATCACTATTCTGTCCTATTTTGCAAACAAGTGTAACTTTATGAGATTTATCTCTTTACAACTAGGTATTGCTCAAAAAGTGGGAACATCTGGCCTGGGCCTGTATTCACATTGAGATAGCATGAGACTTAGCATGATGCTAACTTAGAAGCTCTTCCAATGTCCTATAGGATTTAATAGGACTTTTGGAAGAGCTTCTAAGTTAGCATGACGCTGACGTGAATACAGGCCCTGACTTACACGTTAATGAACACTGGTTCCTGGTGGAGTTTTTAAAGATACACTGACCCACCACGATTAAGTCCCTTGGGGGGGGGTTCTGGGTAGCTGTGACCCACATACACATGTCCCCAACTTCAAATTGACGCTGCTCTTTAAAAATGATGTTTCGGTTTGAATTTGGGGGCATTTGTATGGGTCAAAGCAAGATTTCTTTCCAGCTATAAGGGAAAACCCGTGGTTTTGACACGTGATCTGGTGGGTCTTGAACATTGATAATATTTGAACTAATCTTTCATGTTTAGGTAAAGGATGTCACATCACCAGCGGTAACCCTAAATAATGGTAAGTGTGAATATCCTGATTGATTTTCAAAGTTTTAGAATACCTGGTTTATCACTTTTGTTTCCTTCTGTAAATGATATCACGTCACAAGCGTTGCCTCTGTATACAATAAAAAGCTCAGTAAATTAGAGATCTGGGCTGGTTTTAAGCGTTTATAGTCACGAGTTTAACCTTTCCTTTTTGTACAATAGGTCAAACAGACAGACAAAAAGTACATACACAGAAACTCAAATATGTTTTAATGTCAGACCTCCGGCCTATAACATTGAGGGTGCGCATATACACACATAATGTAATAAATGAAAACAGGACAAAAGTGAATATTCTTTCACTTAGCACTAACATGTTATCCAAATAAATTTTATAATGCATAAGTTCATGTATCAGCTGACATAAAGTTCATATCTTTTTTTAAACGCATAAAATATAAACATGGCAACATCTCTAGTTATGAATGTACATACACAAGAAGGAAGGATAAAGAGATATTCAAACAGGTGGACAGACGAAACAGACAGACTGACGCAAAATAAAAGTGATCTCTTGACACGAATACTTTCCCATAGCCCATAGATAATAATTTCCCTATTCAATAATTTCCTTCTGCGGACTGTTTTCACCTACACTAGCGGTGTGAAGCTGCATCTAATTAAACAGTACGGATCCATGAAGATTGCGATAAGTTCACGCTAGAATAGGGTTTCCAAACCAGCGGCCATAAAACTCGATCGTGATGGATAGCAAGCGCCTATGGCACCCCTTTATATTGGCGGCAGCTGGGCCGATCATATAGAGCACATAAGGTGGATGTGGGGACCACATCACGGCTAGGGCTGGTGTCGTGCATGCATACTGGGCAGAACTTAAATCGTGTTCGGGGCCGTTCCATTATGTATAGGCCTATCTTTTTCTTGCCCCTCCCAATTCGCATTTATTCCACTAACACTCACACGCGCGCGCGCACACGCACGCACGCACGCACGCACACACACACACACACACACACACACACACACACACACACACACACACACACGCGCGCGCGCGCGCGCACACACACGCACACACACACACACACACACCTCAAAGTATATCAAGAGTGAATTGTAGCTGGACTTTATCGACATAGTAGCTTCCAGAAGGTGGGGGAACTATTTGTACAAAAGACCCCCCCCCCCCGGTATCCCTACGGGGTGGTGGTGTATTTTAAATGGGGAAATTAGCTTTGTTTTTGCTGAATTGGAGACGCCCCCAAGAGAATTTGAAATTCAGCCGCGATTGTAAATTCTCCCGTCTCTGGGTGAATTTGAAACTGCTACAGGACAACTTCCAGTTGGAGTTTGCCCCGCCTATGTTTCCAGTTGAAATCCCAATATTTGGACTTTCCCCCGGGGAAACTCCAATCCAACCTAAGCTGGACTTTTCCCCCGGGGGAAAATCCCCCAAATTGGAGAATCGCCAGTGACATATACATAAGCATTTCAATGGCATCCACAGTTGTCTCTGCCCTTATTTCCCTCTGTACTTTTTTAAAATATAAAAACGTAAAGTCTACCCACGTCCCTTATAGTGCTTTGTTTCGCAAAAGAATTCCGTCCCAATTTGTTTTGGACAATACGAAACGAAACTAGCTATCAGATTTGCACTTATTAAACCCCCCCCCCCCCTCCCCCAACCCCTCTCCCATTACAGCGTTTGAGCCTTGGAAAAAAATGAATTTGAAACAATAAAACTCGAGTAAGGTATTTTAAAGCCTTCTGTTCTCTGAAATTGTTCTAGTATAGGGGGGCGCGCAGGCTTCATTCGGAGCTAGTAAAAACGCAGCACGACATTATATCCCGAATGAGGCTTAAATACTACTTCTTGGCGACACGAAAGGGCGATAATTTTAGGA
The DNA here is from genome assembly GCA_017654935.2 of Phymorhynchus buccinoides. Lineage (NCBI taxonomy): Eukaryota > Metazoa > Mollusca > Gastropoda > Neogastropoda > Raphitomidae > Phymorhynchus > Phymorhynchus buccinoides. Next base: position 33,491,425 of record CM065690.1, read on the forward strand.
CTGACTTGACTATGCCTCCTAGTGACGAGTCAGGGACAGAGAATTTTCTGTGGCTATAAACTATTACTTGATGACAGGCAAGGACGATAACCTTATGTAGGTGGCGCAAGCATCACAGTGCACTGGCACGAGACAGGGGCAGAGAAGTTTCAGTATAAAGCCTCATTCCTCAAGCTTTCCACCTCTTTGTTCCCTCCTCATTACTATCGGTCCACCCCCACCCCTCCCCTTGAACCTTTCCTTGATGTTTGATGCTTGAAACTCCATCCGGGCCCCTCAATCATGCACATTCCCCCAATACAACCACGCCTCTAATTTTCCCATTTAATCCCCCCCCCCCTCCCGTGGGGATACCGGGGGGGGGGGGGGATCTTTTGCATAAATAGTTCCCCCCCTTCTGGAAGTTCTGTGCTTGTAACTTCCTCTAATTTGTCACTCTCTTTGACTCTGCCCTTTCCCTTTGCTTAGGCTGTCTACTACCTTTCTGCCTTACCAGTCCATTCTTCTGCCTTTTTTTCCCCTTCACGAAACACTTTCAAAAAGATTTCCTCCTACAGCCGAAGTCCGACTTGCTGGGCCTAACTATTTCTTAGTTAGGCGCATAACGGCAGCACGACGCATCTGCGCTCATAAATGACAGGACACTGTCTGAGCGAACGAAGAAGTAGAAGAAGTAGAAGAAGAAGAAGAAGGAAATACACCCACGATTTGTGTTTTCTGTTCAGAATGCGGAACTCCTATCACAGCTAACCCCGCCCTGCCTCAGGCAACACCTGATAGACCAGCGTGCGTGCGAGAGTTGATTCGTTGGTTGGTGGATTTAGTTCGAGGCCTTCTTCTTCTGCGTTCCCAGGCCATATGGCCATAATGGATAAGGCACGTGTGTGTCCGGTTTTCAGTTTTCACTGGTCTCCCCGCTGCGTACAGCCGACATATTCCGATTTCGGAGGTGTTCAAGGGGAGAAATATTATTTTAAAGATTTTTTTTTCGAAAAAGGCAGGAGAATGGGCCAATAAGTCAGAAAGATAGTAGATGATAGAAAGCAAAAGGAAAAGGCAGAGTCAAAGAGAGCGGTAGATTGGAGGAAGTTACAAGCACAGAACTTCAAGAAGGTGGGGGAACTGTTTTTACGAAAGACCCCCCTGGTATCCCCACGGGGAAAGTTCGATGCCAGTGTTCGTATTCTTCTTGTTTGTCGACCGCTCAGACATGGACGCCAGTGGCACGAACGAAGGCTGCTGTGCACTGCCCAAGACTATCCAAAGAGCCTTCGCCATAACGTGGTTACAAAGTTCCACGCCGGGGAACTCATTCCCCTGTGTGCCCTTGCGGTGCTGCAGCCACGACAGTAGATGAAGACGGGGTAAAAAGCCCATGGGCGGGTAAGAAGCCCATGCCAATTATCTCATGAAATGAAGCAAATTTCAGTCACATTTTGACGAGTGTTAATGTTTAGCATTCGTCTCATGGGCAAATTGGACTGAAATTTGCGTCATTTCATGAGATAATTGGCATGGGCTTCTTACCCGCCCATGGGCTTAGGGGAAGACGGGGTAAAAAGCCCATGGGCGGGTAAGAAGCCCATGCCAATTATCTCATGAAATGAAGCAAATTTCAGTCACATTTTGCCCCATGAGACGTGTTAATGCTTAGCATTCGTCTCATGGGCAAATTGGACCGAAATGTGCGTTATTTCATGAGATAATTGGCATGGGCTTCTTACCCGCCCATGGGCTTTTTACCCCGTCTTCCCCTAGATATACAGCATCTCGTCTTGGACTTCAAAAGACCGTACCCGTGCTTGAGTGTCAGACGGCCAAGTTTCGTCCCTGACGTTCTTGTCTGGAATGTACGGCAGCTCTGGGGGAGAAGCTCTACTGTCATGGCTGAGGCGTTACAAGGGGGACACAGGGGAGTCTCTAATGCGGAACTTTGTCAACGTGTGGTATTTGGTATTTGGTACTTCATAGTCACAGAGGCGTCTCTGTGAAATTCGGGTTGCTCCCACCTGGAAAGAGCGTCGCAGTCTAATTGCGCTACTCTTTTTTTTTTCATGCGATTTTTGTGTGACTGATGTTGACCCAGTGACAACGTTTTCGTTGTCACTGGGTTTAACGTGTGCTAAGTGCATGGGCATAGGGGACCTCGGCTTATCGTCTCCACTTTCATATCATTAGGCCTAGTGCAGAGTGAGAGGAAAAAATCCCCTGTACCCAGGTTCGAACTCGGGTTTATCGTGAACGAGGCGAACGCGTTACCTCTGGTGCCACTCATGCTACACCTAACCACGTGACGCTTGAGTCTGGGGAGTGGCCAGCCAGTCTTGTCAGGATGGACGTTGTGAACTGATTAGGACTAATTTGCTTCACCCGAACAAACGCGCAAAACTAGCAAGCGAACAATTAACGTAATTAACAAACAGTATGTCAGACTTCCACGATGATAACAATCAGCGAAATATTAAGCCCCTCATCCCCCCCCCCCCATCCCCCCCCCCCCCCCCCCCCTCCCTCTTCCCCTGCATTCAAACTCCAATATACATGTTTTTTCTTCCAATGTACCACCGCATCTGTTGCATTAGCGGCTTTATTAACTGCCTGATTGATTTAACCTAGTTTGTGTGTGTGTGTGTGAGAGAGAGAGAGAGAGAGAGAGAGGAGAGAGAGAGAGAGAGAGAGAGAGAGAGAGAGAGAGAGAGAGAGAGAGAGAGAGAGAGAGAGACGGGGGGGGCGGGAGGGGGTATGCAGACGAGGATGGCAACGGTCACGTGGTTCTGTGTAGGTGGGAAGAAAGGTTTTAAACTAATCTTTTGACACTGTGCACTTTTCGCTCAATGTTTTGACATAGGAGCGTAAGAAACGTGATAACTGTATGCAGCAGGCCTATTAAGTTTGAGCCTTACATGCAGTTGACATTCATTTGAGTTTTATTTATTTATTTCGGCCTTTTTTCAACTCCTAGTATTTTACACTGAGAATAGAGAATATAGAAAAAAAATAAGGGGGCATGTTAGAATCGGATCTAAAATCAAAAAGAGTTTGTCTTTTTGCCATGTTTGCCAAAATAAAAGTCAATAAAAAAGACATTAAAAAAAAGTTTAAAAAAAATGAAAAAAAGAGGTATTTGCTTTCGCTTCCATTAAATATGTTTGTTCTTTTGTTTGTTTGTTTATCTCATTATTTGTAGCATATAGTCATGGTTTAGAGTATGATGTCGGGTTTTGATGCAGCAATAATCTGATAGTTTGTATCTTTTGCTTAACGTCTCTCTCACTCTACTCTCTCTTAGACTCTCTCTCTCTTTCTCTCTCTTCTCTCTCTCTCATGCTGGGCCTAATTATCTCTCTCTTATCTCGCTCTCTCTCTCTCTCTCTCTCATCTGCTCTCTCTCTCTGAAATAGTGCCAAACATTAAAGCCATTAAGTAATGTTCATAAGAGAGCCCTTAAAGCAATCCTCCTAAAATCGTCTGTCTCTAACTTTGTGTGATTACATCACAATAAAAATGTTACCTGTGTAGTGTTTATAGTGTATTCGTGTGCCCTTCCTATTGGCTGCTTTAATGGACCGATGTTGAAGCACTATTTTACTTTTTTTAGTGGGCAGCATTCAGGACACCCTAAACTATAACCCATTTAATAGCTTTAATTAGATTGCGTCGCTTGGGAATTTTACACGCGCGTGAGGGTGCGTGCGCACAGCGTAAACAAATTTGTACCTTTCCTTTACAGTTTTGGCCACAAAATGTACACCTCCTCACCTCCTCGCATGCACACACACACACACACACACACACACACAGCACACACACGTCATGCACACACACACACACACACACTAAGACATACACACACACGCATGCACACATAATTATCGACACACGCGCTCACACAAGTTTTTTATTGTTAGCATCAAAGGCAAGTTGGGACCTTTTTAAGTAGAAGATTTGAAAGATGCAGCCCCCCCCCCCAGAGTCCCTGCATTTCTTAGTTAATTGTATTTTTCCGTTTTTGCCTTTGTTACCATACATAAAGCTGTATTTTAGCGGAATCCACAGGGTTTTGATGCCCTTCCTATTGGCTGCTGAAAAATGGACCGATGTTGAAGCATTATTTTACCTTTTTTTTTAGTGGGCAGCATTCAGGACCCCTAAACCTAACCCATTTAATAGCTATAATTACTGCAGTCGCTTGGGAATTTTACACGCGCGCGAGGGTGCGCGCGCACACAAACCGTTACACGCGTACACACGGGGGGGGGGGGGGTAGGGTTAGGGTTAGGGACAGGGTTAGTATTCACAAAAAGGTTATTAGCTAAAACACACACACAAACACAGCTTTATGTATGGTAAGAAAGGCAAAATCGGAAAAAATACAATTAACAGAGAAATGAAAGGGGAGGGGGGGGGGGGGGGGGGGGGGGGCACATCTTAACCTTTATTGAAGATTTTTTTTTAAATTCCAACATGCCTGTCAGTCAGTCTGTCATTTATTTGTCCCGGTGTGGCATTCTCAAAATGGATTTGTTCTCAACATGTCTGCGCATGTGCGAAATCGATCATGACGTACCATCAAATTTTATCTTTTGTGTATTCGACACTAAATTGACCCTAAACCTATCCCTAACCCTAACCCTAACCCTAAACCTATCCCGAACTATTCGCCCATGAGCAGACATGTTGAGGACAAATCCATTTTGAGAATGCCACACCGGGCTTTTGCTTAGCCTCAGTCTCTACTGCACTGTTGTTCAGCGGCAGGACCGACCAACTACTTTGGCTTAAAGACCCACCAGGTCACGTGTCAAAATCACGGGTTTCACGTGTTTTCCCTCTTATAGCTGGTAAGAAATCTTGTTTTGACCAGGTTTGACTCCCATACAAATGTCCCCAAATTGAAAACGAAACATCATGTTAAAGAGCAGCCTCAATTTGAAGTTGGGGACATTTGTATGTGGGTCACACCTACCCAGAAAAAACACAAGGGCTTTAATCGTGGAGCGTCAGTGGGTTTTTAAGTCCCTTTACCAGCTACCCTTGAGGGAAACCCCTGAAACCCGTGATTTTTACTCACGGGAATCTGGTCCATGGCGGACGGTCGATTGGCAACGGTCTGGTGGGTGTTTAGACAAGACGTTCAATGCTGCACTTGAATCATCTCCAAATATGGAAAATGACGCCATTCGCGTGACAATGTCGGTTTTCAGCGAAACGTTAGAATGTGTAGAATCTTTAACCATTCAATCTGAAATTAAACCGACTCTAGCCCTAACCCTAACCCTATCCCTAACCCTAAGCCAAAACCTTAAACAGTCAAATACACACACCAAATATAAAACTTTACAAAAAAACGGAACGTTGCATGTTCCCCGTGTCGTAATGGCCGAGTGGTCTTATAGTTGCTTTGATCTTCTGTCGCGGCTTTCCTCTGGGTGGGCTTCTGCAGTTTGTCTGTCTGTGTCTCTCTCTCTCGCTTTCTGTCTCTGTCCCCCCCCCCTCACTCTCTCTCTCCTGCCTTTGTCTGTAGGGCCTAGTCTTCTCGCTGTCTGTCTGTCTCTGTCTCTGTCTGTCTCTGTCTCTGTCTCTCTCTGTCTCTCTCTCATCAAATACACACACAAAATATAAAATTACCAGTTACAAAACCACCTGGGTTCTGTTCCTGTTTGCTAAAGGAGATGACCACGTGCAGTCTTGAACGCCTAGTGGTGTTTAGTCTCAGTCTCTACTGCACAGTAAATTGTTCTGCAGCAGGGACCGATCAGCGACAATCACACACATTGACCCAACAGCACAGACAGCAGAGAACACTCTGGTCTACCTACCATCCTTGATGATTACCAGTCTTCTTGACCACCTGGGTTCTGTGTGACCTTTATACTAAAGGCTTCTGACCCGTTCACTGCTTTACTTGTCCACTCACCTTCAGAACACTCTGGTCTAACCTACCATCCTTGATGATTACCAGTCTTCTTCACCACCTGGGTTCTGTGTGACCTTTATGCTAAAGGCTTCTGACCTGTTCACTGCTTGTCGTCAACTCATCTTCAGACTGTTCGTTTCTTTTCTACTACCTCTCTTTATCTTTCATCTTGACCAGTTAACCCTTTCACCGCCAATTGCCAATGTCACATTTTTGCACCACAATGGTTGTCACCCATGTCACTAAAAAGCATCAAATCAGGGCCTGCTATCTGAAGACCCTATTTTCGTAATTTTGGGAGGTAAGGATAGGCCTAATGGTATAAAGTCAAAGTCAAAGTAAGTTTATTTCCCCCAAAAAAACAGGGGGTACATGAAATTGTTACATAATACATGTAACTACTTCCAAATGAAACATTACCCACATAACCAGCAGAAAGATAGTGCCTCACAAACCAACCTTACACAATCTAGTATACTCTCTCACATACACACACATAAAAAGCTATATATGCATACATCAAATTTAAACATAAAAAATGCAGAGAACTAATTATCCCAATCATTAGTGATGGGATGTAACTACAGAAAAAAAAAGCAGCACACTGCATGGACACAATATTTGTGTTTTAAAATACCATGTACACTTACCTAATTGGAAGGGTTTAAAAAGCCTAAAAAAAATAAAGAAAGGTCTTAGAAATCTTTTACAATTATCTTAATGAAACTAATTAAGTGAATGAGAGGAAGTCGCAATATTGAATTTTTTTCTATCCAGGTAAGATTAATGGTATTTTTGGGCTGAAAAATGGCTGGCGGCGAAAGGGTTAAGAAGGTCTCGGATTTTTATAGGAGAAGACGGGGTAAAAAGCGCATGGGCGGGTAAGAAGCCCACCCCAATTATCTCATGAAATAAAGAAAATTTCAGTCAAATTTGCCCGTGAGACGAATGCTAGACATTAACGCTCGTCTCATGGGCAAAATGAGACTGAAATTTGCTTCATTTCATGAGATAATTGGGGTGGGCTTCTTACCCGCCCATGCGCTTTTTACCCCGTCTTCCCCTACGCACTGCTACGATTTTATGCGACTTACGTCATCGACAGACACAACACTAAAGAAGGAAAAAAGAAAGAAAGGAGAATAACATGCAATGGTTTCAGCTGTTCTTTTTTTAGATATAATTATTGTAGTGCGTTAGTGTCAATGAAATTCCCAATAATATTGGTGACCTGCATTTCTGCTAACTACCATAAAAACCAACGTTACAGCTTTTTGCTGCCATCACAAGAAGAACCAGAGAGAACGTGAACTGTTTTCATCACACCAGCATGGGTGCGACTTGTCTCACCCAAATGAGAAAAAACCCTGAAAGGCAGGGGTCCAAGGACCCATGGCCCCGGCAGGGCACAGGGGCAGAGCCCCGTCGGACGATTCAGGGGGGCAAGTTAAGAGAGAGAGATAACGAGACAGACAGTTAAAATGACAAACAGAGACAGTTTGAGTCTGATAAGCCTTGTAGAATTATTACATTGCCTTTGTAAAACTTCCAAGATAGAACAACCAAGTTCAAAATGCCCCAAATCGCTTGATTGATTGATTGATTGATGATTGATGTTGTTTATAGCCCCGTCGACTGCTACGGCCCCTCAAATCGCTAGTGGTCGGGGTTTTTTTGGCTGTTTTTTTTATGAATTAAAGAAAAACCTGAAATTCAGTTTCTGGTAAAATTAAAAATACTGAAATCAGTGTACAACTGAAAGAGTAGCGCCCATGCCCCAGCCAGTAGTAGGTGGGGCCGGGGAGCAACAGTACAGAGATGCGTTCTGAAAGATGCAAATCAAACTAAAGCGAGGATCATAAACATTGATTTCAGAATTATTCTGTTAAAAAAGAAAGAAACGCATAACTTGTAGGCCTATACTTGGAAATATATCATCTGAATCTAAAACAATGAACAGAT
>CM065690.1:33504303-33506803 GCA_017654935.2 Phymorhynchus buccinoides
TAGCACCTGTTCTTTTTGTGTATAAATGGTGCGAAAGGCCGCTATTACAATTTACAGCATACATATCCAAATTATACCCCCGGTTATTCCAAAACTTCGAAAGATTATTTTACGCGTAACTCTTCAATTTCCGCAATATCGATAAAACAAAATCCTTGTAGTGTGTGTTGTATTGTATCGTTCTTTGTTGCTTTACCTTAGAAAGATCTAAACAATAGTTACCCAGCAGACAAAAGTTGAGAAGCCAATACAGGTCACCCCACATGTGGTCCAGAGGACAGAGAGAGACTTTAAATAAACTTGCAAAACAACCCCCAAAAAGTCATGAAAACGAATATCAATGAACCTAAACAACCATCCATTTTGACTCCCAAATTCACAACAAATATGTAAGGGAACAGTTATGTTTGATTCCCCAGATCTCTATATCCAATTTCATTACAATCTGTTCACAATTTGTTTTTAGCGATCATATCATCAGAGAGACGAACAAACGGACAGACGAATAAACAGGACCAAAACATCAGGACCTTGTCAAAAGCGAAAGCTTAATCAAAGCGAACACTCTGTTACTCACTTAGTACACATCTGCATAGTTGAAAATTCGGGACTTTCCTGGTGTTGCACTGCCTCCGGACATTGCCTCCAGGATCGTTCCCACCATCTTTATATCTACTAATGTCCCACATGTGTCGGTTCCAGACCGGATGACGTTAAGCAGAATTTCTTCTTCCACACTCTGTTACTTTATTAAAATTGTAATCAACAATGGCGACATGCTATCACTGTGAGTCTATTTGGATTTCTCTGTCATCTAGAAATAGACATGAAACAGGAGGTCTATATGAGACACGGGTCGTTTATAATAACAGTCACGGTGGAAACACAAACCATGAGACTTCAAATCTATAAAAAAAAAAAAAGTCAATGGTTTGTCCTTACATCCTCCATTTTGATATCCACGCACGTAGCAACAATGAGAAGATGTCTGTCAACACAAATTAACATACATTTTCCTCCGTGGGATACCGGGGGGGGGGGGGGGGGGGTCTTGCGTGCAAATAGTTCCCCCACCTTCTGGAAGTTCTGTACTTGTAACTTCCTCTAATCAGTCTTTCTCTTTGACTCTGCCTTTTTTCTTGCTTTGTGTCATCTACTATATTTCTGACTTTTTGGGCGCCATTCTTTTTTTTCTTCCCAAAAAGTCTTCAATATAGGTTTCTCCATTTAGCGCCTCCGAAATCGGAATGCGTCGGCTGAATGCAGCGAGGAGACCAGTGAAAAACTGGAAAACGGACACATGCGTAGCCATTGTGGCTTTATGGCCTGGGAACGCAAAAGAAGAAGAAAGAACATATTACATTTATCCAAACTTAGACAGTATGACCACAGGCAATAGGATTCAATGCTTTTAAAGACCCAGTACGTCACGTGTCAAAATCACGGTTTTCACGTGTTTTCCCTCTTATAGCTGGTAACAAATCTTATTTTGACCAAGTGTTGCTCCCATAGAAATTGCCTCTTGCACGAAAACGAGACATCACTTTAAAGAGCAGCCTCGATCGTATACGAGGAAAGTCTGAATGTGGGCCGCACCGACCCAGAAAAAAACCAAGGGACTTAATCCAGCCGGCTCAGTGGGTCTTTAACTCATTCAATTCGTTCCAGCCATATATGTGCGGAATTAATAAATAGCTGTCAATTTGATGCATTCGCTTCAAGGGAAGTAAATATGTGTGTGCATCACACCTTGGTCACTTCTAAACTCGCTTCGCTCCCTTAGATTTATTTATTTATTAAGACAACTTTTATAGCGCCTAATCTTTAAGCTCTAAGCGCTTTACAGAAATCACTAAAATGAATAGTAAACACAATGAACAAAAAGTATACATCAAACATTGACCAACACCCCCCTTCCCTGATCCCTCAGTCAATTTCTCAATCACGCCCAAATAATGAATGACATAATCTACAGTACACTTTCGCAACCAACTTGAAACACTCACACTGATGGACACTTAAAGACGCCCAGGCCACACTATTAACAAATCACACTCACACCCACACTTATAATGATAGAGAGAGAAAGAGAACGAGAGAGAGAAAGAGAAAGAGACAGACATACAGACAGACAGAGAAAGACAGAGACGGAGACACAGAGAGCCAGACAGAGGGACATACAGAGAAAGAGAGAAGAGAGAGACACACAAACAGAGACAGAGATATATAGGACTGAAATACAGTTGCATGCATCATAAAATAACAACTTACTATAATTTGTACATACAATAGTCACAAAAAAGGCACATAATATTCAATATTAATAAACATTCACACACACACACACACACACACACACACACACACACACACACACACACACACACACACACACACACACACACACACACACACACACACACACACCTATACACATCTAGATCACAATTTTGCCTCTGACTTTGCTTTTGTAGTGGTTTGTTCGTAGGGAGAAACCAAT
>CM065690.1:33516803-33519303 GCA_017654935.2 Phymorhynchus buccinoides
TATAGTTTATTAAACACATTTGGACATTCCTCTTTCGAACGTGTATAATATTTTGTTGTCATCAACAGTGTGAAGGCAGATGAAAGTACTGGCATGGTGCAAGATACTGGGTGAGCCTGAGTTTAGGGACAACGTGACCTTGGGTGACTAGGTCAGTTGATGCGTTGTGAACTGCTACAGAATTTTACTTACTTTAAATTTGTGTTGGTACAAATGAGACCGTCTGGTGCTGTTTAAATACACCGACTGGAGAGTGATTTGATCGCGAGAAATTATTGAAAATTGACAAAATGACGTCACCACCGCTACATAAGTAGCAAAAATACAAAGCATGGTGTGTTTTTTAGTGTGTAACCCATACAAATGCAACCCCAAAGAATGTGATTTTCTCAGGTGTAAGCTCTGAGTAGGCGCAATCAAAATATGTTAAGATATCGGCAAAATGTAAATGAAAACTAAATGGATCCACAGTCCAAAATTTGCCCAATTTTGTATAAACGTGTGTGGTATCGGCAAGGTAAATCAGTTCTGTCTTCATATTAGTAGACAGTTCAATAAGAATAACAATTTGTGTGAATTCTCAAATGCCTCCTCTTTACAACAAGCCACACGTACAGCCTAAACATCTGGATTCTACTGTAGAACAACAGAAAGCGAATACAACGTTTGACACAAAATACTGGTGTGACGGCCAAAACGTAATGGTTTCTGATTGGTCCAGCTATTCACCAGGGCCTGTATTCACGTTGAGATAGCATGAGACTTAGCATGATGCTAACTTAGAAGCTCTTCCAAAAGTCCTATAGGATTTAATAGGACTTTTGGAAGAGCTTCTAAGTTAGCATCATGCTAAGTCTCATGCTATCTCAACGTGAATACAGGCCCTGATCAAAGTCTGATAATAAAATATAAAAAAATAATATACGTGTTCTCCTACTTAATCACATAATGCAGACTGGAGCAAGAAATATTGAAAAACTACAGAGTGATGCAATGACATTCAGGAGACAGGAGACCAGGAAGTGCTGCAACGATTAGCCTACTCTACAAGGAGGCCAACATAAATGCCTTGAAGCCCGTATGTAGAGTAATGGAGAGATCATAGTGTGTCGACATTATCGTCAGAATAAAGAAGAGGGATTGCCTTTGACTTTGCATGTTGTGAAAACCTTTTTGAAAACAGTTTAAATACCAAAACACGAAGCAATAACATTCTCATTTTCAATTGAAATAACAACAACAACATACAGTATTTATACGGCGCTGAATCTTGATATAAATCAAATCAAAGCGCACACACACGTTAGCATTCATAACGCATTCAAACAAAAACGCAATACAAAGCGAACACACACGGATGACATTTTACAGAATACAGCAGAAACAGACCTAATGTCAAGAGAGAGAGAGAGAGAACAGAAAGAGAGCGGAGCTTTAATGACGGGAGGAACAGGTGGGTTTTGAGATTAGCTTTGAAAGCAGAGAGGGTCGGTCGCTGACGGAGGGAAAGAGGAAGTTTGTTCCAGGAGGTCGGTCCTGAGACAGCAAAGGAGCGCCGACCAACAGTTGAAAGCTTATACCTAGGGATCTGGAGAGAAAGAGGGTCAGAAACTGAACATACTGTATTGTACATCTCTCTCTTGGTCGTTTGCCCCTACTACATATGGCGCGCCAAAGATACAAAACTCTATCTAGCTGTTTCAAAACTGTATCTATCAGTTCGATAGAGTTTGAAAAGCCTATCTAGCTGTTCGATACAGTTTTAAAACTCTGTCGAACAGCTAGATAGGGTTTCCACAAAATAACCCTATCGAGATATAGTTTTTCTATCGCGATTTCTGATTGGTACATGGCTTCAGCGACAAGTTTGTGGCCTTGGCAGGGCAGTGACCCGTGAATTTGAATAAGACGATAGGCCTAGGCCCCTACATGTAGTCAAACAAACATGGCAGCTGAACGATTTCAACGAGCGAATCTTCCTGGCGTTTCATCTGTAATTGAAGTCGCTGAACGAGTTCGTAGAATGCCACCTATTAGGCTAGGTGTAGGTCACAGTCAAAGATACTAGTCCTATCTACCAATGAAATGCTTCGTTTAAAAAAAGTATCAAAATGGCGCGTTCGATAGAGTTTTACGACGAGAAACTCTACCTAGCAGTTCGACAGAGTTTTGAAACTCTATCGAACTGCTAGCTATAGTTTAGAAACTGTATCTAACAGTTCGATAGGGTTTTTAAACTCTGTCGAACTGCTAGATAGAGTTTTGTATCTTTGGCGCGCCATAACTACAGGCTAATGTTAACCAGTGCTAAAAGCCGTCTGTGCAAAAAGGCCAAGACAGCAACAAACCTTAGAAGCCAGACAGTAGCATCTGCAGAACAGGAAGAAGGAGATGGTGCTGCTGAAAATGGGGTTGGGGAGAGGAGGGGAGGGCGTCTAGTCGGCGGAGAATAATAATGGCCGATGAAGGAAAGTGTGTGGAGTTATTAAGAAGAATCGAC
>CM065690.1:33524303-33529303 GCA_017654935.2 Phymorhynchus buccinoides
TCTTTCTGGTGATCTCGATCTCGACGTGTTTCTTGCAAAAACTCATCCGTCAGGGTCCACCTTCAAGCCTCGATATCCCAAATGGTCCCAAATTTATTTCTTTGATGCCCCTTTGATTGTCCTCCCTATCGAACCTCCCCCTTTCATCTGGGACGCCCTGTAAGTCTCGTCCACGTTTTACTATTTGAGTATTTCACTCAAAATTGGTCAGGGTAAAAGCCGAAAGGTACTACAAACCTTCTGGTTTTTCCTTTTTTCCCCTTTCAGCCGAATGTTTTCTTTCATCCTTTGATCACACTTTCTTTATGCTTCTCCTTCCTTCCTTCCTTCCTTCCTTCCTTCCTTCCTTCCTTCCTTCCTTCCTTCCTTCCTTCCTTTCCTTCCCTCCCCTCCCTTCCGCCCCCGCCCACATTCCTTGTCTCTCCTTCTAAATGAATGTTGCCTGTCTGTCGTTTCCGACAATGACTGCCTGATAGCAGAGGGGGCAGCTGCTATTCCAGCGGGCTGGGCTATAATTTGTTTAATAGTGGAGATGCCTTGCCCAGGGTACATCCCCATTCTCTCGACCAAAGGGATTTGAGGACGAGAGTCGGCGTTGGGGAAGGTCCCCAAAGGCCAACCAATCTCAGGGGCTGCAGCACCAGAGCCGGTGCAAGGGCCCCCTCGTTCGAGAGTCATAATCTTGTAAATGAATAAATAGCATAGATGGTGCATGGCAAAACCTGACATAATGGAAATGTTGCATTCATTGTGATTTGTACTTTCTCATTATGGATCTAGGATTCGAGATTAATACACAGAAAATAGAATATAAATGTCTATTCTAATTTTGGTTTCACGGCTATTTGCAGTTCGACATCCAAGACACAATATTTTGTGCAAAGCGTTTTTGTACAAATATTTTGTGCAAAGAATGAGTGTGTACTGTACTGATTTGGTTTAAAGAAAAATATTAAATAAGAAAGAAATGATTCACATTTTGATTAACACTATGGATATTGGCATAGAATAAATGCAAATACAGACAAATATGCCCAGAACAGCAAGAAATCATTCAAGTATTGATTTGGTATTTTGGATATTGGTATAGAACAAATGCGTATAGGAATAAATATGCCCTAAACAGCAATTTAAAAAAAAAAAAAAAAAATGGGGGGGAGGAGGTCCACTACATCTTGTTTTTTTCTCGAAAGTATGCTGTGCGACTTACGTAGAGTTTTCTCGTGCATCGTCACTTATTATTTCCCCTCTCAATCCTATAAATTCCCCATACCCCTTTCTTCCTTGCTTGCCTAATCCCCCCCCCCCCCCACCACCACCACACCAAACCCATCCATCCTCCCTAAATGAATGGTTTCGCGGTGACGTGATCGGGTCACCATGGTAACGGAATCGATGATTAAGAAAGAGGGCGCGCGGCATATATTATTTCCAGTCCGATTGTTGTCAAAGCTTTAGTTCAGAGTCGGTGGCGCGATTGTGACGTGCGTACTGTAGGTAACAGCTGTTGTTGTTCAGGCCGTTTCTCATGCATATGCATGCTCAGTGTTGCTCACCACTACCCTTCACCACTATTTCCATCTTCTTGACCACCATTTCCCCTCTTCTTGTTCTTCTTCTTCTTCTTCTTCTTCTTGTTCTTCTTGTTCTTGTTCTTCTTTTTGTTCTTCTTCTTCTTCTTCTTTCTTTTTCTTCTTCTTCTTCTTCTTCTTCTTGGCTTAAACGACTTTTATTAGATACACAGCATAATGAACATACATAGATATAGATGTCGCAGTAGAAATCGGAATCCAGTATGATTCGGAATCCTACTAGTACAAATCGGAATTCTAATTTCTACTGGTTTTTTCTAGTACAAATCGGAATTCCGATTTTTTACTAGTACAAATCGGAATTCCGATTTGTACTGACAGCCAGTAGAAATCGGAATCCAGTACAAATTGGAATTCACTTCTAGTCGGAGAAGCCGCTCTATATAACAGTACTATGACCTTGAAGTTTCTCATAAAATATTTTTTATTGCTGTTTCTAAAACTTTAATGTCTGTAGATAGCAAATCCGCTGGGGGCCAGCGGGGGCTAGGTGGGCTAACTCAGTAACTGATGATTAAAATATGGCACTGACAGGTCGGGTCAGTGCCGCTTTTGATGCTACGGGTAAGGCGACCTATGACATATTTTTCGGATTATAAGGCAATAAAAACTATTTGATTTGATTTGATTTGATCTCTCTCTCTCTCTCTCTCTCTCTCTCTCTCTCTCTCTCTCTCTCTCTCTCTCTCTCTCTCTCTCTCTCTCTCTCTCTCTCTCTCTCTCTGTGTAAACACAACAAAGCAGTCTTTATGTTCAAAATTGTATCGGGACATGCCCCACAGTCGCTTATAAATAAGTTTGTTGTCAATGATCGGCGCTATGTACACAAAATCATTCTCCCACTACCAAGAATCGATTTATTTAAGACAAGTTTGGTTTATTCTAGCGGAGCTTTGTGGAACACCATCTTGGCCAGTTTTAAAAGTGAAACAACAGTAGGACTATTAACTTTTAAAAAGAATTATAAAAAAGATCTCCTAACCAATTTCACTTCTTTGCAATAAAATATGTCTTCCAACGGTGAACCAGTTGCCTAGTCCAATGTTTACCACCTGTTTTCCAGTGAATTTGTTATGCCATATGTAACACGTATTTCATGCTTTTTGAGTGTGTGTGCCCTCATGTGTACGTGTGTGCGTGCGTTTGTGTGTGTGTGTGTGTGTGTGTGTGTGTGTGTGTGTGTGTGTGTGCGCGCGCGCGTGCGTGTGCGTGTGGCGCGGCGTGTGCGTGTGCGTGTGTGCGTGTGCGAGTGCGAGTGCGAGCGTGCGTGCGTGCGTGCGTGCGTGCGTGCGTGTGTGTGTGTGTGTGTGTGTGTGTGTGTGTGTGCGTGCGTGCGTGCGTGTGTGCGTGTGCGTGCGTGCGTGTGTGTGTGTGCGTGCGTGTGTGCGCGTGCCCGCGTGTGTGTATGTGTATGAGTGAGTGTGTGTAATGTTTGTGTATATGTCGATGTGTATGTGTGTGGCTGTGTGGACAATTGGTATTTACAAATATTTGTCATTCGTGCATTGATCTGTTTTGTTTTTTTCTTCTAATATTTTCTTATTGTTGTTGGCGAGATGTAAACAAGCGTATATTGTGCTTATTCTTTTCCAACATTAAAAAAGATTCGTTCGTTCATTCGTTCGTTCTCTGCTCTACAACAACCTTGAAATAATGCAAGGAGTGAATTCTACACATGTTCACCATAGCAGTCTTATAGGTAGTGATTGACTGTTATGTTAATTGAACCATGATGTCCTGATGTCTGCAAATCAACAGAAATAAGACAATTCCATTTTCAATATCACCAAAACCACACCACTTCTAAACCAAATCTTGATGCCAAAGTCAAAGTCATTGCCAACAACAGTGTAATAAAAAGCACTGGTTTTGTACCACACATTCTCCACTGAATGCTGAAATGACTGTCACTGGACTGCCCCTATCATGGTGCAAATGTCGAATTGTCTAAAGCTCTCTCTCTCTGATTTACTGTTGATATGTTTCTTTTGTTTGTTGCTGTTGTATTATTTTTATATTCATGACTGTCTCTCCTATAGATCAAATACTACTACTACTACTACTAATAATAATAATAATAATGAACATTTATATAGCGCTTTATTCCCTTTGCAGGGAGCTCAAAGCGCTTTACATAGACAATAAAACACAAATAAGTTAACATTATACACATAAGACTCACTACAATCAAATCAAATATACATAAAATAATATTATTTAAACAGAGCCCTGTTCATAACCACAAAATTTGAAACAATATTACAATATTATAAGAAAAGAAACAAAATTGCAAGAGAAATCAAAGTTCATGATTCATGAGCTACGTTATTGCGCATTTATTGTTATGCCCCCTCCCTACCTTCCCTCTCTGTCTCTCTCTTTCTCTCTGATCTCCATACCCCCCCCCCCCACCCCCCACCCCCCACCCCCCCCCCCCACACACACCTTCCGATTTTTTTATTTCTCCCACACTCACTACTGACAAGCATTTCGTCCAAAAGGGAATAAAATTTATTCTTCTGATCCTCCATCTTTGCTTCGTTGAATTTAGTTGTAAATACTGTCACTGGTGTACTCTCTCTGACAAAGTTGAAACACCAGTTGATTGAACAACTGATTTGTCGCAGCGGAGCTGCAAACTTGATTTACTTGATTACAATTAACACAATGGAAAATCTTAAACAATGATCAACAATTTCTTCCTTCTTAGAACTCAGTGATGATCACTGCTCTTATAATATTAATATTATGCCCTGTCTTTTTTTCTTCTTCTTCTTTTACAATTGCAAAAATATGTAGATTCTAATTTGTACTGAATTCCATTTCCTACCAGCTGTTATTAGAAATCGGAATTCCGAATTGTACTAGCAAAAAGCCAGTAGAAGTCGGAATTCTGATTTGTACTAGTAGGATTCCGAATCGTACTGGATTCCGATTTCTACTGGCTGTTAGTAGAAATCGGAATTCCGATTTGTACTAGTAGAAATCGAAATTCCGATTTGTACTAGAAAATAGCCAGTAGAAATTAGAATTCCGATTTGTACTAGTAGAAATCGGAATTCCGATTTGTACTAGTAGGATTCCGAATCGTACTGGATTCCGATTTCTACTGTGACATAGATATCAAACTCAGTCACCAGCAACAAGCTAGAAGCTTATGTCGTGCTCTCTTTACAGTTGAAAATGTTGTTTGACGACCGTTAACTTCTTCGTCGTCTTCTTCTTCTTCTTGTTCTTGTTGTTCTTCTACTTCTTCTTCTTCTTCTTCTTCTTCTTCTTCTTCTTCTTCTTCTTCTTCTTCTTCTTCTTCTTCTTCTTCTTCTTCTTCTTCTTCTTCTCTCTCTCTCTTCTTCTTCTTCTTCTTCTTCTTCTTCTTCTTCTTCTTCTTCTTTCTTCTTCTTCTTCTTC
>CM065690.1:33544303-33549303 GCA_017654935.2 Phymorhynchus buccinoides
CTCTCTCTCTCTCTCTCTCTCTCTCCTCTCTCTCTTCTCTCTCTCGCTCTCTCTCTCTCTGAACATAAGCTTAGTTATAAACATCCAACAACAAGTACAAAACAAACTACCTTGCCACTGCGACAGATGTGGTGACTGAATTCGCCTGTCACTTGAAATACCTCGTATAAGGCAAACACTAAACATGCGTTAATTAAACCACTGAATTGATCTGACCTCGTATAACAGCTCTGCAGAGCAGCGTCGACTATAGGCCACAGCAACAACCATGTTCTGCTAGAGTGAATGCCCTTGGTAGATGCTTGAGTACTGACCAAACAAGGGAATAACTCTCGCCAATAACCCCCCCCCCCGGATATGGCTGCCTTTTGCAAGAGTGAATGCTTTTTTGGATACTGACCAACAAGGGCTTAACTTCTACTGTCAAGGGCGTTAATAACCCTAGTTGCAGTGGTTAATAGGCACTGACGATCCCTTCACGTATGCTGTGTTAACGCACATCTTTTGTCTTCTTTATTTTGTTGTTGTTGTTGTATTCTATTGTTTTCTCTCCCAAACCTTTAGAATTGTACTGACGAACATGTTATTCTGTTCCACACCACTTTATATACCCCCCCACCCCCCCCCCCCCCCCCCACCCACCACACATACACACACACTCTCTCTCTCCTACCCCCCTCCCCCCCCCCCCCCCCCCACCCCCCCCCCCCACCCCCCCCCCCCCCCCCCCCCCCCCCCCCCACCCCCCCCCCCCCCCCCCCCCCCCCCCCCCCCCCCCGCCCCCCCCCTCTCTCTCTCTTGGAATTCGTGCGAAGCAACAATCTCCGCCTTCCAGCGTTTTCCTCAAGCTCCCCCTCTCTCTCCCAAACGCCGTGCCCCCCTCTCTCTCTTCCTTCCTTTAAAGAACCCCCCCCCCCCCCCCCCCCCCCCCACGTCCACGTGCACGTGTCACATTAGGAAGATTTCTTAAGATTTCGTACCAACTATAAGAGGGAAAACAAGTGAAAACCGTGATCTTGACACATGACGTACTGGGTCTTTAAGAGCAAACCATGCCGTATCTGCAGAATTGTAATACCGAAAACTGCTGTTCATTTGCTGATAAAACAATGTACTAGCAGCAAGTGATAAACCAACTTGACAATGTGGCCCAATGTTCGATCATGGGTGACAACGCTTGGTTGAGAGCGGATTTCTCTCCCTTTAGTTCGTTTGTGTCTGTCGGATGAGTTTTGCCCCCCTTTGTGGACCACCACCGATGCAATGCTACTGTCAACTCCGCTTAATATAAACAAGTGGAGGGCACACCATTTTTTTGTCACAGGATCTTTATAATTTCAAATGCCCCAAATGGCCCTTTGGCCCAGAAGGCGTTAAAACTCTCCTTCTCTCTCTCTCTCTCTCTCTCTCTCTCTCTCTCTCTCCATCTCTCTCCCTCTCTCTCTCTCTCTCTCTCTCTCTCTCTCGTCTCTCTCTCTCTCTCTCTCTCTCTCTCTCTCATATCACTCTCTCTCTCTCTCTCTCTCTCTCTCTCTCTCTCTCTCTCTCTCTCTCTCTCTCCATTGTTTTGTTCCTTATAACCGCGCACCGACGTTTCTGATATCCGACCATCGGTTATAAGGAAGTTAATTTCATTTTAGTTCCTTTTTCCGACGTTGAGGAAAAGAAGGAAGTTATGAATGGTAGAAAAGACAAAAACACACGCGTAGTCCTTTGATGTTTTTAAGCGGGTTCGTCAAACTAATACCTGTATTGTTAAAAAAATCGGGACTTTCCTGGTGTTGCACTGCCTCTAGGCATTGCCTGTAGGATCGTTCCTACCATCTTTATATCTACTAATGTCCCATATGTGTCTGTTTCAGACCGGAGGACGTTAAACAGATTTTTATTTTTCTTCTTCTTGATGTTTTTAGTCAACAATCAACAATTAAATAAAGGAGAATAAATCCCAACTAGGCGATTACTGTGCACTTGCTGAACAATTATACTGTAAAAAAAAGAAGAAGAAGAAACATATGCATAGGGGAAGATGGGGTAGAAAGCCCATGGGCGGGTAAGAAGCCCATGCCAATTATCTCATGAATGATAAAGCAAATGTCAATCCAATTTGCCCACGAGACGAATGTTAAGCATTAACACTCGTCTCATGGGCAAAATGTGACTGAAATGTGCTTTATTTCATGAGATAATTGGCATGGGCTTCTTACCCGCCCATGGGCTTTTTACCCCGTCTTACCCTATGTCTCATGTCAGTTTTAAGCTCGTCTTCTTGATGAAGAGATAATAAAAAATCTCCAAAGCTTGAAACCATTGGTGTTTTGTGGTAAGTTTGAAATCATATGCATATAGGTGGTGGTTGTTGTTTTCGTTCTCCAGCTTAAATGCTCTGGGGGCACACCCAGTGCCATGTGAACCGCATTTCTCATGGCCTTGGGTGGGAAGAGTACGTGTATGGCTGCTTTTAAAGGGCCCCGCCACATGGGCGGCCATACTCCGACTTCAGGGGACTTCCGGCTCCATTCATGGAGCCACCCACACATTCCCTCCACCCGTGGAGTGACAACAACCAACAATTCTTTACGGCGTGTAGGGAGAACTGCCACTGGTAAAGACAGCTTCCATTGGGCACAGCCGCATCATTTCAATATTGGCCATGGGTCAATTTCACTTGCATCACATGTACAGACACAGTGAGTAGCCAAGGACCCTTGGCCGATATATGCGTATAGGGATATAGGACTACCTTACTGATTGTTCAGCTCGTGGGGTGTTCATTCATGTGATGTGTATTATGAAACGTGGTAGCTGGAATGCACGAACGTTAAACTTTCATAATTGTTTATGTTCAGTCTACACAAATATTTCTGTAAAATGTTGGTGTTTATAATTCCTTGCTTAAGAGTAGTGTTATATCGCTTTCTTATGGTGTCTTCGTGAGCCTGTGGATAAGATTGAGGGGGTGGGTGTTGTGGTGTGTGTGTGTGGGTGTGTGGTGTGGTTTGTGCGTGATGTGTGTGCGTGTGCTTGTGGGTGTAGGTCCCCCCCCCCCCCTGTGTCCCTAACCCTCTCCATCCTGTTCTTCCTGTCCCGCCTCCTGTCCTCCCTCCCCCCGCGTCATCCCCTGTTGAGTGACCCCTGTGTGTGTATCATATGCCTCCCTTGTCCCCTATATCCTATTTATTTCCTAGTCTCCTACTCCCCAACCTCCCATCTATTCCCACCTACTCCTACTTCCCCCCCTCCATAGCCGTCTCTCCACCTGCCTTAACCCTACCAGAACTACTTAATCCGAAACGAATACGCCAAATGGACGCTCCTATCGCGCCCCCCCCGCTAATCCACTCGCCCGCCCCCCACCTACCCCCTCCCACCGGCGCCTTTGGTCGCCGACTCGCTCTAACTCAGATGATCCCGCCTCGGGTGTGTGGTGTGGTGTGGGGGCCCCATCATTGTGTTCTTCGTGATCCTAATCAAACCACTCCTGTGTGTCCTCTTACACGTGCAGGTTACCTGCCTCCCCTTCTCCCTCGTTCCTGTTATTTTGCGTCCTCCTCCTCCCCCCTCTCCTTGTTTCCCTCTACCCCTCCTCCTCCCTCTCCTCTCTCCCTCTCTCCCCTTTCCTCCCTCTCCCTCTGTTCCTCCACCTGCCCTTCTCTTCTCCGCTCCCCCCGGTGCGTATGCCCGAGCACTGGTCTCGCCTTCCCGTCGCCGGCTCCCTCTCCCTCTTTCCTCTCCCCCTTCCCTCCCCCCCTCTCTCCCGCTCTTCCCCCCCTCTCTCTTTTTCTCTCTACCTGAATTTGTCCCCCTTCGCGGCTGCCCTGGTGTTCTTGCTGGCCTTGTGTGTGGGATGTGTGAGTGTTTTCCTCGGACAGGTTCTGATATGTGGTGGAGGCACACACATGTTGACACACAGCACGTTATCGAGTGGTTGTATGTTGTGTGCCCAGGTGGGTAGTTGTAGTGTGACTGTGTAGTGTTGCTTGATCTCGTGTGTGTGTTGTGTGTGGTGTGTGGTGCGTGAAAATGTGCGTGCGCGAGTGCGTTGTGGTGTGTGAGCGTACGTGCGTGCGTGCGTGTTCGGTGTGCGTGCGTGTGTGTGTTTCCTGTGTGTGTGAAAACTGAGAGATTGTGAACACTCGTCAACGTCATCCTTTGGATAGTGTCTGTGTGTGTGCGTGCGCGCGAGAGTGTGTGTGTCTGTGTATATATATATATATGTGTGTGTGTGTCGTGAGTGTGCCGGTGCGTGGCAAGCCGTGCAGTGCGTGATGTGCTGTGGGCGTGAGCGCGCACATGTGTATGGTGGAGGGGCGTGGTGAGTGTGAACGGTGGGGGCCGGTTAGGGTATAGCTGTGCAGTGTGTACGACCGCGAACCGATCACACACCGCGTCATTGAGGGACACGAGTAGGCATATGATTATAACTGAATAAAAGGGATGGGAGGGGAGGGGAGGGGAAATGCGTGTGATAGTGTAGACAATGTCTCACGATAAAAAAACATATTCTTGACGTTTCTGACTTCTAAGAATGGGTGGCTTATGGAGGCCCCTGATAGCTTATTTACCAAGGTGTAATCTTATCATTAGTTCTGTTATCGAGTTGAAAGAAACATTGTGATCGTTTGATTTATTGTGCCAGACTGAGTATTTCGAAGCATCTTGGAATCTGTGTGAGTCTCTGTAGACAAGTGCGAGTGTGGATCATCTGATTTCGCTAGTGCATGATTGTGCATTCCATGTGTGTTATATATGTCAGTTCGCGTGTCTTCTGCTAGTGTGTGTGTCTAGGTTCATACACAACGCGCGCATGTTTGCCCTGGTAGATTTTGTTTGTAAAACTTACATTGTGCTGCTGCAGATGTGAATGGTTTTTTTTTTTTTTTTTTTTTGCGGAAAGCCGCTATCCTTCATAAGTACATATTTTTGCGTCCTCCCCCCCCCCCCCCCACCCCCCCCACCCCCCCCCCCCCTTATAAAAAAAAAGGTTGTCAGTCGTTTTG
>CM065690.1:33561803-33564303 GCA_017654935.2 Phymorhynchus buccinoides
CGTTTTCGTTTATGTTCTACACACTGTGTGCACTGCACCTCCAATATTATGGGTCGGGAACCGGAAACATTCCAATGGTGTTCTGTTGTGTTCAATGGTTCTCTATCGCCTCTCGGCCTTCTCTCTGTCCTCTGACTTCATCCCTCTACTATGTTATTCTTCCTCTCATCCTACCCCCACCCCCTGTCCCCGGCTACTCTCTCTCTCTATCTCTCCCTCTAACTTTATCCGCCCACTGTTGCCTACTCTCTCCCTCCCTCTCCCCCTCTCTCTGTCTCTCTCTGCCTCTGTCTCTCTCTCTCTCTCTCTCTCTCTCTCTCTCTCTCTCTCTCTCTCTCTCTCTCTCTCTCTCTCTCTCTCTCTCTCTCTCTCTCTCTTTCTCTCTCTCTCCCCCTCTCTGTCTCTCTCTCTCTCTCTCTCTCTCTCTCTCTCTCTCTCTCTCTCTCTCTCTCTCTCTCTCTCCCTCTCTCTCCCCCCTCTCTCTCTCTCTCTCTCTTCTCCTCTCTCTGTCTCTCTCTCTCTCCTCCCTCCCCCCCCTCTCTCTCTCTCTCTCTCTCTCCCCCCTCCCTCTCTGTCTCTCTCTCTCTCTCTCTCTCTCTCTCTCTCTCTCTCTCTCTCTCTCTCTCTCTCTCTCTCTCTCTCTCTCTCACTGGCCTTTGCAATTAAAACTTTTGAGTCTCTCACATTACCATAAGCCAATGCACCCTTGTACCAAGCTTGAAAATTGCAAGTACAACGATGTGAAGAACATGGCCACAAGAAGAAATTTCGGTTTTCAAAATCAAACTTCAACGTTAAGGTTAGCACGCTTATATTTGTTTCCCCTAGAACAATACAACACATATTATTATCAGGTAGGTACTAAAGGTATCTAGGTCAAGTTTGAAAATGAAGGTCATATGTCAAAAATCAAGGTCATTGGAGCTGAAAATGCTTCCAAGCACCTGGGTGGTTTATTAATTTAGTTAGCTCACAAGAGCCCATTACAACTCAGTTGTTTTTCCAGGGTGCTTTCTCTCTGTCTCTGTCTCTGTCTCTCTCTCTTACCCTTGCGAAATAAAGGTTCGTTATCCGAGTCAGCCGGGAGGCGAAGCACTGCAGTCGAAAATGCTGCCGCGCGGCTGGTGATCTAGCGTCTTAACGCTCTAGTTAAAGATAGCTTGAGACATTTCTATATCATTCTCATAAAAAGTAAAGTTTGTATTATTTACTTCTTTTTTTTCTTCAAATTTCTATTGTATGGTACACAGGAGTTCAGTTATTGTTTTCCAGTGCAAGAGACGGGCCATGCAAATTTTCGTCCATTCATTTGTTAGCCACTTCGTCTTCCGGGCAATATCTTGTAAACCATTTACATGGTTATTGCGTGTTCCTTTGAGTAGGATAAAATACAATGGAGGAGTTTATAATTAAGCTGCAAACACTTGGCATTCTTCCATGCACTTGCTAGGGGAAGACGGGGTAAAAAGCGCATGGGCGGGTAAGAAGCCCACCCCAATTATCTCATGAAATAAAGAAAATGTCAGTCAAATTTGCCCATGAGACGAATGCTAGACATTAACGCTCGTCTCATGGGCAAAATGAGACTGAAATTTGCTTCATTTCATGAGATAATTGGGGTGGGCTTCTTACCCGCCCATGCGCTTTTTACCCCGTCTTCCCCTACGAGTTTTATTGAAAATCAACATAGCAGCAACAAATGGAAGCGAGCACAACAAGCTTAAAACTTATACAAGGCGCTCAAGCACAGATCTGTTACACAATATTGGCTGCCCAAAGTAGGCTAATACGACACTGAAACAAAAACATAATAATGAATTAACCCTTTCACCGCCAAAGTCGCATTTTAGCACCACAGTTATTATAATACCTATGTCACTAAAAGGCATCAAATTGGGGTCTGTTACCCAAAGACCCTGTTGTCTTAGTTTTGGTAAGTAAGGATAGACCTTATTTTAGATATGTCACAGAAGAATCCCCAATACTAACAGATGGATTTTATTCTCTACCCAGGTACATTTAATGGAAATGTTTGGCTAAAATATGTCTGGCGGTGAAAGGGTTAAAGAAATAACAAGCAAAAAGGGAACATTAAGATACAATAACAAGTGAATATGCACCAACATGAACAAGCAACAACGATATCAACATCAACAAGATAAAAGGCTTAGATCAATCTTACAAAAGCAATAACATAGGATTTGGAGGGGGCAAGACAAAATTAACTCCAAAAAAGTACAATACAGATATAAATCAGACGAATGTCTTGTTTGAATGTTTATGCCTCCCCCTTTCAAATGTGGCCAAGGCCTTTGAATAAACCATTCAGTTCTGCATGACGTCCTGTGTCGTTTGTTATTCAGTTTCCTGCCCACGCCTTTCATTCTTCCATCACACATACACACACACACACTACACGCGCGCACGCGCACGCACACACACACACACTACACGCGCGCACGCACGCACACGCACACACACTACACACACACACACACAC
>CM065690.1:33569303-33585867 GCA_017654935.2 Phymorhynchus buccinoides
TCATGAGATAATTGGGGTAGGCTTCTTACCCGCCCATGCGCTTTTTACCCCGTCTTCCCCTAACGTTATTTTTGTGTGTGTACTAAATATAGAGATTTAAGTGCTCAATCTACACGGAAAGAACCGAGAAGTTGAGCGGGAGGGTGTTAATTTACATCTTTGCTTTCGTGGATTTTTTTTTCTCCAAAATGGCAGACGATGTAGACAAACAGCTACGCAGACAAAAAATAATGAATCATAAATTTTAGAAAAATGTCACTGACTTCTCAATGATTATTTAGTGATGAACCCTCTGCTCTTCCTGCAAGCCACCAGACGCCTCTGAATGTATTCAGGGGGCCAATCCTTCCCAAACAGCAAACAATTCGAATGCAGGAAAGGGGCATCATTTCACGCGAGACATATTTTTCGCAACACCAGGTTGCGCGTATAGGCCTAGACACGCGATTCCTCCATGACAGGAAATTAAACACCCTGTTAAGCTTACGTTGCAGACTGTCTCCCCGGTATGTAATGTACCGCCAGGGACTTAGTGTCATCCTTAAAGGGAAAACAACCGATCCCAGGGATCGGGTCTTTTTTTCTTTCTTTTTTTACCAGAAAAGCTCTGCTTCGCGGTGGCTCGCACAACAGGGAACAAAGAAGGGCGAACCGTCTCTCTCGCCAGCTGTGATTCAAATGCGGCGCGCGCTCAGCGCCTCTCCTCTTTTATAGTCCGGCCGTGCCTTTAACAGAATGTATAATGCAAAATCTTCTTTGGGGAGGCCTATTAGGCTATTACTACTATAGGTGAAGACGGGGTAAAAAGCCCATAGGCGGGTAAGAAGCCCATGCCAATTATCTCATGAAATGAAACAAATTTCAGTCACATTTTGCCCTTGAGACGAGTGTTAATGTTTAGCATTCGTCTCATCGCAAATTTGACTGAAATTTTCGGGTAAAAAGCCCATGGGCGGGTAAGAAGCCCATGCCAATTATCTCATGAAATGAAGCAAATTTCAGTCACATTTTGCCCTTGAGACGAGTGTTAATGTTTAGCATTCGTCTCATCGCAAATTTGACTGAAATTTTCGGGTAAAAAGCCCATGGGCGGGTAAGAAGCCCATGCCAATTATCTCATGAAATGAAACAAATTTCAGTCACATTTTGCCCTTGAGACGAGTGTTAATGTTTAGCATTCGTCTCATCGCAAATTTGACTGAAATTTTCTTTTATTTCATGAGATAATTGGCATGGGCTTCTGACCCGCCCATGGGCTTTTTACCCCGTCTTCACCTAGTATTAGGTTACCACGTAAAAGAATGTCTGTCCAAAACAGAACGTCTTACCAGATATTTCAAAATGTCGTGATGAAAGTTCGTTCGCTTTGTTTCATAAGTATAATAATATCAAGGATATTTTAAGAAATTAACATTGCTTTAATTGCGAAATGAATGCTGTCCACGCCTATTGGAAGTTTACTGTATATGTTTTGCTTTCTTTGTTGTTGTTGTTGTTAAGCATGCATGTCATATTTGTTTTCATTGGTTCAATTTGTGCATGTTGTCTAAAATCACTATTCGTGTGAAAGACATTAAATTAAAGATTAATTCATTCATTCGTCCAAATCAATGTCTCCTTTGAGCTCCTCCGAAATCAGAATGTGTCGACTGTATGCAGCAGGGAGACCAGTGAAAACTGAAAACGGACACATAGGGGAAGACGGGGTAAAAAGCGCATGGGCGGGTAAGAAGCCTACCCCAATTATCTCATGAAATAAAGAAAATTTCAGTCAAATTTGCCCATGAGACGAATGCTAGACATTAACGCTCGTCTCATGGGCAAAATGAGACTGAAATTTGCTTCATTTCATGAGATAATTGGGGTGGGCTTCTTACCCGCCCATGCGCTTTTTACCCCGTCTTCCCCTACCTACATCACTCATTATGGCCTAACGCCCGGGAAGGAAAAAGAAAGAAAGAAAAAAAAAGGTCCCGACTAAGAATTTAAAAAACAAAATTTGCTGTCCCATCTTCTGGATCGTACAATGACGTTGCTCCCACGCCGCTCATTCCGAGTGCTAACTCGCAGCCACACCCCAGCTTGTTCAAGTAGCAGAATCCGAAACCAGCAGTCCAAGGGGAACGAATCTATGTTAGGCCGTCAGGAGCCAACCAACCGAGGAGACACTGCACAGTAGAGAATGTTTTAAATAATACTTTTTATTGCAAACATACATAAAAATGCTCATGAGTAAAAAATCTATCGATGTCTGCTGAAAATAACTAATTTACTTACATACTAAAACATATTCTCGACTGTTATTTATGAAACGTACTTATGGGGAAACTAAAATTGGCTTGAAAATAAATTCTGAAAGTATTGATGAACTAAAGGTTCCTCCCGTAACAGCTGTGCGAGAGAGAGAGAGAGAGAGAGAGAGAGAGAGAGAGAGAGAGAGAGAGAGAGAGAGAGAGAGAGAGAGAGAGAGAGAGAGAGAGAGAGAGAGAGAGAGAGAGAGAGAGAGAGAGAGAGAGAGAGAGAGAGAGAGAGAGACGGACGAAATACAAATGTTTTATTGAGGGTAAAAAGGATAAGCTGCAATAGCTTCTTTTTTTCTTTTCTTTTTTCTTTTTTTTGTCTGTTATCCAATGATCTTTTTGTTATTATTATTAAACCTTTTTTTTTACATTTTCACAAATGCATTTTCAAACAAAACAAAAACAAGAAAAACGTCGTCTCAATACATATGATGAAAAAGAAACGAAATCGCTACACATACACACACACACACACACACACACACACACACACACACACACACACACACACACACACACACACACACACACACACACACACACACACACACACACACATAGACACACATACATACACATAAAAAAAATAAAAAAAAAAAAAAATACACCAACAGAAAATAAGGAGATGGTGACTGAACAATACATCCTTATTGAAGTTAACAATAATTATCCATAATGAATAGAGGCCTCAGCAACATTCATTATATACAAAAGGCATTAAAGAACAAATAGATCAAATCTTTGTAAGGAAAAACAGAAAAGAATTTTTTTTGTTGTTTTTCATATAATTGTCATCAGTGTTAAGTAATTAATGAAATATATGGCATCCACTTGACAGAGAAACTTGTGTAGTTAAAGGTAGTCTTGGCGATATATTCTTCAACAGTGTATCGGGCTTGGAGGTTTTTTTCAGAAAAACAGGTACTTGAGGATGAATTTCGTTCAATTTGCATGCATAAATAGTGTTTGGCGGATATCAAAATAAAGTAAAACACCAAATCAATTTTAATATTTATATCAAAACCCATTAATACCAGAGATTCGGTAAGAACAAGATTATTGGCATTATAGCATTTTTCTTTTACAACATCAGTAAGGGCATCCCAAGTTTCTAACATGGTTACATTTCCAGAATACATGGTCAATGCTGTCCTTCTGTGTTTTACAAAAGGAACATTTATCATTAATATGTACACCGATTTCTTTTAAAATTATGTTTGTGCCAAGACATCTGTGCATTATTTTCAACTGAAACCATTTTAATTTAACATCGTTTATCTTATGTGCATATAAAAATCATGATTTCCAATCATGGCTTGTTGATAGTTTTGAATCCCATTTTTCACAGCATTTTGGAGGTATTCTATTTTCAATAAAAATGTCATAGTACAATTTACATCCTTTATAAATTGAAAAGATATTTTTGGCACAAAATGTTGCGTTAATATGTTTATTGTTTATTACAGTAATATTGCATCTCGCAAAGTGTTCTGAAATGCTAGCTTTGTAACCAGCAAAAGTTAGAAAATCAATACTAACAACAATTTACATTTTTAGTCATGAGATTTTTTGAGGTTATATATGTATTTCCCATTTGAATTCGTTTATTAAAACAAATAGGCTCAGCCAGTATTTCTGCACTTTTCTCTGGTACGCATTTATAATAAAACGATTTGTAGGCATCTACAACGTCTGACCAAAACTGATTGTACTTGACAAACTTGTTAGTTAGTTCAGGGCCATGTTTATGAACGAGATGCCATAACGGAAAGTTGGTTTGTAAAATCTGCTTCCATTTATGATTCACGTTTTCAGTTTTACGGATCCAGGTTAGCTTTAACGAAGTGACAAAGGTTTTTTATCTCTGGTAGTCCTATACCACCGTTTTGAATACTTCTGTGTGCGGTTTTTCTGCTTATCTTATAAGTTTTTTTAAATTCCAAACAAATTTGTAACAAAGTTTTTGTAGAGTTTCAAAAAATATGTCGGGGGGGGGGGGGGGGGGGGGGGGGGGGGGGGGGGGGGGGGGGGGGGGGGGGGGAGGGGGGGGGGGGGGGGGGGGGGGGGGGGGGGGGGGGGGGGGGGGGGGGGGGGGGGGGGGGGGGGGGGGGGGGGGGGGGGGGGGGGGGGGGGGGGGGGGGGGGGGGGGGGGGGGGGGGGGGGGGGGGGGGGGGGGGGGGGGGGGGGGGGGGGGGGGTGGGGGGGGGGGGGGGGGGGGGGGGGGGGGGGGGGGTAGGGGTTAGTAGAAGTAGCCAGAAGAGATGTCTTAATTTTGATAATATTAGAGATTTCAGAATTGCTATTCTGCCAAGAGGAGTTAGTTGACGTTTAACCCATATTTTAAATAGATGTTTTATATCT
This sequence comes from Phymorhynchus buccinoides, assembly GCA_017654935.2. Classification (NCBI taxonomy): domain Eukaryota; kingdom Metazoa; phylum Mollusca; class Gastropoda; order Neogastropoda; family Raphitomidae; genus Phymorhynchus; species Phymorhynchus buccinoides. The sequence goes on from CM065690.1 coordinate 33,573,965, forward strand.
GCCAATTTGTCGGAGTAATTAATGCGAACACATTCTTTTAAATCATTAGTGAGGGGTTCCATTCAAAGTCTAAATGTTCCATGTATTTAATTTGGGAATTTTTCTTGCTTCCTAACCATGATACCAATTACAATGCCTTTGATATCTGGATTTTCTCTGATCATAATTCCTAGTATTTCAACACATAATATGAATAAATAAGGAGAGATTGTGTATTGATGAACTAAAGGTAACAGCTGTGCGAAGACAGAGAGAGAGAGAGAGAGAGAGAGAGAGAGATAGGAGAGGGAGAGGAGAGATAGGAGGAGGGGAGGAGGGGAGGAGAGGAGGGGAGAGAGAGATAGAGAGAGAGAGAGAGAAGGGGAGGAAAAGAGAGAGAGAGAGAGAAGATAGAGAGAGAGAGAGAGAGAGAGAGTAGGGAGATAGAGAAAACTAAATACGAATGTTTTAATTGAGGGTAAAAAGGATAAGCTACACTAGCTTATTTGCACCTTGCCCTCTCACTCATACATTCATGCCATGCATCAAGGAAAGAAAATTTGACTGACATAAAACAATCAAGGCAAGAAAATGGAACAAAAATTTGGCACATGAAATAATTGAAAAATATATTAAAAATGGGAATTAAAGCAAACATGGATAATAATTAACAGTGGTGAACTTGAATTGGTATTTTAAATTGAGTACGAACAAAGGGAAACAATTCTGAGACAATGACAATTATTTGTTTGAATAATACCACTTTTTAAGGGGGGAGGATAGAGAGAGAGAGAGAGAAGAGAGAGAGAGATAGAGAGAGAAGAGAGAGAGAGGGTGAGAGAGAGAGAGAGAGAGATGAGTGGAGAGAGAGAGAATAACTGAACCACACACACAGACAAGCCAATCGGCTCTCATCCACTAACAGAATGGCAATGCAAAGGTATGCAGAACAGAATAATGTCCCTTCTTTTTCTTCCAAAATCAAACAGAGTGGAGAGTCACATGGACTAGAACAAAACAAAACAAGGGCGTGTGCGTTGTGTTTTTTGTTTCGCCGAGCTGCAGACATGTCCGTGTCACCAGCAATGGCCACGCACTTGCGACACCCCGTCGAGTGTCACATCCTGAACCAGCAAAATTCGAAGGGATTCTATCTTCTAGTTCACGATATACAGCTTGAAGAAGAAAATACATAGCGCAAAGAAGGAAATTTCGGTTTTCACACTTCAAGGTCAAACTTCAAGGCCAAGGTCAGCATGGCGATAATTTATGCTCGGATGCTTTCTACTCTAGGGTATACAGTACCACACACAATCTGAAGCGCTTCTGTCAAGTACAAATGTGGAAAATATAGCTTAAAACCCAGTTTGTAGACCCCTACCACTTTCAAGGCCTACCGATCTCCATGACCTTGACCTTGACCTTGATCGGTATGCCATAAACCATCAGAACCGACGGAGCATAGAGCCAAAGTACCTACACACCTGCCAAATTTGAAGACTCTAACACCAACGGTGTGGGAGTTATGGCCCCTTAAAGATTTTCGGTTTTCAAGGTCGTACGCCAAGGTCAAGGTCACCACGGCGCAAACATTTATGCGCGGATGCCTTTCCGCTCATGGTGACACACCGACCACACAAAATTTGAAGCGATTCGGTCAAGCGTTTCGGGATATATCCTTGGGACAGACAGAATAACAAACAAACAAAAAAACAAAAAAATACAAACCATCCCATGCAAAGTCCCCCCCCCCCCTCCCCCGATCACCTATTTTTGACGGACCAAATACAAACCAGACGACCACAAAGGCCGATCACCTATGGTGACGGACAAAACAAAAATACAATAATCAGACACATACCACTGCAAATCCCCCTCAACCTCGGTGACGGACAATTAATGCTACGAGGCTTAAGGCGTGTCCGCAAGTGCGTGGCAATGCTGGCAATTGACTGTGCACGTCGGACATGTCTGCCACTCGGCGACGGGCCCGACGCCTTGTTTTGTTTGTTTGTGTTGTTGTTCTTATTCTGTTTTTCCCTACGGATGTTAATAAAAATATTTGTTTTGTTTTTTTTACGTACATAAGATTAATTACAAGAGAGAGAGAGAGAGAAAGGAGAGAGAGAGAGAGAGAGAGAGAGAAGAGAGAGAGGAGAAGGAGAGAGAGAGAGGAGAGAAGAGAAACAGAGAGAGAGAGAGTATAGAGAGATAGATAGAGAGAGAAAAAAAGAGAGAGAGAGAGAGTGAGAGATAGGGGGGGGGGGGGACTAACCCAACTTCCAAGAGAATTCGAGAGCGGTATAGTTGGAACATTTCCCCGTTCCCCGTGCCGTAATGGCCGAGTGTCTTACGGTTGCTTTGATCTTCTGTCGCCTCCCTGTGGGTGGGCTCTCTGTGTATGTTTGTCCTGTCTGTGTCTGTCTTTCAGTCCATGTCTGTCTCTGTCTCTTTCCCCCCCCCCCTACTCTATCGTCTGCCCTTGTCCTGTAGGGCCTCCTGTCTCTCTGTCTCTCTGTCTCTGTTTCTGTCTCTGTCTCTGCTTCTGTCTCTGTCTGTATGTCTGTCTCTCTCTCTCTATCTCTCTGTGTCTTTCTCTCTCTTTTTCTCTCTCCCTCTCCCTCTCTCTCTTCTCCTCTGTCTCTCTTGTCCTCTTCTCTCTCTCCTCTCTCTCAATCCATCCGATCTCCTCACTCGTCGCATCCCTCTGTCCCTCTTCTACGTCCTCCTCTCTTCTCCCCGCTCGTCACATCTCTCTCTCTCTTGTCTCCTCTCTGCTCTGTCCTGTCTCTGTCGTATGTCGGTCTCTTCTCTCTCTCTACTCTCTCTCTCTCTTCATCTCTCTCGTCCCCCTCTCTTCCCTCTCTCATCCTCTCTCTTCTCTCTCTCTCTCATCTCTCTCTGCTCTCCCCCCGCCCCCTTTCTCTAGTCTTTCTCTCTCAATCTGTCTTTGTCTATCTCTCTCTTATGGTGTCTCATGTATCTGTATGCATATGTGTAATCCTGTCTCTCTGATACTGTCTCTCTCTCTCAAAAAAAGCTGTCTCTCATCTGTCAATCTGTGTCTGTTTGTCTGTCTAGGTATGTCTCTAGTCTCTGTCTCTCGTCTCTGTCTCTCTCCATCTTCTCTCTCTCTCATCTCTCCTCTCCTCCTCTCTCTCTCTCTCTCATCATCTCTCTCGGCTCTCTCTCCCATCTTCCAATCCTGTCTCGTCTCTCTCCATCCTCTCTCTCTCGGCTCTCCCTCTCTCTCTGCCTTCTTTCTCCTCTATCACATCGTCCCCCCTCTCCGCACTCTCATCTCTCGAACATATCTTCTCCCTCTGCGTCCGCTCTCTGTCTCTCGTCTCTCTCGTCCTCTCTGATCCTGTCGTCTCTGTCTCTGTCCCTCCTTTCCTTTCTTCACTCTCTCTGATCTCACCTCTAAGGATCCCTGTTCTCCTCCCCGCCCGCTCGTCCATCTCTCTCTCCCTCCTTCTTTCTCTCTCTTCTCTCCTCGTCAAACTCCCTCCTAATGTTCCTCCCCTCCTCTCGTCATCCCCGACTGCTCCTCTTCCAAGCAGCTTCAAATCCTGTCTCTCGCTCATCCTCACGTCAAGAATACGCTAGGGCTCATAGATCGCTGCTGCGTCTAACCTCTAGGCTACTCATCTAAATTTCTATCTCCTCTCGTCGTGGTCTCTATTCTCATAGTTCAAGATCCTTCATCTCACTCGAAGAGTGCCATTGTCTCGGATCAGATCTTTATTGTAGTCTGTGTGTTATAGACCAGTGTGTCATGTACACTTAAGAAGTTTGAGTGCCGTTTCTGTGAAGCTTGCAAGTGACCAATTGAACGATATGACCTCAGGGTATACCAGAAACAATGTCAATAATCTGTACACGCGCCTCCCCTGTATACTATTCAAATCTCTCTTCCCTTCCTATCTCTCCTGGAATCCGCCTCCCGGACCTCGTGAGTTTCTACCTTAATATACTCCTCACATCCTAACTCATAAACTGTCAACATCTGAGAATCTTATGTTCTTCTAAGTTCACTATAAAACATCATAGTACCTAGAAAAAGACTCTCTTTTTAGACTCTAACCTCTAAGTACTGGTGGTCCTCTGAGTGTATATGAAATCTTGTCGGGTGTTTTCAATCCCGCCGTAACTCTCTCCAAATCAAGGTGTCTCACGACCGTTGTAAACGAGAAAACTTCGCCTCTCATCAGTGCCCCTATCAGTAATATTCAGCCTCATCCGGAACCGTGACGTTCGACCTTTCTCGGTAGCAAACAACGAACGGCTACCCGGTTCTCAGCGCGTCATCCAATTTGAGACTCTAACCCAACGGTGGGGAGTAATGACGTCCTCCTTTCAGATTTCTCATCCTCCTGTCGTCTCGCTCGCCAAGGTCCTTTCACTCTTGGCCCCTCTGGAGCGTGATGGTGTGATCCTCTCATCATCCTCCTCTCTCACACCGCATCCACCAAATTCCCCTGCTCGTTCTCCCAAGTCGGTTCGGATCTCTCTCCTCCTCCGGACAGACATCTCTTTCATATGACTCTCGCTCTGATTTACCAGGCTCCACCGATCTCCTTTTGACCTTTCTCATTGTCCTACGCCAAGGTCAAAACTTCCATAACGCCAAAATTGTTTCCCTACCAAGTTCCCCATCCTATCGCTCCTCTCGTGCCCGATATATTCCTAAAAATACCTTTCTCGGTTTTCTCTCTTTCTCTCTCTCTCGAAAAATCAAGGTCACGACGCAAAATCGGTTCTGGGTCGGATCTCGGTTCCTCCATCTAATCCTGGCACAAGACACACACAAAATGTGAAGCGATTCTTGTCTCTAAAGCGGTAAGGGAGTATCCTTGGGACCATCGACAAAGTCCAATCAAAATATGTCAAACCTGCCCCGCTTCATGTCCTCGTCTCAATCTTCGGTGACGGACAAAGAAAGTCGTATCCCACCGGTCTCTCGTCTCTCCCTCTCTCCCTCCCCTGTAATCACTAGATCTCCTCACTCGTCGTCCTCGGCAGACTCTACCTAAAAAGCTCTCTCTCTGTACGTCTCCCTCTCGATCGGGGCTGCTCGTCCTCGTCTCCCCTCTCCTCTCTCCCTCTCTCTTCAATATGTCTCTCTCCCTCTCCTCCGCAAAGAAGTCTCTCATCTGCATCTCCCTTCAATGTCCATCTCTCTGGGCGGGGATCACTTCGGCTCTCTTTCTCAATCATCATCATCCTCATCGCATCGTCCGGTGTCTCTCCCTTCTCCTTCTGCCTCGTTCTCTGCTCGTGTCATCTCACTTCTCTCAGCCAAACCAAAACAATCCCTCTCACCAAAAAAAAAAAACTAAAAACTCTCTCTTCGACAAAAAATCGGAAGAATCTGGATAATCAAAAAACGTCGTAGACTCACGGTCATCAAGAAAAAGCTCCTTCAGTGTCTCTCCTTTTCTCTCTCTAGGTTAGGCATCCCTATGGTACCTTCCTTCCCTCTTCTGTTCTTAATCTGCTGTCTGTATCTCATCTCTCTCAAGCATCTCATTCTCCATCTCACTAGAGGGCAGCATCTCCCTCTCCTTCATCTCCTTTTTTCTCTCGACTCAGAGAAGTCCATTCCATGACCCTCTCCAATGATCGTCAAGCAACTCTCATTTCCAGCTCCAATCTTCTCACAGATTCCTCAAAAGTCTCAACCTCACTCGATCAGTCATCCTTTCCCCACTACGCTCAACTCAACACTTCCGGTCCTTCTCGCCTCCTCTCCTCTTAGAGGCATTCTCATCTTCTACTTATTCATTTCCTCCACATCTCCTTTTTCCTTTTGTATCAGACTCCATTCTCCCCACCTCTCCCTCCCTGTGTCCAGTGTTAGCTCTCTCTCATCTCTTGGTCTCTCTCACTCTGATAGGTCTCTCCAGTCCCAGTGGAGATGTATCCCATGTCCCTTCCTGTCCTAATGATATCTTGTTCGACCTTCCAAACTCGCTATATATATCACCTCCCGCCCTTGGTCTCCCCGTCTATCCCTGCTGACTGTGTCGCGCATTAACCCCTAGGGATCGTAATCCCAAATGTCTTCTCTGTCGCTCTCCTCTCTCCCTTCTAAATCATTAAATCTGTCATCGTCCAATGTCTCGATTCCCTCTAATCATTAATGACTCAGTCTATCTATGTGCATCTGAATTGCTCACGTCATCTCCCCACTCAGCCTAAATTCAAATCTCGCGAAACAACCCTCGCTCCTCTGTTCTTCCAATTTCGTCCTCTCTCTTGTCTCTCTCCCTCCAATCTGTCTCTTCAGTCTTTAGACTTGTTCCACTCACTCTATCACTCAAATCCTTCTCCACAGTCTCTGGCAGTTCACTCCTCTCCCTTTCGTCAATTTTACTATGTGTCACTTCATGGTGTGTAATCTCATTCTGATGTCAACATGGTGTCCCCTCATATATTCTCTTCCCCCGTCCTATTTTCTTTACATTCTGTCTCTCCCGAATTTTCTCTATCTCCCTCATTTGTTTCTCTTCCTCTGTGTACATTCTAAATCCTCCTCACATCGATCCATACTCTTGCCTGAAACCACTCTCATCGCGTTTCATTCCTCCTGCTCTATTCTCTCTTCCCTTAGTCCTCCTCTCTGTCATCTCCCTCTCTTAATTACTCCTGTCTGTCACACCACATCCGCAAAAGTCTTGTCCTCTTCTCCTCAGTCAGGAAAACCCGCTCTCTCAAATCCTCGAAATTAACTCTTATCAGAGTCACCCCTCTTTCCTCGCCCATTCTGTCCCCTCCCTCTTCTCTTGTAATCTGGTCCTCTCTAGTCCTCTCTCTATTCTTTTGTCACCTTCGGTTGTCAATGTCAAACTCCTTTACCTCAACTCTTCTCAACCTCCATACCTCAACGCCAGAATCCTCTCGCTTTTTTCCTCCGCCATAATCTCTCTCTACTCAAACCTCCCATAGGTCTCCTCACTCAGCCCTCCCTCTCTCTCTGTCTGTCGTTGTCTGCTCCGTCTCCGTTCCTCCTCTACTAATGGTCATCTCATCTCTCCATCCACTGTTCTAGTCTCGCTCTCTCCTCCTGTCGCGTCTTTCTCTCTGCTCCTCTCCTCTCCTCTCTCGTCCTCCTTTTCTCCTTTTCTACGTCCCTACTCTCCCTCGGTTGTCCTCTCACACTCTCTTTCCTCTCTCGTTTTCTTTTTCCATCTTCATCTACCTCTGGTGAACTTTAACTCTTCTCTGTCTTCTCCTTTCCTCGTCTTTTGTTTCCTGTCGTCCCGTGCTTCAAGCTTTCTCTCTGTTCCTCTTGTCATCTTTTACTCTCTTCTCTTTTCTTCGTCTTCGTCACTCTCTTCTTCCTCCCTCTCTAGACTAAGTCGATTGTTTCCTCGTTTGGTGTGGCTCCCTCTCTTCTCTTTCTCTGTCTCTTCTTCTTCTTCTTCGTCCTCCCCTCGTCGCGTCCTTTTTCTCTCTCTCTTTTCTCTTTCTCTTCTTTTCTCTCTCCTCTTTCTTTCTAAATTCCCGTCTTCTCTTTTCTTTTTTTATGTCTCTTCTTCGATTGTGTCTCTCCTCTGCTCCATCTCCATCCCCTCTGTCTTTATTATCTCGTTTATTTTTTAACTCCCTTTCGCAATTCGCTTTCTCCTCCTCTTCTCCTCGTCTGTCCTCCTCGTCTCGCCTCTCTCCTGTCGGGTCTCTCCGGACTCGTCTCCACTCTCAATTCAGGTCTCTGTCTCTCTCTTCTATTTCTTCTCCCTCCGATCTGCCCTCTTTCCTCTTCATCTCTTGTCTCTCCACTCCTTTTGCTCTGTGGTCTTCTCCATCTATCTTCCCCCTCTCCCCTCCTTTCTCTCTTCCTCTCCCCTCTCTCTCTCTCTCGTCTTCTCTCCTTCTACTCTCCCTTTCCTACCCTCTCTTCTCTCAACCAAGCGCCCGTCTTCTCCCTCTACCTCCTCTCCTTCTCCCATCCACCGTGTGCCTCTCCTCTCTCCTTCTTTTCTTTTCTCTGTCTTCCTCTCCTCTCCTGTCTGTCTCCTCTCCCTTCCTCCTCCCCTCCTTTCCTCTCTCTCTCCGGTTCCATGCCTTTCCTCTCCACTTCTCTCTCTCTCTTTCCCTCTCCTGTCTCCCTCTCTCACCCTCTCTCTTTCTCTCTCTCCCTCTCATCTTCTCTCCCATCTCACTTCCCTCTCTTCCCCTCATCCTCTTCTCCCTCTTCACGTCCCTTCCTCCTTTCCCCTTCTCTCTCCCTTTTGTTTTCTCTGTTCCAACTTCCTCACCTGTTCTCCCCCTTTCCTCCCGTTCCTTTCTCCTCCCTCTCACCTTCTCTCATCCTTCCTCTGTTCTCCCTCCCCATTTCCTCCCTTTCTCTACACTCTTCATCCCCTTCCGTCCCTCTCTCCCTTCCTCATCTTTCCTCTTCCGTTCTCTTCTTTCATCCTCCTTTCCTCCTCTCTCTTCTTCTCTAACTCTCTTTTCGCTTCGTCGTCTTCGTCTTCCTCTTCCTCTTCTCCTCCTCTCTCTCCCTCCCATCTCATCCTCCCCTCCTCTCCCTTTCCCTCTCTCTTCTGTCTCTCTCTCTCCTCTCTCTCCCCTGTCTCCTTCTCCTTCTTCTGTCCTCCTTCCTCGTTCTTCTCCTTCCCTCCTTTCCCCATGTCCTCTCTGTGCTCCTCCTCTCTCTGTATCTCTCCCCAATTTTCCTTCTCTCCTCCCTTGTCTCCCTCTCTACTCTCTCCCCTCTCTTCCTTCTCGTCTCTCCCTCTCTCTCTCTCTCTCTCTCTCTCATCTTCTCCTCATCTCCCTTCTCTTCTCTCTCCCTCCGCTTCTCCTGTCCTCTCTTCCCCCTCTCTCTTTCCTCTCTCCCATTCTGCTCTTGTCTCTTCCTTTTTCTCCCTTGTATCTCATCCTTTTTTTATCTCCTCTGTCTTCCTCTTTGTCTCTTTCCTTTCCTTCTTCTTCCTCTTTCTCTTTGTGTCTTTTCTTCTCTCTCTCTCTTCCTTCCCATCCCTTTTTGTCTGTCTTCTTCGTTCCCCATTTCTCCTTCTTCCCCTTTCTTTCCTCGTGTCGTGTCAGCTTTGTTTCTTTATCTCTTTTTCATCCTTATGTCCTCTATCTCCCTTTTCTTTCTGTCTTTTCTCCTTTCTCCCCCTCTCCCCCCTCCTCCAGTTTCTCTATTCTTTCTTTCTTCTCTTTCTACCCTTCCCACTCTCTTTCCTTTGAGTTATCTTTCTTTTCTTTCACCCTTTCTTTCCTCTGTCTGTGTTTTTCTCTCTTCTCTCTATCTCTCCTCTCTACAAAAAACTTTCATGTCTTCCTTGTCTCAACTTCTTGTGTGTCTTCTAACCTCTTCTTCCTCCTCGGGGTCATACCCATTATTCCTCTCATAAAATTCTCCTTGGCACTTTCTCTCGGAAAATGTCTCTTCTAATTCTTTTCTTCATGTCTGGGGCTTATTCTTCTTCTACTCTTGTTTCTTGTTATCTTCTTTCTTTTTCTTCTTTCTCCTCTTCTCCCTCTTCACCCCTCCCATTCCGGTCTCCTCTTTTTTTCATCTTTTTTCTCTTTCTTTCGTTAATCTTCTCCCTTCTTCTCGTTTCTCCTTTTTCTTTTTTCTGTTTCATACTTCTCTTCTTGTTCTTGCTCTTCTTCTTGTTCTTCTTTCTTCTTCTTCTTCTTCTTCTTCTTCTTCTCTTCTTCCTCCTTGTCTTCTTTTCTTTCCAATCTTCTTCTTCTTCTTTCTTCTTCTCTTCTTCCTTTCTTCTTCTTTTTCTTGTGCCTTCTCTTTTTTCTTCTTCTTCTTCTTCTACTCTTTCTTCTTCTTCTTCTTCTTCTTCTTCTCTCTTCTTAATCCTTATTCTCTTCTTCTTCTTCTCTCTTCTTCTTCTTCTTCTTTTTTCTTCTCTTCTTTCTTCTCTTCTTCTCTTCTTCTTTCTTCTTCTTCTTTCTTCTTCTTTCTTCTTCTTCCTCTTCTTTTCTTTCTCTCCGTCCTCCTCCTCTTCCTTCTTTCTCTTCTTCTTCTTCTGTTCTCTTCTTTCTTCTTCTTTCTTCTTTCTTCTTCTTCTTCTCTTTCTTCTTTCTTCTCCTCTTTCTTCTCTTACTCTTTTTTTTCTTTCTCTTTCCCTCTTCTTCTCGTTCTTTTCTTCTTCCTAGTTTCTTCTCTTCTCTCTTCTTCCTCCTAGTTCCGCTTCTACCATTTCTTCTTCTTCCTCCTTCTTCTTCTTTCTCCTTTGTCTTCCACCTTTTTCCTCTTTGTTTTCTTCCTTTCTTTTTCCTTTCCTTCTTCTCCTTTCAGTCTTCTGCTGACTTTCTTTCTTCCTCCTCCTCTCATTCTTCTTTCTCCTTCTTCTGACTTTCTCCTCTTCCTCCACACTCTTATTCTTCTTCTCTCACTTTTCTTCCTCCCTCTCCTCCTCCTTCTTGCTCTTCACCCCCCAACCTCCTTCTTTTTCTTTCCCGATCTTCCCCCTTTTTCCCTTTCAGTCTTGTTCTTTCTTCTTCCTTCTTTCTCACATTCTTTTTTTTTTCTTCTTCTTCTTTCCTTCTTTTTTTCTTTTCTTCTTTTCTTCACGTTCTTCTTCTTTTCTTCTCAAGTCTTCTCTCTTCTCTCTTCTTATTTTCTCCATTCTTCTTCTATCTTCTTTTTTCTCTCTCCACCTCCTCCTTCTTTTTTCTTTTCCGTGTCTTTCTCTCTTCCTCTTCTTTTCTTCTCCCAAATACTTCATCTTCTTCCTATTCTTCTTAAACACCTCATCTTCATCATCTTTCTTCTTCGTCTTTCTTCTTCTCTTTCTTTTTCTTTTTTCTTTTCTTTCTTCTTTCTTCTTCTTCTTTCTCTTCTTTCTTACTCTTCTTCTTTCTTCCTTCCTTCCTTTCTTTCTTCCTTCTTCCCTTCTCTTCTCTTCTTCTTTCTCTCTTCTTCTCTTTCTTCTTCTTCTCTTTCTTTCTTCTTCTTCTTCTCCTTCTTCTTCTCTTTCTTTTTCTCTCCTCTTCTCTTCTCATCTTCTCTCTCTCTTCTTCTTCTTCTTTCTCTCTTCTTTTCTTATTCTTCTTCTCCTTCTTCCTTTCTATCTTTCTTCTCTTCTCTTCCTTGCTTCTTCTTCCTCCTTCTTTCTTCCTTGTTTCTTTCTCTCTTTTCTCCTCCTCCTCTTCTCTTCTTTCCTTCTTCTTCTTCCTCTTCTCTTCTTCCTCTTCTCTCTCTTCTTCTTCTCTTCTTTCTTTCTTCTTCTTCTCCCTCTTCTTCTCTTTTCTCTTCTCTCCTTCTCTCTCTTTCTTCTTCTTCTTTCTCTTCTTCTTCCTTCTTCTTCTTGTTCTTTCTTCTCCTCTCTTCTATCTTCTTCTTCTTCTCTCTTCTTTCTCTTCTCTTTCTTCTTCTTTCTTCTTCTCTCTTCTCTTCTCTCTCTCTATCTTCTTGTTCTCTTTCCTTCTTCTTCTTCTCTTGCTCTTTTCTTCTTTCTTCTTCTGGCTTCTTTCTTCCTTCTTTCTTCTTCTTCTTCTCTTCCTTACTTTCTTCGTCTGTGTTCCTCTTCAAGTCTTCGTTAGTTCTTCTTCTTCTTTCCTCATCATCATCTTCTTCTTCTTCTCTTCTTCTTTCTTCTTCTCTTCTTCTCTTCTTCTTCTTCTTCCTTCTTTCTCTCTTCTCTTCCTCTTCTCTTCTTCTCTCTTTCTTCCTCATTCGTCAAAAGCCTTTATTCTTCTTCTATCTTCTTCTCTCTTCTGTCTTCTTCTTTATTCTAACCTACCATCTCATTCCACTCGATAGTACTTCTAACGTTATAGTATAGTATTCTCTAGCATCAAGCATCTTCTTTGGTCTTTTCTTCTTCTTCTATTTTCTTACCCAACACCCATACTTTCGTTCTTCGAACTTACACGGTTCTTTCCTGTTCTTCTTTTTCTTCTTTCTTTCTTCTTCCTCTTTTTTATTCTTCTTCTTTTCTCTT
>CM065690.1:33586367-33598867 GCA_017654935.2 Phymorhynchus buccinoides
AAGGACTTGCAATTTTCGTTTTGAACCCCTATGTTGTTTGAGGGCTCGCGGAAAGCAAACGGATAATCAAATCAGAATGAAATTTGGTACTCTGATTGACGAGATAATGAATGAAATGCTTGCCCCCAAAAATTGCATTGCCATTCGTGGTTGGAAAGTTGTGCATGTGTGTGTGACTGGTCCCTAACTTTTTTCCATCAGTAACTATTGTTGACTTTGCTCAAAAACTGTTTTCAATGTTGCAATGCCTTTTTGGCATGAATCATATTCCGCAAGGCAAAGGTTCCATGATATTTTTCTTTCTTTTTTTGATATTTGGGAGTTTTCAGTGTCACCAAGCTTGTTTTAGTGGGTGTTCACGGTTGTATGATTTAAGCAGATATACATATTTTTTATGCAGCAATAAACGGGAAGAAATTGTTGTAAAAAGTGTGTGTGTGTTGTGTGTGTGTGTGTGTGTGTGTGCGTGTGCGCGTGTGTGTGTGCGTGCGTGTGTGTGTGTGTGTGTGTGTGTGTGTGTGTGTGTGTGTGTGATTGCTACTCTCACCAAACACTTATTGGTATGTATCTAACTTTATTCTGTAATTGCCCATCCATGCAATTTGTATCGATCTACCTAGATACGAGAATATTACTATAGCACCCAAAATTGGATGCTCAACCTTTAATATTATAGTAAGTGTAAAATAATGTTGAGAGAATGTTATTTTAATGATACTTATGTTGGAGTATGTTTTCTTAGTTAGAGCTTTGAACTATTTGAATTTCATGAGATGAGTGCATGTGAAATACTTTGTCAATTATTTCCTTCCTTCCATAAGCGACGATAGTCACTGCATTGCTGAGTTTTACTCTTCCACATGTAATCCACCTTTCCTACACATACAAGCATTTACATGCATTTACACGCGCACGCGCACACACGCGCACACACACACACACACACACGCACGCACGCACGCACACACACACACAAACGCACGCACACGCACTCAAACGCATGCACAAACAGAGAGAGAGAGAGAGATTTACGTCTTATTAGCATAAGCTCATAAGGACAAGAAGTAGAGAGAGAGATAGAACACCCCCCCCCCCCCCCCAAACACTTGACGTATTTCAACATACACTCACCCACAGTTCAAGAAAACAATTAACATGTACAGATTATTCATACAAAACGTTTATTTCTCATCTGATTAAACACAACCATAGATGATTTCACAAGCATTCGTTTACATGAAAAAGGTGAGATTTCAACATTTCCCCACTACAGTCAGCTGTATGGACCACAGCTGTTGGTAAATACAGTTATAAAACACATCGCAAAACGGCATCTTTCTAGCATTTGAATACACTTTTAGTGTACAGCATATGCAAAATATATTTTGTTTTGTACATATATTTTTTAAATTCCCCATTGCCTGCTGTCCACTCTAAAAACCAACCCCCATAAACAAACAAACAAACAAGCAAGCAAGGAATAGGTATAGGCTTTGGACACGAAAGTATTGCATAAAAGTTGCACTGGACATAAAATGTGGGCAATCACACGACTATGGCTTGTACCCACGTGTCGTCATATCCGGCCACAAGGAGCGTGCCATATTATGGGAGACCGCCATCTTAGTCAGTAACTTTGTTTGAAAAATGCCAGATCGATGACGTTTACACACAAATCTGACTAAGATGGCGACACTTCCGTTGGAAGGGTCGAGATGCGCACGCAGGTGAGGGGGGGGGGGGGGGGGGGGGGGGGGGGCATTAAGAAGTGAGATTGGAAGCTGTAGGGGATTCTGTGAGATGGAAAAGTAAAACCGTATTTAATCAATAGGGAAGACGGGGTAAAAAGCGCATGGGCGGGTAAGAAGCCCACCCCAATTATCTCATGAAATGAAGCAAATTTCAGTCTCATTTTGCCCATGAGACGAGCGTTAATGTCTAGCATTCGTCTCATGGGCAAATTTGACTGAAATTTTCTTTATTTCATGAGATAATTGGGGTGGGCTTCTTACCCGCCCATGCGCTTTTTACCCCGTCTTCCCCTACAAGTTACAAAAATACACATGATGAATACTCCGGACACATGAATACTGATAAACGTTGCATACAGCCGTTACAAAACACACCTTACAGTAACTTTAAACAGGGAAATGAGAGAAGGGTGTAGGGGAAGACGGGGTAAAAAGCGCATGGGCGGGTAAGAAGCCCACCCCAATTATCTCATGAAATGAAGCAAATTTCAGTCTCATTTTGCCCATGAGACGAGCGTTAATGTCTAGCATTCGTCTCATGGGCAAATTTGACTGAAATTTTCTTTATTTCGTGAGATAATTGGGGTGGGCTTCTTACCCGCCCATGCGCTTTTTACCCCGTCTTCCCCTATGCTTCAGCTTCATGCTTGCTACTGGTAAACTAAGCAATTCAATTCAAACCCAAAGTCAAGAAATCTTCAAGATAAGAAAACAAAATGACAAAAACCTGTCAACTAATAGTTCGCCCACACCCTAGGAATTGGACCAATATTCACAATAACAAGGATTTTGATTAACCTCCATGACTCTCACACGATCCTACTATACACCCTTCCTGCCTTCTTTCCATCCCCAACCTCCCACCCACCCACCTTCAGCTCGAAGTTGAGTACATAATACAAGTCGGATGTCAAACCGTCTTTTATCATTTCCCAATGATAACAGTTAAGTGACCCACAAACACACACTATCATTATTATAAGCTGCTGCTTATCTAACAAGGTCAACACCTGAAGAGATTCAAGGCTTATATTTGTCTATTCTTAAGATAACTTTGTTCCGATTAATCTTTTCTCTCTCTCTCTCTCTCTCTCTCTCTCTCTCTCTCTCTCTCTCTCTCTCTCTCTCTCTCTCTCTCTCTCTCTCTCTCTCTCTCTCTCTCTCTCTCTCTCTCTCTCTCACAAAGATACTAATGTTTAGAATCATTGAAATGAAGGCTAGTCGAAGTATTTTACGACTTACACATGAAAAGGACATCGCATTATGGAACCAGAGCTAAAATATCTAGAAATTGTTTTGAAGATCTTGAGTTAAAAATCATATGTTCCTTTTGCAATGTAAGTTTTGATTTAACGTAGGCCATATAGGACTATTACAACTTGTGGAAATGAGGGGCTAAATTCCCACCCCCTTATCTTTTTTTTAGCACTTTATATGGAAAAGAAATGACCATGCAAACTATCATGGCAGCCAATGGTTCAACAAATAAAAAGAAAGTGGGGAAATAATACAGAAATAAATGAAAAAAAAGACTATTCTCACTACATCTCATCAGTGACTGGGGAACAGTTATCATAGCCGCCATCTTGGGATAAATCATGTAACTAGTGAACTAGTTGGACGCGACGCCATCTTTATCCCAAGATGGCGGCTGGGCCCCTCCTATTGGGGTCTGCAGCGAACACCCTTTGCAAGAGTGAATGCCCTTGGTGGGTGGGGGAAGATGGTTCAGTACTGACCAAACAGGCGGATAACTCTCGCCAATAACCCTATTTGATGCCACTAAATGGCTGTCTTTCGCAAGAGTGAATGCCCTTGTCAGTACTGACCAGCAAGGGAATCACTCTCACTGCCAAGGGCGTTAATAACCCTAGTTGCAGAGGCCTGGTCATAGCTTGAAAAAAGGAAAATGGCGACAACTGATATCCAGCCGCAGCGCAACAGAAGCATTTTACAAAATACGTAAATTCCCCCTGTCCCTGGCAACCCAATCTCCCTTTAAACGGGAGAAACTAATGCAGAGATATCAAATTAAAATAAAGTAGGGAAACAATAAAATACCGAAAAAATATAGCCTTTTCCATATTTTAAAAATCTGTCACTTTCACCCATGTGTATGTAAGGGTTTTGTTTTTAATAGAAATCATTTTAGAGCAACTGTAAAGCGCTTATAACTTAAAGGTTGAGCGCTATATACATTTTCTTAAATAAATAAATAATCCTCTTCAATCTGAAATTCTTCTACTTTACATAATTAGGTCATAATGCTGCGCTGTCATTCGAGTTCATCCTATGTTTTTATAAACATAAATCCAAAATGGCGGACATTGCGTTAACAAATGAACAACAGATGCAAGCTTAAAAAACAGGCTTACCTACGACTGCCCAACTGGAATGATTGATTTGACCAACAGCAAACACAGTTACAGTCATGTGGAGCACATGTCATGGAAACAGCATTTATTTCATTTACTTTGAACAATAAAAAGACTACTCCTTGACGTTTATTCTCTTCTTTTGATCAATAGCAACCGAACAGGCAAAGGACAACCATGGAGACAACACCACACAAACAAATAAGTATAATATAGTTTGATATTAACATAGTACATGCAATTTGGCTAGTTACTCAGCAGTAATACATGATGGTATATAATGCATGGCACCTCAAAAGCGCACTGAAGGCATTTTGTGACGATACTGATTTGTTCATTAATCATTCACGAACATGTGACATGCATAGCATATGGGCACCTTTAAATGGTGTATTTCCAAGGAACAACATCGATAACATTCAGTGACATGGCAAGGTTGGTAAACATGTTTAACATCACACGCCATGAAATACAATCACAACCCCTCTCTCTCTCTCTCTCTCTCTCTCTCTCTCTCTCTCTCTCTCCTCCAGACACATCAACATGTTTAGCACGCATACACACACCACTCTGGAAGCGCCAAGTGGATGGATATGCCCTCTATTCCTGCTTATAATCGAGACGCCCAACAGAGATTCTTCTTCTTCTTCTGCGTTCCCAGGCCATATGGCCATAATGGTAAGGTACGTATGTGTCCGGTTTTCAGTTTTCACTGGTCTCCCCGCTGCGCACAGCCGACACATTCCGATTTCGGAGGAGCTCAAAGGAGAAAAATTATTTAGATTTTTTTTTTAAAGGCAGGAGAATGGGCCAATAAGTCAGAAAGATAGTAGATGATAGAAAGCAAAGGAAAAAGGCAGAGTCAAAGAGTGGCAGATTAGAGGAAGTTACAAGCACAGAACTTTCAGAAGGTGGGGGAACTATTTTTTACGAAAGACCCCCCGGTATCCCCACGGGGAGCCAACAGAGATGAATCTTTTCTCTTCCCAACACACACCCCACACTGCCATGCAGACCCTCCCGAGTTTTAATTACTTCTAAAGATGAATTGATGAATCATATTGATGTTGGTGAACACTGGACAGTATTGGGCCTATTTTGGCAGTGGTGGGTTCCTACTCAGAAATCCTCGGTAGAAATCCACACAATCAAGGTCTTGGGAAGGCGTGGATTGACGTGTACAATTATTGAGTGTAAATTCGCAGTCTCTGGCATCTAATTTAAAACAATCACTCCCCAACAAGAATTACATCTGTATTGTTAAAAATTCGGGACTTTCCTGGTGTTGCACTGCCTCCGGGCATTGCCTCCAGGATCGTTCCCACCATCTTTATATCTACTAATGTCCCATATGTGTCTGCCAAGACCGGAGGACGTTAAGCAGAAATTCATTCAATCACTCCCCAACAATCAGATCTTTTCCCAGTCCAATACATTGGCTTCTCCGACAGATATACCTTTTATCCATCGACCTCTAGCCCATCTCACCGGAGTAGCAGTTGCCTCCTCAGTCAGTTTTCTTGAGGTCATGGCCAGGCACGACCGGTGCACACATTCGGTCCAACGAAATCTTCAATGTCACTTTGTCGATATTGATTTATTGAAGTCGTTATATTATGTTAGGTATGTGTATAATCAACCACCTTAATTTCATCGCATGTGTTTGTGCTGTTCACTTTCAAGAAAAGGCACTGTTTGCTGTGTGCATATTTGCACCAGAGTGCACATATTTTGTTTGTTTGATGCGAGCGCTCACATAATGATAATCATAATAATAATAATAATAATAATAATAATTGCCATTTCTAGCGCACAATCTTTAAAAAAATAGCCATAAGCGCTTACAATAATAAATGAATAAATGAATATGGGGGAAGACGGGGTAAAAAGCGCATGGGCGGGTAAGAAGCCCACCCCAATTATCTCATGAAATGAAGCAAATTTCAGTCTTATTTTGCCCATGAGACGAGCGTTAATGTTGAGCATTCGTCTCATGGGCAAATTTGACTGAAATTTTCTTTATTTCATGAGATAATTGGGGTGGGCTTCTTACCCGCCCATGCGCTTTTTACCCCGTCTTCCCCTACCAGCAAGCAATATGAATAAATGAAGGTAAAAAAATATTACACACACACACACACACACACACACACACACACATGCACTAAACACACACACACAATACACGCGCGCACAAACGCACACACACACATGCACACAAACCAAGCACAATACGCGCACACACACGCGGATGAAAGGGGAAAAGTACTTTGAAAAAGAAATCGCCAGGCTATGATTTGATTAGAGTAGTTTTGAGAGAAGACTTAAGAAAGGGAGTTGGCAAAACGTAGAGGTAAAGGGAGTCTATTCCAAGAGGAGGGGGCCTGGAAAGAGAAGGAGCGTTCGCCAAGGGTCTTGGTGCGGTAACGAGGGATCTCGAGGAGAGAAGTGTCAGAGGAGAAGCGTAACTGTCTAAGAGGTGTGTAAAGGTTCAGAAGATCAGCGAGATAAGAAGGAGCCAGACCATTCAGGGATTTATAACAGAGCAGAGAGTTTGTATTCGTACGCCTTCCGACAGGAAGCCAGTGAAGAGATTCAAGCATAGGGGTAGAATGAGAGAATTTGGAACACCTCAGTACAAGGCGAGCAGCATTGTTCTGAATTTTCTACAATTTGGCGAGGAGATTTTGTGGGCAACCAGCGAGAAGGGAATTGCAGTAGTCTAAGCGAGACAGAACAGAGGCAGAGCTAAGAGCTTTGGTGGCGTCTTCAGAGAGAAGATGACAAACAGAAGCAACACGACGGAGTTCCAGATAGCAAGCACGACAGATAGAGGAAATTTGAGTTTGAAAAGAAAGTGTTCGGTCCATTGTGAAGCCAAGATTGCGACCGCTTGCAGAAGTCTGAATGAGAGAGTTCTCTAGTTGGATAGAAGTAGGGAGCGAGTCTGTAGACAAGTCTCTTGGGGACAATGAAAATCATTTCAGTCTTGTCATTGTTAAGTTGGAGTTTGTTGTCAGTCATCCTAGCCTTGATGTAAAAAATGCATGGTTGAGTTCAGATAGATTGAGAGATGAGTAGGACAGGTTATACTATCTATACATCTCCGCAGTTAAGTTGTGTAGATCATACAGACACCTATTTCAGGGCTGTCAAATTTAAAAAAACGGTGACGAGAAACAACCATCATCGTCATCACAAATACAACAAATGATATTATTCTACAAATAAATCACTAATCTTACATTTTCCCCCAAACACTTCACACACACACACACACGCACGCACGCACGCACGCACACACACACGCACACACGCACACACACACACACACACACACCGCAAAAAAGAAGAAGAAAAACACAAAAGCGCTTAGGAATACGAGCTGCCTTTGTGACAAAATAAAAAAAGAATATTATATAATTATACACACCACATCATTTTGTTCAATGCTCCCCCCGCTCCTCTTTCCAATGACCCCCCCCCCACACACACACACACACTTTGAGCAGGTATTTTGTGGTGTCTGGTGTGAAGTGGTCATTACCGATGCCATCAATTAGGCCAAGTCCCAGAAACAGTTTATGCTTCACTGTAAACTTCTTCAACGTATGGAATGCGCGCCAAGGGTCTTCCATTAACCTCATAGTAGGTTGAGTAAGACTGAGACAAAAGAGACGCTAACATCTGTCCATCCTCTGATCCGTTTCACTTCTATCAACCGTCGTTAAGTTCAACTGTAAACACTCTGTGTTTCTTTATTAAACAATTAAAATTGTTGTATTAAAAAAAAAAGCTTGTTTAAAATCTGCATGCTTTTCTTTAAAACGGTCCTCAGCCTTCAGTGTTAAGGACCACCGACGCACTCCTTAGCTGGAATGAGCATAAGCTTACATTCTGACTAAACTTTAAGGCTGACCATGCTTTTCAACTTGTTTAGGTGGACAATGAATATCCTGAACAACATTTTTGAATACTCTGATCTTTCGTCTTTTTTCTGTCTTCCTTTCTTTCGTTTTTGTTTGACAGTGTGGTAAAGTGTCCACGCTTGACCGACCCACATTCCCCTCCTCTGTATGTGTGCGTACACACGCATGCATGCATGTTGAGAAGCAGGAAATGGAGATTCTTCAGTCACCTTCTGTTTTCTAGTGTTATAGTGTCAGACATACTTATGTTTCTGCTGCTAAGAGAGGGGGGGGGGGGACCTTTCCCTTCTAACCCACCCTCACTCCCGCACCCACTCCAGTGTCCAGGAGGCAGGTAGTTGTCATGTTGTGACACCGGGAAGAGAAATCCCAAACACATTGTCCATCTGTGCACAAAGAGTTCAGTCACCAACAACCACCTGTCCGTGGTTATTGGCATCACCCACCATCAGAGATTAAGCATCACATAGCTGTTAATGCTGTTGTCATTGTTGTTGTAGTCACCGTCAGTCATCTCAGTGCCGTGTGATTCACTCTCAAATAAGTGCTTTATTTCGTCATCCACGTTGACCTCAGAATATTCACCACAAAGTAACTGGTCGTTTTCCAAAACGCCTGGCACCTCGGGTAAAGGATATGGAAAGCCTTGATCAAAATCGAGCCCGTGCGCCATTTCGTTTATGCTTTCAAAATTGCCCAAGTCTTGACGCAAATGTTCTTCTTGATCCTTTGACAAGAAACCCCCTAAACACAGGTCGCTGTGAAGTGTTGACATGTTGACGTTGTTCTCATAACTACCGCTTTGTGATGACGGCTCGCAGCTTGAAGCCGTATCTCCATTTCCCGAGAAAGCTTCCATCAAAGGCGGGGTTAAAGGGGCTAATGCACACTCTATATTGTTAGGAGAATACTGGCCTTGGGTTGGTAAATCGCCGGACAGGAGGTCTAAACCAAAATCTGAAGCGTCCCCTTGGGGGTAAGAAAAAGGTGGAGACCACAAAAAGCTAGAATCAGGCTCTGTTCTAACCGTCGCAGCCGAGGACGTATCAAAGAGCATGTTCGATGACATCCCCAAAAAGTCTAGCTGTGAGGAGTTGAGCACCTCCGTAGAAGAAGGCAAAGACGACTCTGCCTTAATGTGGGAGGAAGAGGCCGAGGGAGATGCCGAAGTTGACTTTCTGGAGCGAGTTTTGGGGCGTTTTCGGCAGGTCGAAGACGAGACGGCCTTCTGACAGGTCCCGGCATCCTGCCGGCTCGTTGAAGGTTGAGGGCTGTCCGTGCAGGAGGAGGCGGAGGAGTAGGATGAGGAGGACAACAAGAAAGAAGAGGAGGAAGATGAGCTGGCATGCTGAGAAGTGCTGGAGACCTGGCGGCTGGTGGAAGGTTGTGGGCTGTCCAGTGAGGACGAGGAGGATGAGTAGGATGAGGAGGACAAACAGGAGGCAGAGGCAGAGGGGAAGGGCGAATAAGAGGAGAAGGAAGAAGAGGAAGAAGGTGAAGGCTCAGGGTCGGGGCGAACCTCAGCTGAGGTGATGATGGTGCTGAGCCCCATCCTGTTGGCATGTTCCTCAGCTTCCTGGGGCAAGCGTTCAGGGTGGTCAATGATGCACGTGCTGACGCTCAGGTTCCTCAAGGCTTTCGTGCCCACTGCAACACAACAACCAGTCAGTGCACAATGTTTGGTGAGCATCCATGTACGGGTTCTCTTGCTTCACAGACATTAACTGATCAAGGAATGATTTGAAAATAACACTAAACAAGATCACTGCATCAAAGTCGATAAACGCAACGTTTTAGAATACTTAGAACATGACACTTTGGCTGTCTGGAAAATAAATCAATAATCAAACAAGCGCGGATTCGCAATCGTTTGTGGCGTGCGACAATTTTGGACCGACCGACAGACCGACAAAGTGAGTTATAGGTTTGTGGCTTGTGCCACAAACAAAAAATCTACCCGATGAACATTCAACAATTGTGTTCCATGAAGCATAATAAAAGGTAAACAACAACAAAGAAGGAAAACTGCAACTCAATGACAACCTGTCTTAAGAAAAAAAGGGGTAATTCGGGCCCCGGTGATTCTGAAGCAGATTTTATGAACAAAATCTGTTAATCATTTTAAAAAATATTGTGCACACACAGAAATACAAACTAACATCCAACAAAAACACGAAGAACCCATGGGGACCGGGGGCATCTTTGAAACATTATTATACAAGATAACAGGTCCGTGGAGCATAATATCCTCAAAAAAATGAACGATGATAATTCAGTTGCAGGGTACAACATACAAGACGTTCGAACGCTTGAAGAAGGCCCTGTCCATCACTTGGAAAAAGAAGAAGAAGAAGAAGAAGAAGAAGAAGAAGAAGAAGAAGAAGACGACGACGACACATGCACATCTTCTTAAAGTAATGTCCACGAGAAGAATGAATGAAGACGCCATTTTGATACATAATGGGTGACCAAAAAACCCCGGTTCAACTCACCAGATCTTAACCCTTTGGGGCTGAGGTGCTGGTTGGCCCAGTTCTGAAAGCTGCTATTGAAAGTTTGCCGCGTGCTGGGGTCGACATCTTTGCAGTAGGGGCCGTACAGGGGTTGAAGGAAGTGGCTGAACTGTGCCATGAGTTAAGGGATTGGATTGTAAAATGCTGTCGATACATGTTGGGAGTGGGGGTGGGGGTGGGGCGCAAAAACGAGCACAAAGTAGAAGAAGAAGAAAAAGAAAGAAAGAAAGAAAGAAGAAGAAAGAAAGAAGAAGAAGCGACAAAAACAACAACAAACAAAGCAACACAAAAAAGTCAAGTAGCTTACTGAATCAAAACAAAACAAATTAAAGAACTAAACATAAACATCAAACAAATTCAGTTATCCCAATTGTGGCGGTACCATCCATAGCCGATGAGGTTTAACCGAGGCGTGGTTACTGCTACACCTATCTGCATTGTTAAAAAACCGGGACTTTACTGGTGTTGCACTGCCTCCGGGCATTGCCTCCAGTATTGTTCCCGCCATCTTTGTATCTACAAATGTCCCATATGTGTCTGTTCCAGACCGACAGGACGTAAAACACAATTTTTCTTCTTCTTCTTCAAAAATCAAACAAAGGAACACAGTAATAACTAAAAAGAGAAAAAACATTACATTTTGTAACCGTTGTTGAATATGTAGGCCTAAGTTCTGTTTGATTTCGTGCAAAAAAGGATCATAAAGCTATCAAAAGAAAAAGAAATTAAGTTCACCTTAATTTTTAATCCTGGCATGGCTAATTCGTATTTTCATTTCAATTTCTCCCTTCCTCCCCCACCTCCACTGTTGCTGTGTAGCAGTTAGCTTGAAAAATCTCGTCATAATCGTCAACATTCCAACCATAAAATGTCAGTTATTTTTGAAGAGCATAATAAACATTTATCTTTTCTGAGGGCAACTTACTTCCTGGATTTGCACATTCAAAGACGTTGAGACTTTCAGTCCATCAGTGACGGTCATCTGGTGCAAAGCAAAGCAACGCTGCTATTTTAGCTGTACTCCTGCAACGTCATTTAATACTGAGTAACCGAAAGATTTGACAACGACCACACCACACCACTACCCAATCATCTAGGGGGGTGGGGGGGGGGGGACTTGAGAGTTTGGTGGTATGAGAGTTAAGTTTGACATATAGCGGTTATCGGTTGACCTTGCTTAGAGGTCGACGACCTCTAAACATTCAAGGTCAAAGCTTAAAATGGCAGTTTTCAATGTAACCTTTAAAGGGGAAACGTAGGGTAACATAGGGGAGAGGGAAAAGGGGAGAGGGAATAGGGGAGAGGGAATAAATTCACCTCAATGAGAGGAGACAAAACTCAGGAATGCACTTTCAAACGCACAAACACAAACAAACAGACAAATAACAAAACAATAATTACAAAACTCCGAATCAGCAACTGCCCAGTCGCCATATTTATGCCTATAGTGATACAGCACAGAACAATAAAGGATACAATATAGTATTTCCAGTTCCTCTTGGTCTCTAGGCTAATCATTTTCTCAAGGCGCTGCTCGCAGCTCAGGGCTTCGAAATCCTCGCCAAAGAGTTCCTCGGCCGGTAACCTCTCCCGAAATTGCCTGCACACAAACAACGGCACAACGATGCTTCAAATGTATTCAGTGAGAATGCTGGGCCGGGCGAATTGAGAGAAAAGAACTGTAAAGAAGCGCCAATCTGGAGCCAAAACAAGGCCTAGTTAATCTGCTTCAGTTCTGAACTTTCCATTCAAAACTACCTCAAAATTTCTTAATTTATGAGCTCATAAAGTTAATTTGAATTTCAAGTGAAATCTTAGACATGCCTCATATGTGCCTTTGCCAGGCCGGAGGACGTTGAACAAAATTCATCATTGAACCTTCCATGTTCCCACTGCAAAAATCGTAAAAATAGTTCCCCCACCTTCTGGAAG
>CM065690.1:33601367-33606367 GCA_017654935.2 Phymorhynchus buccinoides
TATACATTGTGCACGTCACACATGATGGTATACATTGTGCACGTCACACATGATGGTATACATTGTGCGCGTCACACATGATGGTACACATTGTGCGCGTCACACACGATGGTACACATTGTGCGCGTCACACATGATGGTATACATTGTGCGCGTCACACACGATGGTACACATTGTACACGTCACACACGATGGCATACATTGTTAGGAACGAGAAAGAATCAGCATGCACCACAACTTTGTGCATACGAAATGTAGCCTACACATTTAGAACAGTTGTTGTTGTTGTTGTTGTTGACGTCGTACCCTGGGTTAAATACAGCATAACTTTGTGCATTAAAACATTCATTTAAGTTTATACGAGGTGTACACATTTAGAACAGTTGTTGTTGTTGACGGATGATGATGAGATTAGCGTCCAATCGGTCAGAGACCATAACTTAGTGCAATTTAAGTTTAAGTTTATACGAAGTGTACACATTTAGAACAGTTGTTGGTTGTTGTTGTTGACGTCCTATCCTGGCTTAACTACACCATAACTTATTATTTTATTATTAGGTTATTTATTATTAGGTACTTTATAGTCACAGAGGCATCTCAGTGAAATTCGGGTTGCTCCCACATGGAGAGCGCGTCGCAGCCAGAGGCGCGCCGCCACCCATATTTTTTGGGGGGCATGCGATTTTTGTGTGACTGATGAGGAAGGAAAGGGGTGGGTGGGTAAATTTTGACCAAATGACAACTTTTTCGTTGCCACTGGGTTCAATGTGTGCTAAGTGCATGGGCACACGTGACCTCGGTTTATCGTCTCATCCGAAAGACTCCACGTTCAGACCGTAAGGCCTAGTGCAGAGTGAGAGGAAAAATCCCCTGTACCCAGGTTCGAACTCGGGTTTACTTGACACGAGGCGAACGCGCTACCACTGTGCCACTCTACACTTGTGCAATATAACGTTAATTTAAGTTTATGCGAGGTGTACACATTTAGAACAGTTGTTGTTTGTTGTTGCTGACGTACCCTGGCTTAAAGACTCCAGGGATCGTATCAACAGCCTAAGCGCTTGAACACTATGGTACAAATGCACCAGCTAGGGATGAGAACATTACGCGTGTGACCGTTTTTGATTACTTCGCCACCTGGACAGCCACACTCCGGCTTCGGAGGATTTTGGACTGACGATGTTATGCTAGGAGCTTGTCATGGCTAAAAGCATTTCCCGCATAACTATGCAGAACGTAGCAACATTCTGATGTAGCCTTGGTGTTCTAGCTTATGTCAATTGGTCTGACACAGCCTTATGCCAAGGCGGATTTAGAACAGTATCCGGGTTGGTTGGAAGTGGGCGGGGGTGTAAAATGAGGGGAAAGGTAAAGGGGGGAGAGAGAGAGAGAGAGAGAGAGAGAGAGAGAGAGAGAGAGAGAGGAGAGAGAGAGAGAGAGAGAGAGAGAAGAGAGAGAGAGAGAGAGAGAGAGAGAGAGCGAGAGAGAGAGAGAGAGAGAGAGAGAGAGAGAGAGAGAGAGAGAGAGAGAGAGAGAGAGAGAGAGAGAGAGAGAGAGAGAGAGAGAGAGAGAGAGAGAGAGAGAGAGAGAGAGAGAGAGAGAGAGCGATTAACAATGTTTTCAATGTCATTGACTCAAGGTTCTTATGACATGGAGGTTGCACAATAATATTTCCGCAAAAATACAACTAAACTAAAATAGAGAATATTTGAAAAGGTGAAATAAAGACAAAAAAAGCAATCACAAATCAAAACAATTCTCTGGAAGAGACAAAAGAGCAAGTGGAAAAACAAATTCTACCAAATCATACATAATTTTCAGTAAACATTAATACTCTCTCTCTCTCTCTCTCAAGAGAGAGAGAGAGAGAGAGAGAGAGAGAGAGAGAGAGAGAGAATGCGCGTGATTCGTGCGCGTATTCGTGTGTGTGTGTGCGCGTTGCGCGCGCGCGCGCGTGTGTGTGTGTGTGTGTGTGTGTGTGTGTGTGTGTGTGTGCGTGCGTGCGTGCGTGCGTGCATGGGCATTTATAAATACTAACCAAGTGACAAGACGTCTGCTTTGCTCTGCCTTCCAGCAATCTGGTTTTTCGGTAGCATTTTCTTCAGGGTTTGTATGCCATCCTGTAGAACAACATGTAATAGGTAAAAATTAAAAAAAAAAAAAAAGCAAAAACAGAAACGTCAAAAAAAAGGGGAACCCCCCCCCCCCCCCCCCCCCCCCCGCCCCCCACAAATGGAACCCCCCCCGCCCCCCCCCCCCCCCCCCCCCCCCCCCCCCCTCCTTTTTTCCCCCACCACACACACAAATGGAAAGACAAAGACACGACTAAAAGGAAAACAACAACAAACAAATGAAGCAAAAAATAAATAAACATACATGAACTCCTGCAACAAACATTTTACAAAGAAAAGAAGAAATAAAATAAATAAATAAATAAACATACACGAACATACAGAAGATGTAATAAATAGAGATGGGAAGCAGAAGGAGAAGAAGATGGTGTAAAACATGTTCAAATTCTGATCGCTTCTCGGCCTTTTGGCTAAGACAGTGATTCAGGAACATAAATTTGTGTTTATATCCTGGTTGGTTTGTTCAGCCCGTCGTACATGGCGAAAGCCGATACGCGACGTTAAACTGAACTTCCATCCAGATGGTGTAAAAGGAGATGGGGTGGTGGTGGTGATGAAAAAGCGTGGAAGAGATGTAGGGGAAGACGGGGTAAAAAGCGCATGGGCGGGTAAGAAGCCCACCCCAATTATCTCATGAAATGAAGCAAATTTCAGTCTCATTTTGACCATGAGACGAGCGTTAATGTCTAGCATTCGTCTCATGGGCAAATTTGACTGAAATTTTCTTTATTTCATGAGATAATTGGGGTGGGCTTCTTACCCGCCCATGCGCTTTTTACCCCGTCTTCCCCTAAAGGGAAGAAGAAAGTCAGTTAAGGTAGAGGTAGGTGTGACAAGAAGCGGAAATCAATCACGTCCTCGGAAAGCGCGACGCGTGAACATGCGTGGCTGGGGCAAGATTAGAGGCGCAGCAGCCCTGTTCTTTTCTTCTTATTTTCACGCTCTCTTTGTCTCTCCAACAAAATGCGAAGAATCAGACCACACTCCTGTTGGTGCTTGAGCCAGTTAAGTCGGGAGGAATTCATGCCAAATCTTTTTAGATAGGTACCGAGATCTAGGAGCGAACTTGGCAGAACTCTCTCTCTCTCTCTCTCTCTCTCTCTCTCTCTCTCTCTCTCTCTCTCTCTCTCTCTCTCTCTCTCTCTCTCTCTCTCTCTCTCTCTCTCTCTCTCTCTCTCTCTCTCTCTCTCTCTCTCTCTCTCTCTCTCTCTCTCTCTCTCTGGTCCTTTCGCTACCATGCCCTGAAAGAAAGCTCAATTCATTGTGTCATGAACAGAAGATTAATGAGAAAGCCGACACATGGGTTTCCTGTAAATTGCGAAGTGGTATTGTGTGGTATTGTGTGGCACGAAGGTCAGCAAGTGCAGTTCAAAGAGTTTAAACAGGTATCAAACATTATATTAACAAAAAGAACACCGGGGGGGAGAGAGAGAGAGAAAGAGAGAGAGAGAGAGAGAGAGAGAGAGAGAGAGAGAGAGAGAGAGAGAGAGAGAGAGAGAGAGAGAGAGAGAGAGAGAGAGAGAGAGAGAAATTGGCTATAAATGGTATGCATCAGACTGACAACTGAGTTGACTTGGTGTAAAAGTAACAGGTCTAATTTGCAATTGATACGATTCCCCATCCCAATTTGACTTTCAGACAAAAGAAACAAAAGTACAGATCTCTACAACTATCATTAGCTAGGCTAGTGTTTAAACATATTCGTTATTGTACTGGAAATGCTCGACTTTGAAATGCCATTTGCGCATTATTTACATTGCAGTTTGATGTCAGCTTCAAACAAGAGGCAAAGCCTTCAAGGCTCACGTCTGATTTTTATTACTATAGCAGGCATGGGAATTCCCATGACAATTCCCATGCCTGTATAGAGAGAATACTGTTATGTAGACACTTGTGCATCTGAAAACAGAATTAATTTTTATTTTACTGTGTAAATTAAATTATTTTTATGCATTAAATTACCCCTACCCCTTTCTTTAAAATTTAATTATATGTATGTTTATATATGCGCATGTAACATAGTGGAGCCCTATTTTTATTTTTGGCAAACAAGTAAAATTGAAAAGCATATTGACCAAGCTTTCAGTGACCAATCCCCCCTCCACCTCCCCCCCGCCGGGGTAAGGGGGGGTCTACGGACACCTGTAGTAGGCCTACAGTCTTTGCCTGTAGGTCTAAGCCTCTTACTCTTAGAACATTAATAATTGAAGTTGCGTAATTCGTAAGGCCATACTCCTGATCTGTTACTGTTTTAAACTGATTGTTCATGCGATGAAAACTTGTTCCACATCATCTACATTTCTGTAAGATATTTTATATTAGTCCTAATATTTTATTTTCGTTTCGTTAATTCCCCCCCTCCCCCTTCTGCCACAAAGCAAAGGTCAAGGTCACAGCCAGCAAGCTCATCCATGTTTATCTTCCCCTGTACAGTCTTTGCTCATGGTGATCAATCGTCTAGGCCTAACAAAGGATTCGTACGTCGAAGACAGTGAAATCGACGAATCCTGGATGTTCCGTATATTTTTTTTCAAGACTGAAATGAATGTGGGCTAAATGTTAGGTACGTCGTCTTGATTATGAGGTAAGGCGTGATCTCTTATTCTCTAGGCCTAGGCCTTGTTGCCGGAAGTGCGATAGGCTAAGTATTGCATGCGCAGAGATGATGTGCGAATGAACACGAACAACCATTGTCAAACTCAAACTCGCAAATAAAACGAAACAACCGGGCCGTCAAGGCACACACTCGGTACATCCATTTGTTACAGAAAATATAAGTTAACGACGTTAAAATGTACCTATTTGTACACACCTGAAGTCTTGTGTTTCTTTTTAAAGAGCGTTTTTGTATATCTAATGGAGTCTTC
>CM065690.1:33616367-33643867 GCA_017654935.2 Phymorhynchus buccinoides
GAGAGAGAGAGAGAGAGAGAGAGAGAGAGAGAGAGAGAGAGAGAGAGAGAGAGAGAGAGAGAGAGAGAGAGAGAGAGAGAGAGAGAGAGAGAGAGAGAGAGACTGGACACTGGACACTGGACCACTTTATTTGAGAGAGAGAGAGAGAGAGAGAGAGAGAGAGAGAGAGAGAGAGAGAGAGAGAGAGGAAGGGAGAGAAAGTT
This sequence comes from Phymorhynchus buccinoides, assembly GCA_017654935.2. Classification (NCBI taxonomy): domain Eukaryota; kingdom Metazoa; phylum Mollusca; class Gastropoda; order Neogastropoda; family Raphitomidae; genus Phymorhynchus; species Phymorhynchus buccinoides. The sequence continues at coordinate 33,616,571 of CM065690.1, forward strand.
GTTTATATTACTTGGTTTAAATGCAGTCTCCATCTGTTCAATCAATTGTGCAATTATGACGTTAATTTAAGGAGCAGGTATAAGCTTCCAGCTTGTTGCTCTAATTGTCTTTCATGTTTGATCGTTTCCGAATGAATAAAGATTTGCTTAAACCAGGGAGGGAGAGAGAGAGGGGGGGGGAGAGAAAGAGAGAGAGAGAGAGAGAGAGGAGAGAAAGAGAGAGAGAGAGAGAGAGAGAGAGGAGAGAGGAGAGAGAGAGAGAGAGGGGGAGAGAGAGAGAGGGAGAGAGAGAGATAGAGATAGATAGATAGAGAGAGAGAGAGAGAGAGAGAGAGAGAGAGAGAGAGAGAGAGAGAGAGAGAGAGAGAGAGAGAGAGAGAGAGAGAGAGAGAGAAAGAAAGAAGTCGGAAGTCGGAAGTCGGAAGTGTAATGAATATGGGCCTACAGCCCCTTTCATGGGGGGAACACATAATACAATAACCATGAGCAATGTAACGACAAACACAATTATCCATGATAACATTATCTGAAATTTGAAAGGAACATAAATACATTCACAACAATATGCATAGACTGTCACAAACAGAAACACTAACTGAATCATGAGAGAGAGAGAGAGAGAGAGAGAGAGAGAGAGAGAGAGAGAGAGAGAGAGAGAGAGAGAGAGAGAGAGAGAGAGAGAGAGAGAGAGAGAGAGAGAGACAGAGAGAGACAGAGAGAGAGAGAGAGACTATAAGGTGCAGTCATAACACTTCCTGGATGGAATAAAAGGAAAATGGTTTTCACAGATTGAAGGGTGACAGCTAGGCCCTTACTTGTCACTCGTAGGCCCTAATGATTTCGTTACAAAGCAAACAACTTAATAATTAAGTTCCACGAAATCGAGAAATCCCATTTTACGCTTTCATTTGCAAACTAAACCGGACTTCCCGTTACTACGTTTTTCCCCTTTGTTACTTTACAATGCGTTAATTTGTAGTTGGTTTTGCTTACTTGTTTGAATGAATGAAAATCTGCTTAACGTCCTCCGGTCTGGAACAGACACATATGGGACATTAGTAGATATACAGATGGTGGGAACGATCCTGGAGGCAATGCCCGGGGGCAATGCACCACCGATAAAGTCCCGAATTTTGCTAAGAATACAGATGTGTATGATAAGGTAAAGATGTACCCCCCCCCCCTGCATTTCTCGGTTAATTGTATTTTCCCGTGTTTGCCTTTCTTAACATACATAAAGCTGTATTTTAGGAACATTTTTAGCTAATAACCTTTTTGGAATACTAACCCTAGCCCTAACCCTAGCCCTAAACCTAACCCTACCCCCCACTATGTACTGCAGTACACCGCGATTTGTCACAGTTGTGGTTCGTTGCGTGTTTCCGTCTTATAGGGTGGGGGGGTAGGGTTAGGGATAGGGTTAGTATTCCAAAAAGGTTATTAGCTAAAAATGTTCCTAAAATACAGCTTTATGTATGGCAAGAAAGGCAAAAACGGAAAAATACAATTAACCAGTTTGGAACAGTTTTAATTGAGCTTTGGCCCCAAGGGGGCTTTTAAGCTAATACATAGATAACAACAAACACAATGGCAGACACTGGCGAGTCAAATAAGAAAACATACATTCAAATATGAATAACAACAAAAAGACTTAATGATCTAGGAAATAAAATTCAGAACAAAAAGACCAAAGACTGTACAGTATCTTTGAAAAGACTTAATAATCTAAGAAATAAAATTCAAACTAAAAGTATCCCATACAAACTACCTACTATTTTTTCCAAAAAGAATAGAAAAGAATAACAAAGACATAGGTTACATAGCAGTGGCTTAAACTTAAAAAACAACAACAAGCAAGTAGGTTTCACAAGGGTTTTTTTTGGGGGGGGGGGGGGGGGGGGGGGGGGGGGGGGGGGGGGGGGGGGGGGGGGGGTTGGGGGGGGGGGGGGGGGGGTGTCTCTCCGAGAAATGCAGATGTGTATGATACATTACTAGTTTGTTTTTCTTGTCTCTTCCTTTTCTTCTCCTGCCTCATGTTTTAAATGTATGGTGTTTGAGGAAGCTCAGTTGTGCTGGGCAATGATTCATTTAACATTCCTTGAGTAAAAGACGTCATTATTATGACAAAATCTTCAGATTTTGGAAGGTAAGGGGGGTAGGTCCGGGGGACGGAAAATGGAAAAGGTTGAGTTGATTATGATGGTTGTAGATGCAATAGGAACTGTTCGGAAATAAATAAGGGGAGTAATTTCTTGGTGTGTGGGAGTGATCTTGTCTGACTCAATCGGCCAAACAGGGGAAGTCAGCTCTCGCTTCGTGTGTTTGAGCAGACATACAGCACTTAACACCGAGCCAAGTCGAGTTAATAGCAAGATTTGCTAAATGACGAGAGAGAGAGAGAGAGAGAGAGAGAGAGAGAGAGAGAGAGAGAGAGAGAGAGAGAGAGAGAGAGAGAGAGAGAGAGAGAGAGAGAGAGAGAGAGAGAGAGAGAGAGAGAGAGAGAGAGGTCGATCGACCGATAGACAAGACAGGCGACAGGGAGACACAATGTTCTCATGTCCTTTTTTTATTTTTGCAAAACAGCTAGCACTCACAACAAAAATATCAGCCTGTCCTCGACCTTTAGGCACTGACTGAGGACTGTGGCTGATAAGTCAGAACCTTCTGCCCTACTTGGCAGTTCTCCTTAATCCCCTCCTTTTTTGTTTGTGGCTCAAGCCACAAACCTATAACTCACTTTGTCGGTCGGTCGGTCGGTCGGTCGGTCTGTCGGTCTGTCTGTCTGTCGGTTCAAAATTGTCGCACATTTTGACAAAATTGTCGCACTTCAAATCGAGGCCGCTCTTTAAAATGATGTATTTTAAAAGCGTACAAAATAATAAACATATGTAATACAGACACTACAACAGACACGACGAGTATGCGGTGCTTCTTTCGATGAGCATAAGTAGGATACATAGCTTTAAATGTTTTCCAAAAGATATAAAAAGTTACGAAATGGTGCAGAGATAACATTCTGGTTTACAGATTAAAATTATTGAAAATCCAGGGGAGGTAACTCATGATTGGAGTGGTAAAAATAGACCGCGTGCCACAAACTATTGCGATTTCGCGCTTGTTTGTTTGTGGCTCAAGCCACAAACCTATAACTCACTTTGTCGGTCGGTCGGTCGGTCGGTCTGTCTGTCAGTCCTAAATTGTCGCACATTTTGACAAAATTGTCGCACTTCAAATCGAGGCTACACTTCTGGCCGCTCTTTAAAATGATGTATTTTAAAAGCGTACAAAATAATAAACAAATGTAATACAGACACTACAGACACGACGAGTATGCGGTGCTTCTTTCGATGAGTATAAGTAGGATACATAGTTTTAAACGTTTTCCAAAAGATATAAAAAGTTACGAAATGGTGCAGAGATAACATTCTGGTTTACAGATTAAAATTATTGAAAATCCAGGGGAGGTAACTCATGATTGGAGTGGTAAAAATAGACCGCGTGCCACAAACAATTGCGATTTCGCGCTTGTTTTAGTTTAATCCCTTCTCACGCTTCCTATGGTTCCAATGGACCCACACCGTCTCTGGTCACGCGGGTAACACCTTGATCACTTTTGTCACCGTTGTTATCACGTCGCTGGGAACTATTCCGGCGTCGCGTGAAATTCGTCCCCGTTGCCTCTTTCGAATTTGTTTTCTGTTTGGGAACGATTCGCCCCCGAATGCCTCTCTCAGAGGCTTTTTGTGGCGTGCAGGAACAGCAGAGGATTCATCACTAAATATAGCCATGATATTTTTTCTGAAATTTATCATCAATTATTTTTGTCTGCATGGCTGTTTGTTCACATCATCCGCCATTTTGGAAGAAGGCGAAACCAAGGGTCATGGGTCTGTAAATCGATTTATCGGCAAAGATGCAGATGTACACCCTCCCGCTCACCTTTTTTCGGTTCTTTCCGTGTAGATTGAGCATTTAAATCTGTAAATATTTTAAAATAGTTATCGTTACGATTGTGGCGCGCGTGCATATTACGGTGACCGCGACTTATTTTATGGGAGGACTTATTTCTCGTGACACCGGGTCCCATTATTCCTTCCATTCTGCTGATCTCCCTCCCTTCAGCCCTCTCCTCCTCCTCCTCTCTCTCTCTCTCTCTCTCTCTCTCTGTGTCTTTGTTGTCTATGTCGCAGGTACACAAACCACCGCTTCGAAAGTAACGCAATTCCTAGTATTGCTGACTGAACTTGGGAACACAAAAACAGTTTTCAGCCTAATATGCTGACTTCGAAATTCCTTCGAAATTAACATTTACATGTCGATATACACAACAAAACAAAGTAGAAAACAAAACAAACAAGTGCATCTCCGAGTGGCTGCAAAGTCCCCTCGCAGCATCGCCGAGCTACTCCGAAATCGGAATGTGTCGGCTGTACACACAGCGGGGAGACCATTGAGAACTGAAAACAAGGACGCACGCACGGACGGATGGACGGCCGGAAAGAAGTGGGACATAGCGGGCCTGTGACACAAAGGGCCTAGGACACAGCGGGTAATGTAAAACTAAATACATCAGTGGATAGCTTGCATCTTGACAAACTAGTATACCAAATTTGATGATGATAGACTGAATAGTTTTTGAGAAAAACGGACGACATAGCGGGCCTGTGACACAAAGGGTCTAGGGCACAGCGGGTAATGTAAAACTAAATACATCAGTGGATAGCTTGCATCTTGGCAAACTAGTATACCAAATTTGATGATGATAGACTGAATAGTTTTTTTAGAAAAACGGACGAATAGCCGGACGGACGGACGGACGGACGCCGGACGCCGGACGGACGGACGGACGGACCAGACAAAAACAATAGTTCCCCGAACCCTCGGCTCGGGGACTAATAATCAATCAATCAACCAGCCAAGCAACCAACCATCCACGAAATCCTGAACATTGCCATTGAGTGATTGCATACAAGGAGTGAATAGAAAATGACTGACCGCTTGAGCGTTGCATTAAACGAGTCACAACGTTCCTACCTAGGCAACCGCCGCTTCAGACCGAGCAGACCCAAACATCAATATCGTCTTTGATAATTGAATTGCATACGTTTCAAAATGCAACGTGTCTATGGCAAGGAATGCATTATCTGGCGAAGCTGTGCAAGCTCCCGTCTGAGCTTCAACGCCCCAATGCATGAATGTGATTGCACTATTACTTCCCACAAAGGGCCTCTTTCAACAGAGTTCGGGATGTGGCTTGCGCTGGAAAGATTATGTCACAGCCCTAAGCTGCTTATTGTGGCGCAACGATTAACTCTTCCACCGCCAATGTCGCATTTTAGCACCACCATGTTACCACCATGTCACTAAAAGGCATCAAATCAGGGCCTGTTATCCAAAGACCCTTCATTTTGGGAGGCAATGATAAGCCTAATGTTATATATGTTACAGAGGAAATCGCAATATTGCAGAAATATTTTTTCTCTACCCAGTTAAGTTTAATGGTAGTTTGTGGCTGAAAAATGGCTGGCGGCGAAAGGGTTAAGAAAATGGTGGCGCTTTTCCTTTGGATTGTATTTTTCAAACCGTGCGCGCGAGTATGTAGTAACGTACGTATGTACGTTATGTGTCGCTCTCTGTCTCTCTGTCTGTATGTCTGTCCTATTTGTCTGTCTGGCTAGCAGTCTGTCCTTGTAGGGGAAGACGGGGTAAAAAGCGCATGGGCGGGTAAGAAGCCCACCCCAATTATCTCACGAAATAAAGAAAATTTCAGTCAAATTTGCCCATGAGACGAATGCTAGACATTAACGCTCGTCTCATGGGCAAAATGAGACTGAAATTGGCTTCATTTCATGAGATAATTGGGGTGGGCTTCTTACCCGCCCATGCGCTTTTTACCCCGTCTTCCCCTAACTGTCTGCTTGTTTAATTGTTTGTGTTCACTGTCTTTCTGTGTCCACACAGTCTCAGAACGGTCAGTTTGACACATACATTTCGTGGTGCTGGGTCACAAATGTCGTGGCACCAAATTCCACGCGCCCATGGGTTTTGTTTTTTGTGTGTGTTTTTTTGCTAAGCTTTCACATACAAAATTGATTGTGGTTATTAAGTTAATATGACAGTCTTCCATAATAAAGCCACTAAAAGCAAAAAAAAAACCAGCGTGTCTTTCAGACAACGGATCAAAATAATAATAATAATAATAGTAATAATAGTAATAATAATAATAATAATAATAATAATAATAACAAGTGCAACGCCGAGCGGCTGCAAAGTCCCCTCGCAGCAACGCCGAGCTACTCCGAAATCGGAATGTGTCGGCTGTACACATACATAAAAACGCATCAAAACAGCACGTAACTACATAAAAACGCATAAAAACAGCACGTAACTGAATAGTTTTTTTTTATATATAGCCTTGGGGTTCGGACCCGTGATTTGAGCGCGCGCGATCATGCGCACACGCGCGCACAGAAAAATTCATGACAACTGTGTTATAGACCATTCATCAAGAAATGTTGTGAAAAAAAACTGCATTAAAATACATGCAAAACTTCGCGAGATATTAGCGATTATGTGTTTCGGGGTTTGAACCCCGTAACTGGCGCGACCTTGACCTTAATGTAAAACAAAATACATCAGTGGATAGCTTGCATCTTGGCAAACTAGTATACCAAATTTGATGATGATAGACTGAATAGTTTTTGAGAAAAACGGACGAATAGCCGGACGGAGGCACGCCGGACGGACGGACGGACACCGGACGGACACCGGACGGACGGACCAGACAAAAACAATAGCTCCCCGAACCTTCGGCTCGGGGACTAATATGTGATTCAGTAGGAGAAAAGAATAACTGTTAGTGGGCTGACAACAAGTAGGCCCTATTGAAAACAAAGGACTGAAAAACAAAATAACAAAATAACAACAGCCATAGATGTACCAGTGTGTTAAACAGTGGCCAGTCAGAACGAAAATCCCCCCCCCCCCCGTGGGGATACCGGGGGATCTTTTGTATAAATAGTTCCCCCACCTTCTGGAAGTTATGTGCTTGTAACTCCCTCTAGTCTGTCACTCTCTTTGACTCTGCTTTTTTCCCTTCGCTTTACTGTTATCTAGGGGAAGGCGGGGTAAAAAGCGCATGGGCGGGTAAGAAGCCCACCCCAATTATCTCATGAAATGAAGCAAATTTCAGTCTCATTTTGCCCATGAGACGAGCGTTAATGTCTAGCATTCGTCTCATGGGCAAATTTGACTGAAATTTTCTTTATTTCATGAGATAATTGGGGTGGGCTTCTTACCCGCCCATGCGCTTTTTACCCCGTCTTCCCCTACTATCTTTCTGCCTTACCGGTCCATTCTCCTGCCTTTTTTCACGAAACATTTTCAAAAAAAAGATTTCCTCCAGCCGAAGTCGGACTTGCTGGGCCTAACTATTTCTTAGTTAGGCGCATAACGGCAGCATGACGCATCTGCGCTCATTATTGACAGGAAACTATCTGAGCGATCGAAGAAGAAGAAGAACTAAAATCCATTCAGAAAATGCAGACACTAGCCTACTTCAACCACTCTTCAGTTCTTCTGTGAAGGAAAGAATTCACTGTTCGGTGGAAAAAAAAAGAGAAGAAAATAACCAAACGAACCAACAACAAACAAACACACATGACATCATCTGGACGCAAACAATAAGCCTGTCAGATTTGCACAGACTCAGTAAACAATCTTTACTGTTTAAATACAAGCATGTTTTTTTGTTTGTGGCTCAAGCCACAAACCTATAACTCACTTTGTCGGTCGGTCGGTCCAAAATTGTCGCACTTGGGATGGAAGTTCAGTTTAACGTCGCGTATCGGCTTTCGCCGTGTACGACGGGCTGAACAAACCAACCAGGATATAAACAAAAATTTATGTTCCTGAATCACTGTCTTAGCCAAAAGGCCGAGAAGCGATCAGAATTTGAACATAAAAGTCGCACTTCAAATCGAGGCTACACTTCTGGCCGCTCTTTAAAATGATGTATTTTAAAAGCGTACAAAATAATAAACATACGTAATACAGACACTACAACAGACACGACGAGTATGCGGTGCTTCTTTCGATGATTATAAGTAGGATACATAGTTTTAAATGTTTTCCAAAAGATATAAAAAGTTACGAAATGGTGCAGAGATAACATTCTGATCTACAGATTAAAATTATTGAAAAGCCAGGGGAGGTAACTCATGATTGGAGTGGTAAAAATAGACCGCGTGCCACAAACTATTGCGATTTCGCGCTTGATTTTAAACGTCCATGCATGGTAGGGGTTTACATAGCTCGGCTAGGCAAAGTGGGTGGGCCCAATTTAAACAAATATACTGTTTTCTTGAGAGAAAAATAAACATTAAGCACAGAACACCTTACCGCATTGTTGCTAGTGTCTTCTCTCTCTCTCTCTCTCTCTCTCTCTCTCTCTCTCTCTCTCTCTCTCTCTCTCTCTCTCTCTCTCTCTCTCTCTCTTTCTCTCTCTCTCTTAATATTTTGTGTTATGGATTTCCCCTTTTGTTTGTTTGTTTGATTTAACAATGTCCCCTTCCCACTGTTCCCTTTCACATGGGCAGATGACCCGGTTCATTAAAACGTTGTTCTTGTTCTTGTTCTTGTTCTTCTCTCTCTCTCTCTCTCTCTCTCTCTCTCTCTCTCTCTCTCTCTCTCTGTCTCTCTCTTTCTCTCTCTCCCCCCCCTCTCTCTCTCTCTTTCTCTCTCTCCACCCCTCACCCTTACAATCACCCCCCTCCCTTCTACATTTTTATTCACCCTCTGATAAAGAAAGGTAAGAGGTAGGAAAGAAGCAACAGTGGCATGTTCAGGTAAGATCATTGTTGACATCTGTCACCCCACAATTGGCTTTTATCTCTTGGTTCGTTTTGTCATTGCTCTTTCCGTCTCTGTCTGTTTTTGTCCGTCACCGAAGGTGAACGGACTTTGCGATGGGCTGGTTTGTATTTTTTTTTTTTTCTTTTTTTTTCTGTCTGTCCCAAGGATATCTCCCGAACCGCTTGTTAAAATTTGTTACGAGGGGATAACAAAATAAGATGTTTTACATAAAACTTCTAACACACGCAGATACATCAAAGAATTTGCTATAATAATCGAATTTCTAGTCAGGGTGGAAAAACTCTGCCAAGCAGTTTGCACCCCAAAGTGTTCAGAAGTTCGATTTGTTTTTCTTCTATTCCGGAACAAGGCAGACTCTTCAATAGATAATGTTGGTGTCAGGTTTTGTTAAATAAATGTGTAACTGCTGAATCAGTACCTAAAAGGCGGAGGAATGTATACAACTGGTGTCAAGCGAAGCCATGGCTCCCTTTCTTATCTACTCTTTACTCTTCCTTCCAATTTTTCTTCTCATGAATAGAAGACAGTCATAGATAACCGAGAAAAAACCCGTTGTCATATACAGATTTTGAATGGCAAGTCAATTTAAATGCGAAAAAACACACTCAAAGACAAACTTTTAATAATGCCAAATCATGGAAAGAGAGAGAGAGAGAGAGAGAGAGAGAGAGAGAGAGAGAGAGAGAGAGAGAGAGAGAGAGAGAGAGAGACAGAGAGAAGAGAGAGAGAGAGAGAGAGAGAGAGAGAGAGAGAGAGACAGAGACAGAGAAAGAGAGAGAGAGAAAGACAGACATATAGACACAGAGACAGAGAGACAGAGAGAGAGAGAAGAGAGAGAGAGAGAGAGAGAGAGAGAGAGAGTTCTATGTTTTCTCTTTATTGTTATGTTTACAGTTCGTTGTTGATTGGTTTGATATTTTCTTAACTGTTTTTCTTTCTTTCTTTGTTATGTAATCATTGTAAACTGGTATAATTCCGCCTAATGTTTATGCTGTGTAATTTATCTCGAACTGGGCACGTCATAAGCGTTGCTTGTTGCTGCTTCAGATATGTTGTTGCCGTTATTGTTGTTTCTTTGGAAAATAAAACATTTAAACCACAGAGAGAGAGAGAGAGAGGAGAGAGAGAGAGAGAGAGAGAGAGAGAGAGAGAGAGAGAGAGAGAGAGAGAGAGAGAGAGAGAAAGACAGACAGAGACAGAGACAGAGAGACACAGAGAGAGAGACAGAGAGAGAGCACGAATTACGGAACAGCTTCGGGCGTGATAATCTGTCTCTGTAATATCAAGGCCATCAATCAGTTAACAACAGTGACCAGTAGAAGTATGTGTCACGCCAGTATGTGGACTCACCCCCTGACTCTCTAAGACTACACGCACCCCCTTTGACCTCTTGCACAACGAGCAGTTTAGGTGGAGTTATCGCCTTTCACTCTTTACACCAGGTAGCGTTCCGACAGCGACGGCAAGCTTACTCTCTCTCTCTCTCTCTCTCTCTCTCTCTCTCTCTCTCTTCTCTCTCTCTGCTCCGCTCTCTCTCTCTCTCTCTCTCTCTCTCTCTCTCTCTCTCTCTCTCTCTCTCTCTCTCTCTCTCTCTCTCTCTCTCTCTCTCTCTCTCTCTCTCTCTCTCTCTCTCTCTCTCTCTCTCTCTCTCTCTCTCTCTCTCTCTCTCTCTCTCTCTCTCTCTCTCTCTCTCTCTCTCTCTCGCTCCATCTTTGGGGCCCTCGATAATTAAATTGATCATTCTGGCACCCTCAGGAAAAAAAATACTGAAAAAGGGGGGGTCGGTTCCATCCGATAAAGGGCCTAAGCTGCTGCATGGACATAGGGGTGTTTGAGTTTTAGTGACCCAGCCACTCGCGCCATCCCTCTCTCTGCTTCTCTCTCTCTCTCTCTCTCTCTCTCTCTCTCTCTCTCTCTCTCTCTCTCTCTCTCTCTCTCTCTCTCTCTCTCGGCAAAAATAGATTACGCCTTCTATTTGATTTAGGAAAGTAAAATAAGCCACGAGCATGATCTCCCGTCGATCCACCAGAAGTGCTCTTTCCAACGTACACGGACTGAATATCCCATTCCTTTTATCCTCCACCCCACCTCCTCCTCCTCCGCCCACTCCTAACTCCTTGAAGGCACAATGAAGCGAAATCAGCAATAACGGTCACTGGCTGGCTTTCCTTTCTACCTTGCTTCTCTCCCATTTTGTAAAAAACGACTTCCTTCTGGTGGTTTTGAGGAAGGGGGGGGGGGGGGGGGGGGGAAGGGGGTGGAGGGGGAGGGGGGGGGGAGAAGGGGGGGGGGGGGTGTAGGAGACGGCGAGAAGTGACACTAAACTATAGGTACGACTGAGTCACGTGGGTTGATCTAGATTGCAGGTTGAAGGTAAATGAAATAAACAACACCCACACAACAAAAACCGTCACACCATTGAGTTAATCAAATACTCCCTCTCTCTCTCTCTCTCTCTCTCTCTCTCTCTCTCTCTCTCTCTCTCTCTCTCTCTCCCCTCTCTCTCTCTCTCTCTCTCTCTACACCCTCCCTCTCTCTCTCTCCACCCCCCTCTCTCTCTCTCTCTCTCCCCCCCTCTCTCTCTCTCTCTCTCTCCCCCCCCTCTCTCTCTCTCCCTCTCTCTATCTCTCCTCTCTCTCTCTCTCTCTCTCTCTCTCTCTCTCTCTCTGTAGCACAGTCTTTAGTTATGCATATTACATATCATAACAAGGACAATATATATGTACTATGCTGCGCTCAGTCTCCCTTTCCTTTTGGCAGCCCATCCTATGTTTTCCAGAAGTTTTCCTAAAGTACACGGGCAGGACATTATTGACACGCCCTATTGGCAGTATAGTACAAGTTCGTTGTAACAGACCATTTTGCGATTTAAAAAAAAAAGTGATCCTTAAAATGGAAAGATGACAGTGACTTTTTTTTCCATAAATGTTATTTTGTCTCCAGTAAACTGGGAGAGAGAGAGAGAGAGAGAGAGAGAGAGAGAGGGGAGAGAGGGGGAGAGAGAGAGAGAGAGAGAGAGAGAGAGAGAGAGAGAGAGAGAGAGAGAGAGAGAGAGAGAGAGAGAGTATTTTGAATGTCAAAACCTGTGATGTTAGATCTTAGGGTCTAGGGCTAGGGAATATGAGATAACCGGCATCTTCCACGTGACGCTGAAAACCATTTCGAAAAATGACCAGTTCAGTAGTTTGACTTGTGATTGGATACAGTTTTGTTTTGTTCAGTACACACACATATACAGACAGAGAGAGAGAGAGAGAGAGGGTGAGTTCGCTCGATGTCGTGCGGACGTGTGTTGGACAGGCTCTGTGTTTTCTACTGTTATTGGTGGATTTCCTTGGAGTTTAGATCCAGTACTGTGCAAGTAGTTTGGTGTTGGTGTGTGGAATGCTTTGTTTCATTCCGATAGTGTTTTGAAAGGTAGCTGAAGTGCTTTTCTTTGATTTGCTGACTAACTGTAAGTACACTTTCCATTTTGTTCTCCTGTGCCATTGTTGACGGCTCCGCGCAGCACGTGAGGTCACGGTGACCCGTCTCGGCGGCCTCATCTGGTTTTTCACGAGATTGTTTCTTGCATTTTGGCTACAGACTCTTTCACGCGTGTTGAGCCCGTGTTTTCGAAAAGACGGGACTTCCCAACTAACAGTAACTAGCGCTACGCCGAGTGCCCGCAGAGCTAAGTATCCGTATCGCCAGTTCCAGTACTGTGCAAGTAGTCTGGTGTTGAAGTGTGGAATACTGTGTTTCATTCTGACAATGTTCTGGAGCATAGCTGAAGTGCTTTTTTAATTATTTGTCGGCAAACTGTAAGTTCTTTTTCCATTTTGTTCTCCTGGGCCATTGTTGACGGTTCCGCGCTGCACGTGAGGGCACGGAGACCCGCTTCGGCTGCCTCACTTGACTGTTTCTCATGAGATTGTTTCCTGCATCATGGCAACAGGCACTTCCACGCGTGTTGAGCCCGTGTTCTTGAAAAGACGTGACTTGCCAATTAACAGTAATGATAATTCTTTTAATGCGCTTGACATTTGCCTAGCTTCAGAGCAAGTGAGCGGGCGAGAAACCATCTACGGAGCGCAAGAAATTAGAGGTTTATGGCGTATTTACCCATTCACTCGAGATGCCCGAATTAAACTTTTGATTGACGGAATAACTTTGCATGGATTTTCCCTGTCCCTTCACGATAAGAACCCTTTCATTTTACGTGACACTGGCATTGAAACACCAGCAACCAAGCTGTTCATTTCTGATATTCCCATCTCTTGTTCCGATAGGGATATAGAGACGGCCTTAGTTAGAATCGGGTGTGTGCTGCGTTCGTCGCTCATTGTTGAAAGAATGCGTGACAGGGATGGCAAGCTGACCAGATTTGTAACGGGCAGACGTTTCTGCTTCATTGATCTCCCTGCTAAATCCCTTGAGCATTCCTTGGTTGTAGGGCCTTTCACAGCTAAACTCTACTACAGAGAGCAGGATAAGCCTCAGAGGAAGCCCGTGGTCTGCTCACGCTGTCTTTCCCCAGGACACCATGTCATGCAATGTCCCAACCCCATCATCTGCAGACAGTGCCATCAGAGTGGCCACAAGAGAGGGGATCCTGTCTGCAAATCTGTCGACCAAGGCCGAGATGCACCTGCAATTGTGGACAAGCAGGATAGTGCCAATGTCGCAGAGGCTGGGGCAGATTTAGAGTCAGGAGGGGAAGAGGGAGAGGTGAGCGAGACAGATAGCGGACAACAGCCAGACGACGACAAGGAGGAGGGGGCACACCAGACTGAGAGGAAAGGGGCTCGCAAGCAGACTGAAATGAAAAAGAAGAAAAAGAAGAAAACAGGAACGAAAAAAAATGGAAAGGAGAGGGAGGGGGAGAGAGAGGGGATGATGAAGGAGGTCGTCAAATCCCGTCAGACCAGTCTCGCTGACATTACAGTCCGGTCCCGCTCTGCTACGCCCAGTAAACGTCAGAGGCAGCACGATGATGACCGGGTTTCTCCAAGCTGTGCCGTGAAAGAGAAGTCAGCCCGCCTTTCACCCATACATAGCGCCGACAGTCGAGGGGGTGTTTAAAGCTTTGAAGCTTTGCTTTGATCTGCTATGTTTAACGGACTTTTCTGATGGCTATGGACGGATTCTCGCTACTCACACTAAATGTGCGAGGTTTACGAATGAAAACAAAAAGAAAAGCGTTGTTTAGATATTTACGAAGTAATAAATTTGAAATAGTATGTTTACAGGAAACACATATCACAAAAGACTTAAGTGAGCAATGGGAGAAAGAATGGGGTGGTGATTTAGTTTTTGGAGAAAATATTTTACAGGGAAGGGGGCAGGTTATCTTGCTACAAAAAGGGCTTGCAAAGAACATAAAAACGGAGTATTCTACTGATAGAATACTAGCCATTAACGTAAATATTAAAGAGCATAACGTTTTGATAGTAAACGTTTATGCCCCTAACTATGATAGAGAAAAGATGACTTTTTTGGATGAGTTGCAAAATGCATTATCAAATATAAGGTATGATAACATTATAGTATGTGGAGATTTCAATACGGTATTGGATAATTCTAAAGACATCATTTCAGGGGAACCTCATGCTCAAAGAGTTGTTTCCCGATTTAATAAATTGCTTACATAAATGAATATGTATGACACATGGCGACTATTTAACTCAAACATAAAAGAATTTACATGGTCACGGAACAAGCCATTTGTGGCCAGACGCTTGGACTACTTGTTGACGGATTCTGATTTATTTGACAAAGTGACTCAGTGTCAACTGCTTAGCGTTCCGATTTCGGATCACAGGGCCTGTTTAGCCACGATAACATTTTCAAATATTGAACGTGGGAAGGGGTATTGGAAATTTAATAATTCGTTGTTAACTGACATGAATTTTGTGACGCAAATGAATAGTTTTATTAACAATATAGAAATAAATACAAATGACAGTCAAATTGCCTGGGAACTTTTGAAAATTAAAATCAGAGAATTTTGTTCAAATTACAGTAAACAGAAAGCTATTGTTTTTAGAAATAGCACTATTCATTTATATGCTGAACTGAATCAGCTGGACACACAGCTGAGCCACGATCCTAATAACGTTACGTTACTGAAAGATAGGGACAAAGTAAAGCTCCAGCTGGAGCTGTTAGAACAGAACAAGGCTCGGGCCGCTCAGGTCCGTGCAAGAGCGCAGTGGGTGGAACAGGGGGAGAAGAATACCAAATTCTTCTTAGGCTTAGAAAGAGCCAGAGCAAACGCAAAAATTATGACTAGTATTAAAAATCAAAATGGTGAAGTAGTTACTAATCAACAAGATATTTTAACGGTTCAAAAAGATTACTTTAAGAATTTGTATAGAAAGAAAGTCCATGAAAAAGAGAATGAAATGTTAAGGAAAATCCAACATTTTGCAAGTACAGCAAATATACCTAGTTTAAATGAACAACAAAAGGAGGAGTGTGAAGGCATGTTGACAGAATCAGAAGTTCTGAACATACTAAAATCTATGAAAAACGGTTCAAGTCCTGGTTGCGATGGGCTTACCATTGAGTTTTATAAGTTTTTTTGGAAATCTATTAACAAACATGTAATAGCTTCCTTAAATTCAGCTTTTGAGTGTGGAAACATGTCACTGTCACAGCGCAAAGCTGTTATCACATTAATACACAAAGGGAAAGAATTGCCCAGGAATGAAATGAAAAACTGGAGGCCTATTAGTTTAACTAATACAGATTACAAACTGTTAGCAAAATGTCTAGCCACGCGTCTTAATGGTGTAATTGATAATTTGATCTCTGAGGATCAGTTTGGTTATATTAAAGGTAGAAGGGCGTCTACCTTACTACGCATGATTGATGACGTCACTGATTATTGTAATCAATCAAACACACCAGGTCTTCTGTTTGCCGTGGATTTTTTCCATGCCTTTGACTGTATTTCTAAAGATTACATGCTGCAGGTTTTTAAACTGTTTGGATTCGGAGAAGAATTCTTAAAATGGGTTACTGTGTTGATGACTGACAATGTAAGCTGTGTGGGCTACTGTGGCTGGCTTTCAGAGTATTTCGCTGTGGAGGCTGGAATTCGACAGGGGTGCCCCTTCTCTCCTTTGGCTTTTGCCTTGTCTTTAGAATTGCTAGCGATTCGATTAAGACATTGTTCAAACATTAAAGGTATACTCATAAAAGACAACAGAATGGATAACTTTATTAAATTAGTAATTGCACTGTATGCGGATGACATGACACTTTTTCTGTCAGATGAAAATGATATGCTTAGCTGCTTAAACATTTTGGAAGAATTTGCAACTATATCAGGATTAATGGTGAACAAACATAAATCTGAGGCAATGTGGCTTGGGTGCTTTAAATATCGGCAGGACAAATATTTTGATTTTAAGTGGACTAATAAGCTAAAACTTTTGGGGGTAATATTTAGTAATGATAAATGTGCATCAATTCTTGAAGAAAACTGGTTGAGTAGAATCGAAAAGTGTAAACGAATTATTTCGTCATGGGAAAGAAGAAATCTTAGCATAATGGGCAAGATATGCATTGTGAAAACATTCTTAATATCACAGTGGACTTATATTATGAAAGCAATACATGTTCCTGAACAGGTTGTTAGTGAGGTAAATAGGCTATTTTATCAGTTTATATGGAGAAAACGGGACAGCAACCGCAAAGCCTTTGAAAAGGTCAAAAGAGTAGTGATGTGCTGTGATACAGAGAAGGGAGGCCTAAAAATGATAGACCTTAAAAATCTGCAAACTGCATGTTTGCTACATTGGGTAGTTGAAATACGTAGGAATACAGATAAAAAATGGTCATTTATTGCAAGGCGCTTCTTTACTTATTTTGGTGAACAATGCGTTTGCTTTGACGCTGCTATCTCTCGTAAGCTATTTAAAGGTTTGGAGACAGTAAAATCAAAGTTTTGGTATTTTGTGCTGGCTTCTTGGTTAGATAACAATGTGTTGCCGGCGGAGCAATTTTCTAATTGTCTGTGGAATAACAAGTCCATAACTTATCGGGGAAATGTATTGTTCTTCCTTAATTGGGTTAAGGCGGATATACGTGTTGTTCAGGACGTATTAAATGACCACGGTGTATGTTTATCTTTTAATGAAATATGCACTAAGGTGGGAGATTCCCCCAGCCGTCAGTTAGAATACAATGTAGTATGCTCAGCTGTTAATTCCTATCTATCTGCTTATCAGTACGAAAATGCAATAGATAGTCATAGCATGGATACACCTTGGTTTTGTGGTAAAAGAGTAACCACAGTTAAAGAATTTAGAAAGCAGCTAATGGAAAAAAAATGTGTGCAGCCATGTTGTGTTGCTTTCTGGAAACATAAGTTTAATATTGATATAACCTCAGACGTTTGGTCGTTAGCTAAACTTTCAACTAAGGAGATCCGACTTCAAGTCTTACATTGGAAGATCATGCATAACATATATGCCACTAATATTTTGTTACACAAAATGAAAATTAGGGATGACAGTAACTGTAGTTACTGTACAGATGTACTGGATGTTATTGAGCATTTCTTTTACGAGTGCCCGAAAGTCACTGGGTTTTGGAAGTATATTGAAAGTTATATTTTTACATACTTGGACTTTCGCATAAAACTAGATACAAAGATTGTTTTGTTTGGGGTTACTAACCCCAGTGTAAAGCAAACTAAAGTTAAACAGGTTAATCATATTCTGCTTATCGGTAAAATGAGTATAAGCATATTTAAAAAGACTAATTCGAAGCTGCCTATAAGGGAAATATTTGATAACAATATTAGAATAAGATCTTTGTATAATTGTTAAATGTCCAAAGTAGTATAAGATTATCATGTTAAATGCACAGACGACAAAACTATTCTAGCACACAGACATGTACACATATACACACACAAGCACCTACACGGACAGGCATGCACACATAAAGGTTCTAACACGCAGACACACACAAACATACAAGCGCATTCTCAATGCAACATGACTGTCTCCCTTTCCGTCACGCCCTCTGCTTCCCTTGTTCCCTCTCGCTTTAATCTTTCGTTTTCGGAGCAGGGGACAGCGAACGGGGTGGTGACCGTTGGGAAGAATGTATAAGTTTGTGTCCCATACTTTTTTCTTTTTTTTTAATATTCTACTCCGCGCAGTCACACGCATGGGACGAACGAGTCATAATGCATTACACACTAGGTCCGACAAAACCCCCGACACTTGTGTACCATGAAAAACATTAAACGTTAGTAACAATTGTACATTGTAGTAATTCATACAAACCCACATGTAAATGCGAGTAAGTGTGAGAGAAGGAAAACATGTTGGGAAAAAAAGAAAAAAAAAAAAAAAAAAAAGAAAGCCGCCCAAAAAAAAAAAAAAAAAAAAAAAAGAAAGAAAAGAAAAGAAAGAAAGAATAAAGTGGAGGGTTCAAAAAAAAAAAAAAAAAAAAAAAAAAAAGAGATTCAGTTCCAAGATGAGATAAGCTGCCCACAGAAAGTTAAGGAACACATGCAAATTTCACATGCTTTTGTTATATGCTCGTGGTATTAAAACGCTTCCCATCTTGAAAGCAAAAAAAAAAAAAAAAAAAAAAAAAAAAAAAAAAAAAGAGAGAGAGAGAGAGAGAGAGATTGAAATTCAAATATATTTTTTATTGCCATTAGCATACATAAGTCTTTATGGCAAGGGGATACTGTCAAATAGCATAGATCATTTTAGTAGGCAAATAAGGAAATGCAGTAGAGACAACTATTTAGAAATAAAATTATTCCGTGAACAATCTTTTTTGTAACGCTTCCTCCTCTCTTTTCACCTGCACTTTCCCTTCACGCCCTCCTCCCTCCCCTCCCACATGTCTACAAAACCATCCGTCCACAATAA
The DNA here is from genome assembly GCA_017654935.2 of Phymorhynchus buccinoides. NCBI lineage: Eukaryota > Metazoa > Mollusca > Gastropoda > Neogastropoda > Raphitomidae > Phymorhynchus > Phymorhynchus buccinoides. The sequence goes on from CM065690.1 coordinate 33,635,332, forward strand.
ACTAAACATAATGTAATTCTTTGTACATTATAAGTACATAGAAAATACTTGAGGTGACTATAGCATATAAAAGTGGTTATAATTGCACATTGTGAGTATTTAATGATCAACGAATCTTTTCCGCAAGCTGCTTGCCTCTGCTATACATTTTGCAGAGGATAATAATCCATTCTTCTATCTGGGTTAGTAATAACGGTGTCGGGTCTCGTCCTTGTACGACTTTCTTTGAATACCATACATTTTCTACGAATTTCTTCATAGGCTGGTATGCAAAAACAACATGAATTTCATTTTCAACACATACAGCAAGTATTTTGATTATAATGTTCAAACCATCGCTTATTGGCGCTAAGACCTAAGGCCCTTGTTCGGAGTCTAGCTAGGCTAGTTCTATGCCACTTATTTGTAAGACTTTTTAAATATTGTTCAGTTTCAAACTCATTTTTAAAGGACAAAAACAGTTGCATTTAGGACTTTCTTCTAGATTTGCATGGCAGTTTTGTTTGTGACAACATATCAATCTGTCTTTAAATTCAGAAATGAACTGCCCTATCCCTTGAGAAAACAAGACTAACCCAAACCCATTCTCTGTCAGAACCTTTTTAATATAGGGGAGTCAGTTAACTTTACCCTTTTCATGTTGTATTCTTAGCATTTCATACGCCTGTCTGATCCACCAGCTCAACAGACACCAGCAAACAACCCTCTTCCGGCTGAGGACTGGCCACTGCAGACTGCTGAGCCACCTCAATCGAGAGAGAGAGAGAGAGAGAGAGAGAGAGAGAGAGAGAGAACAAAAAACACAGACAGATCAAGACAAGAGATCTGATCCCTTTTTAGCAAACAAATTGTAAAATAAATAAGAGATAGCAATTTGGACTTTGGCTGGGTGCAAAATTAGCTGCATAATATTCACACGGCACAAGAAAATAGCTTTAAGCAAACGAGAGGACGCCATTAAAGTTTAGTTGTACTCTTCCAAAGTTCTCAAACAATGCGCAGCAACCAACCCCTAGGATTCTAATCAGCATGTATGGAGATCCTTGACGCTTAAATCCTATGAGGCTCCAAGACTTTTCAGATAATAAATATCAGGAAGTTTTCATACATTCTATTTGTTTGTCTTTCTTGTTTACAGTCTCAGAAATACATTTCGATGGAATGTTGTATAAGGCAAGGAAAGCATCTCCATTTGTTTAGAGAAATTCAAAAATAGAAATTTTATGAGTTTGTTTTTTAATACACACTTATTTACGGAATCGCTGTCAAAGTTATAGATTTTGGTGCTTTTTTGTGGTTACTTAGGGTGTTATTTGCTTCAGTCGATACTGTTTTTGCCCCCCATCCATTATTCGCACACATTATTCTTGAGGAAAGGACACCCGAAGAATATATGAATACCTGAGTGCTCGTGGCTAGGTCGCCTTCCAAAGGGCGAAACAAGCATTTTCTTGTACTGAGGAACTGCCAAAACGATGCATAGATAGGAAAGCGTTATTTAAAGACCCACCACGTCACGTGTCAAAATCACGTTTTTCACGTGTTTTCCCTCTTATAGTCTTCCTAGCATAAGAGGGAATGTGTGACACGTGACATGGGTGGGGTGGGGGGGGTGGGGGGTGGGGGGGTGGGGTGTCTTTAAAAGACTAAAGATTAAAAAGAAAAAGAAAAAAAAGAACTTGGTTAGAAGAAGAAGTAGTCTTGATTTCATAGCGCAACTTCTTTGTTTTGGCGAGATAAAACGTTGCCAGATTTTCTGTTTTAATGGCGTCGATGTAAGCTGACATGGTAACAACATTTTTTTGATTTCCTGCAACATGTCACATGTTTTTTTGGGTGTAATATGGTATAGGTATATTTGTCTTAGATATCTACTTGTCGTTTTTCATAATATAGACATCACTCTGTTTTGATAACCCTAACCCTGTGTGCTTTGTTTTATATTTCTGTGCCCCAAGTGGGTATGAAATAAAACATTTGCCTTGGCTTGCAACTGAGAACAATATGACCGGTTGTTACGGCATAGAGCATAAGATGCGTCTCTTACGGTCATTTCCAGTTACATCAGTCAGATTTATTCGGTAGCATTGCTTTTTTCCCTTATTATAGTGCTTGACTGCTTGTCGTTCTTTCGTCTTTCTTTCGTCACCGGTGTGAAGAAAATATTCTACCTCATGAAATAAGTAGGCCTAAGCAATAAGGATGGTTTGCTTGTCCGCCATTGTGAATTTTACGAAACTAAGTGCATGGCTTTGTACATCGATTTCTCGGCAAATAATGTAGATTTACACCCTCCTGCTCTATTTCTTGGTTCTTTCCGTGGTTAGGGATAGGGTTAGGGTTAGGGTTAGGGATAGGGTTAGGGATAGGGTTAGGGTTAGGGTTAGGGTTAGGATGGTTATAGTTCGCATGCGAAAGGTAGATATTTCATGGGAGCTACTTATTTATCATGACACCGGTACAAAGGAACGCTCAGCCAGCACTAAACAGGAAAATGTTTTTTGAAAGTGTTTCGTGAAAAAAAGGCAGGAGAATGGACCAGTTAGGCAGAAAGATAGTAGATGACAGTAAGCAAAGCGAAAAGGCAGAGTCAAAGAGAGTGACAGATTAGAGGAAGCTACAAGCACAGAACTTCCAGAAGGTGGGGGAACTATTTATATACAAAAGACCCCCCGGTATCCCCCCGGGGGAAACAGGTTACTGAACCATCGGCCTGGCATGTCGTTACAGAAAAGAGAGGTCAGCCCCGAAAATCACAACGACAAACAACAGTAGGGGAAGACGGGGTAAAAAGCGCATGATAATAGTATCTCCACACATTACAATTACTGCAGTCAGATAGCTGTTAATATTCAATCAGAACAAGTGTTTCCTGGTGTTGCACTGTCTCCGGGCATTGCCTCCAGGATCGTTCCCACCATCTTTATATCTACTAATGTCCCATGTGTGTCTGTTCCAGGCCGGAGGACGTTAAGCAGAATCTCACACTGCTAACCGAGGCATCTACACACGCTGCGTGGTCCACAAATGTGCCTGCGAATAGTGACAATGTCACGTCAAACGGACTTAGGGGAAGACGGGGTAAAAAGCGCATGGGCGGGTAAGAAGCCCACCCCAATTATCTCATGACATGAAGCAAATTTCAGTCTCATTTTGCCCATGAGACGAGCGTTAATGTCTAGCATTCGTCTCATGGGCAAATTGGACTGAAATTTTCTTTATTTCATGAGATAATTGGGGTGGGCTTCTTACCCACCCATGCGCTTTTTACCCCGTCTTCCCCTATGACCAAAGCTTGACTGACACACATACCACTGTCGCACACTGCCTGACTCTTTGAGATAAACTTCTGCAACATCGACGACGACGACGACGATGAAGACGACAGAGAAATATTTCCCTACTCAGCAAGATTCGTTTTTCTTATCTGTCGTCATGTCGCCGGTGTTTCTGCCTTGTGTTTGTGGTTTGTGTAGTTTACATTTCTTTACTTACTCCTACGGCTCATCGTTTTGTTATGATGACGGGGCAAACCGTGTGAGGTCAAGCTTGCTCGCGACAGGTGGTCAATCTATTTTTTATATATCTTAGATCTAAAGAACAACTTGAGGGATAGAAGTGATTAAACCATCTTGTGTCTTGCGTCTTGCGTCTCTCTCTCTCTCTCTCTCTCTCTCTCTCTCTCTCTCTCTCTCTCTCTCTCTCTCTCTCTCTCTCTCTCTCTCTCTCTCTCTCTCTCTCTCTCTCTCTCTCTCTCCAGGGCTGGGTGGAAAAAAACATGTAACTTGCTTATCTCATGTTCCCTGGTTAAATAAAATTTCGTTTTCGTTTTCTCTCTCTCTCTCTCTCTCTCTCTCTCTCTCTCTCTCTCTCTCTCTCTCTCTCTCTCTCTCTGTCTGTCTGTCTGTCTGTCTGTCTGTCTGTCTCTCTCTCTCTCTCTCTCTCTCTCTCTCTCTCTCTCTCTCTCTCTCTCTCTCTCTCTCTCTCTCTCTCTCTCTCTCTCTCTCTCTCTCACTTGAAAGATATCGCCACTCCGTGATTAAACAAGTTTTCTTTTATCGAAATATAGCAAGTCACGATTTGACAGTAATTAATCGGGTCGTTTCTGGGTTATCTTCTTTTTCTCCTTTGCTTTTTTTTTTTTTTTTTTTTTTTTTTTTTTTTGCATTTCTTTTTGTTGTCACCATTGTTATTGTAACTTGTTTGCTTCATCAGGCCAGTGAAGTTATAATACATCAATAGAAGAACAGAACACGTTGCTTAGCTGCATTTGGGATAAACGCACTCATCCACTAGATGTATGTCAAATAGAGAAAATCATCAAATGATAGGTGTGGATATATTTGTTTTTATTGTTATTGTGTTAACAGTTTATCCATTATAGAGAGAGGGAACGAACGAACGAACGAACGAACGAAAACATTTTATTGAGGGAAAAAGAGTAAGCACACAATGGGCTTTTTTACATCTTGCCCTCAAACAAACATGCAAGAAAATCAATATATTCAACACAAAAATAATGAAGAAGCATGCAAAAAATAATCATCGAAGAATTATGCATGAAGAAGAAAAAATAGATACAACAAAACCGTCTATCTATCCCCCCCCTCCCCCCCTCACACACACAAAAGGAGAGAGAGTGAGAGAGAGAGAGAGAGAGAGAGAGAGAGAGAGAGAGAGAGAGAGAGAGAGAGAGAGAGAGAGAGAGAGAGAGAGAGAGAGAGAGAGAGAGAGAGAGAGGAGTGAGGGGGGGGGGGGGGAAAGAGGAGAAGAAAAGAAAATACAAAAAGAAAAATGAACGAACACATTTTAGTTGGGCACTATTCTAAAAATATGTTGATGTTAAATGCAAACGAGATTCAAAGAGTCTCAACTTCAGGTCAGGTAAATCTACTTTGAATCAAGAAATTCTGTTCTGTAATCAGACATTGATTTATTAAATACCCTTTCATTGCCCCATGTAAACTATGTCTTTCATAAATTTCCCCCAATCTTGTGTTTGTTTACAGAACCCTTAAAAATGCTAAAATTCTTTATGGTTTTTTTGGTTTTTTTTACGAAGTTTAACAATTAATATTGGTTTTGTATTATCACACCTCCTCCCCCGAAACTTAACACATTGACTTGCGTTTATGTGCGGAACATTTTCATGTTGTGTGCATATATTCAGACATATGTACTTGTCGTATCTGCTATTTGACTGGCTAACTTTGCAGCACGTTTTATTCTGAGGCTCATCACAGCACTCGCAGAGCTGGTGGAGAGTTAGGAGATGATGGAGGCACGGGGTGTAGGGATGGGTGAGGATGATGGCGAGGACTGAACCGTGGGATTATGGATGCATACAGAAGCGAAAGAAAAAGCTATCACACATTTGAATGAGCACGCATTCGTCGTGGATAGTCTATGGAGAGTCTCAAATGATTTTTTATTTCAACACACAAAAAGAGTTGCTTGTAGGCTATTAAGACACTGGTTTTAATGCTTAACCCCTTGACTGACACCAACATATCACGTACTGACCTGATGACATCACTGATGATGTCATCAGATGAAGAGGAATAACTCTGATATGCTGGCTTTTTCTCTAGCACAGTCAAGAGAGCTATTACCCCAAACCATTTTGTCAGATTGGCTCTATCAGTTGTCCTTTTTATGGCATGATTTACCCAATGATTTTTTGTTTAATTTTCTCTGGCAGTCAAGGGGTTAATGTGTAAAGGTGTATTGTACTGTTCATAACTAAAGCCATAGCGCACAAGGGGAGAGATTGAGAGAGAGAGAGAGAGAGAGAGAGAGAGAGAGAGAGAGAGAGAGAGAGAGAGAGAGAGAGAGAGACGCAAGACGCAAGACACAAGCTGGTTTAATCACTTAAAGGCCATAGCCCAACATGATCGGGCGTGCGAACATAAACACATACATATGCACATATGGAAGAGAAAATAATGAGCATGACATTAAGCCAGAAATCAACATTCCATATAAAATAAGTTTTTCAAGAGAGAGAGAGAGAGAGAGAGAGAGGGAGAGAGAGAGAGAGAGAGAGAGAGAGAGAGAGAGAGAGAGAGAGAGAGAGAGAGAGAGGGAGGGAGAGAGAGAGAGAGAGAGAGAGAGAGGGAGGGAGGGAGGGAGGGAGAGAGAGAGAGAGAGAGAGGGAGGGAGAGAGAGAGAGAGGGAGGGAGAGAGAGAGAGAGAGAGAGAGAGGGAGGGAGTGAGAGAGAGAGAGAGAGAGGAGGGAGGGAGGGAGAGAGAGAGAGAGAGAGAGGGAGGGAGGGAGGAGGGAGGGGGGAGAGAGAGAGAGAGAGAGAGAGAGAGAGAGGGAGGGGAGGGAGGGAGAGAGAGAGAGAGGGAGAGGGAGGGAGGAGAGAGAGAGAGAGGGAGGGAGAGAGAGAGAGAGAGAGAGAGAGAGAGAGAGAGAGAGAGAGAGAGAGAGAGAGAGAGAGAGAGAGAGACAGACAGACACACGGAAAATATATCGGAGAGGAAAATGAAGGAGAGGTAAGGTCATCTCCACTCCACCCACTCACCCAACCCCTCTTCCTTCAAACTTTGAAGGTCATTCTCCAACCTTCCTCACTACATTCAAGGTCACCTAAGTATTAAGACTTATCTCATTATCTAACCAAAACTCCTTTCTGCTGCCCACCGGGGCAAACTGTCCACGTCTATTCTGGCCGTATATGGCCCAGAAGAAGACACTCACCCAGCAGGAGAGACAACAACGAAACGAGCTGACCTGAACTGCCCCATGCCACCCATGCATGGCCTTAGGAGTCCCCTCTTCTCTTAGCTGCCTAGGTATGTAGGAGACCCTCCCCTCACCCCACCCCCTACCCCCCACGCCACCCCCAACTCCCCTCTCTCCCAAATCCAATCCATTGCTCGTCCTCTTACTACCTCTCACTTCCTAGATCGTACCCCAGTCCGTGTCACTTTAAAGACCCAGTGACGCACCACGATTAAGTCCCTTGGTTTTGTCAGAGGCGAATTGGGGGTAGGGGTGGTACAGGGGTACCTCGCCCACAAAACAACTGCCCTTTGCAACTAGGGTTATTAACGCCCTTAACAGTGAGAGTAATTGTTATTGCTGGTCAGTATTGACAATGGCATTCACTCTTGCGAAAGACAGCCATTTAGTGGCATCAGATAGGGGTTATTGGCGAGAGTTATCCCCCTGTCTGGTCAGTACTGAACCATCTTCGCCCCACCCTCCAAGGGCATTCACTCTTGCAGAAGGTGTTCGTTGCAGACCCCTTTGCGCTCACGCGTGCCTCACGCTTTAAGGCACGAGTGAGGCACGCAAGATCCGCCTAAACAATCGCAGCTCTGCAACCCCGACATACCCCCCCCCCCCCCCCCGACTCTTTCTCCTGTCCTCACTGTCAGAGATCCTTCCTGGCTCGCATTGGCCTCACTCATCCAGCATCCTAGATTTCCACAAGGACGAACTGTTGAAGCATGGTCATCATTCCTCGGGACGGACGAACGAAGTCATTCCTTTTGCGATAAGCAGTTCTTGCAGGCATCTCTTAGCATGCAAAGAGTTTACAGAATACGATGAAATGAGAAATTGTAGTAGAAAACAAACAAACAAACAAACAAACAAACAATAAAAAAAAAGACAGATAAATTCATTTAATTACCCATCTACCCTCACCCCCTCCACCATCACCCCACCACAGACCCCACCCCACCCCTCTAATTCTCATCCCAACCTCCTTCATCTTATACACACCACCCTTCCATTATCTACACGCCACCTGTCGAATTTAGAACAAACAAACAAACTGTTAATGGATATATTTTAGAAGAAAGAAAAAACAAACCCGTCGGCATTCGTGTGTCGTTCACCCGTTGATGATATTGCGGTTAATCTACAAACCAACACACACGCCCCCCAGCCTTCTAACCCTCAGCTGGTGTAAACGTGAGTTTCAACTGTGGGGAAAACAGATAGACCTACAAACTGAAGAGATGGGGGTGGAGTAGGGGTGGGGCTACGGAGAAAAAGGAGAAGAGGGGAGAGGGAAAAGTGTTATAAGGCTTGGAAGACACGAAGGGTGAGAACCCCCGGAAATAGAGGGCGTGTGAATAACGCCAACGGATTTGAGACTAGGGGCTGCTGGGCTCTCACTCTCACTTTCTTATTGGCCCCTTTGAAATGCCTCCCACTGCATTGCCCGGTTCATGCTGATCACGAAGATTATATAGTTTTAGTGGTCTAATGCCAACAGTTTTCAAACTATGGGCACTTGTTTTCGGAGGCCGCTCAGCTCTCACTCTCACTGTGCTTTTGGTCCCCTTCAAAGTGTCTTCCACTGCATCCCCTTTGCGATGCTGATCACGAATATGCATGGTTATAGGGGTCTAATGTAAACGGTTTTGAAAACACCTGTTAATGACGTTAGGTTTGATATTGTTACTGTTGTGTTACTATATAAGGTTGTACTTGCATGCTTTACATTGCTCTGTGCTCATTTTCCTTTTTCATTTCTACGTTTTCGTTCCAATTATTACTGTGTACAGATATCTTTTC
>CM065690.1:33653867-33656367 GCA_017654935.2 Phymorhynchus buccinoides
CAACAACAACAACACAACAACATATGTGTCGCCGAGTGACGGCAAAGTTCCCTCGCTGCTGACCTTGATGGATACTCATTCGGAATCACCATTAAACTTGTAGGTGTCTCAAAAGGTGTGGTTGTAAATGACCGGTTACAGATGGTCCTATGTAGGCAGACCATAACCGTTGTGACCTTGACCCCTCTTGTACTTAATATTCGGAATTACCATAAGGCAATGCATCTACATACCAAATTTGAACATTGCAAGTCTAACGATGTGAAAGTCCAGAAGAAATGTACGTTTAAGAAAAAAATCATTGGACAAATCATGCCATGACAAAGACAACTAATAGAGCCAATCTGGCAAAATGGTCTGAGGATATAACTCTCTTGACTGTGTTAGAGCAAAAGGCATCATATCAGAGTAATTCCTCTTCATCTGATGATGTCATCAGTGGTGTCAGCAAGTCAGTACGTGATACGTTATACGGCAGTCAAGGGGTTAAAACATCACGTTTAGGTGCACCAGCATTCCGTTCATTCCATGTTTGTTATGAGCAGTTCAGTAGTTTAAACGATGGCCGGGAGCATTCATTTATTTTCAAAGACGCACCGAGCAGTTGGAGCAGCGTTCTTTTTTTAAGACTTTGAAATCCATAAAAACAATTATGGTATGTATAAAAGTGTAGCTACAGCGTTGTACACTGAGGCAACATTCTCTACACATCTGTATTATTAAAAATTCGGGACTTTCAAGTTCAAGTTCAAGATCAAGTATACTTTAATATTTCCAAAAGAGAATTTCAGGTTAGGTGCAACAACATGACAGAGATACAACATAACTGAAAGAACATTAATCAAACGTGTGAAACAAAATTATACCAACCAAATAATTATCATTAAAATTCATTACATCAACTTATAAATGTGCACATTTAAGAGAGAGAGAGAGAGAGAGAGAGAGAGAGAGAGAGAGAGACAGAGAGAGAGAGAGAGAGAGAGAGAGAGAGAGAGAGAGAGAGAGAGAGAGAGAGAGAGAGATAACCATTATCAACCTATAGCAGTCAATCAAATAACAAAATTTGGAATACATCTCTTCATCAACAATCACTACACATGATAATAGTATCTCCACACATTACAATTACTGCAGTCAGATAGCTGTTAATATTCAATCAGAACAAGTGTTTCCTGGTGTTGCACTGTCTCCGGGCATTGCCCCCAGGATCGTTCCCACCATCTTTATATCTACTAATGTCCCATGTGTGTCTGTTCCAGGCCGGAGGACGTTAAACAGATTCTCACACTGCTAACCGAGGCATCTACACACGCTGCGGGGCCCACAAATGTGCCTGCGAATAGTGACAATGTCACGTCAAACGGACTTAGGGGAAGACGGGGTAAAAAGCGCATGGGCGGGTAAGAAGCCCACCCCAATTATCGGTAACGGTCAAGGGTAAAGGTAAGGATGTGCCACCCCCTATGCATTTCTCGGAAAAATACAATTAACCGAGATAGGTAGGGGGGGGTGGCACATCTTTGACCTTGGTAAAGGTCAAGATGTGCCACACCCCCCTACCTATCTCGGTTAATTCTATTTTTCCGTTATTGCCTTTCTTACCATACATAAAGCTGTATTTTAGGAAATGTTCCTAAAATACAGCTTTATGTATGGTAAGAAAGGCAAAAACGGAAAAATACAATTAACCGAGAAATGCATGGGGGGTGGCACATCCTTACCTTTACCCAATTATCTCATGAAATAAAGCAAATTTCAGTCAATTTTGCCCATGAGACGAATGATAGACATTAACGCTCGTGTCATGGGCAAAATGAGACTGAAATTTGCTTCATTTCATGAGATAATTGGGGTGGGCTTCTTACCCGCCCATGCGCTTTTTACCCCGTCTTCCCCTATGTAAACGAACTTCACGGCTCTTATTGGTAACACTCGTATTTGATTATTCAAACACTATCCATTCGTCTGCAATCCTAAAGGCCAAGATCCACAACTAGTCATTGTTAGACTTGCACGTATGTCATGTAGAGCAACGAAACGGATTTATATATATGTTACAGTCAAACTCGGAATTCAGCCATTCACAACATTGCCTAAAAATTTCAGGCATTTCCGTGAATGACCGTTTTGATCGGTCAATTTCGGAAATGCCTAAATGTTTTAGGCATTCTCCGAAATTGACTAAAGTGAAGGTGCAGTCATTTCTGTAAATTACTAAAACATTTTGAGGATTTAATAGATGCAACTGGATTTGATGTGTGCGTGCGTGTGTGTGTACGTGTGTGTGTGTGTGCGTGTGTGTGTGTGTGTGCGTGTGCGTGTGCGTGTGTGTGTGCGTGTGCGTGTGCGCGTGCGCGTGCGCGGGTGCGTGTGCGTGCGCGCGCGCGCGCGTGTGTGTGTATGTGTGTGTGTGTGTGTGTGTGTGTGTGTGTGTGTGTGTGTGTGTGTGTGTGTGTGTAAGTGAATTTTGACAACTGAAAAAGATATAGTGAAATAA
>CM065690.1:33663867-33668867 GCA_017654935.2 Phymorhynchus buccinoides
CTCTCTCTCTCTGTCTGTCTGTCTCTCTCTCTCCCCCTCTCTCTCTCTGTCTCTCTCTCTCCACCCTCTCTCTCTCACTCTCTCTCTCTCTGTCTCTCTGTGTCTCTCTCTCTCTCTCCCTCTCATCTCTCGATCTGTCTCTCTCTCTCGTCTCTGCTCTCTCTCTCTCTCTCTCTCTCTCTCTCTCTCTCTCTCTCTCTCTCTCGTCTTCTCTCTCTCTGTCTGTCTCTCTCTGTCTCTCTCTCTGTCTCTCTCTGTCTCTTTTGTTTGAGGGCAATGGTGTAAAAAAAGCTACCCAGCTTATCTGTTTTACCCTTAATAAAAACATTCGTATTCGTATTCTCTCTCTCTCTCTCTCTCTCTCTCTCTCTCTCTCTCTCTCTCTCTCTCTCTCTCTCTCTCTCTCTCCCTCTCTCCCTCTCTCCTCTCTCTCTCTCTCTCCTCTCTCTCTCTCTCTCTCTCTCTCTCTCTCTCTCTGCTCGTGCGCAGCAACACATAGATTCTGCCTCTTGTTTGACAACAAAGGGGAGTAATATAATCCTGAGGAGTGATCTCCTGTTGGGCGACCAGAACCGCTCATCTTAGTGTCTCCTGGCTCATGTCCTTCAACATGGCCTTAAGTTATTCGTAAAATATTCTGTGGTGGTTTTTTTCTCTCTCTCATTCGAAGCATCAGAATTCTTGTCAAGAGTCTAGTCCCGTCAAAGTGATGTATCGAGAGGTCAGTGTAGAGCGGACAAAGGCTATGGTGATTACAATAGAATAAGAAAAACCGTGTTCTATCTTTACAGTGTGACCATGGACAGTGAATGTTGACCGGACAACAGAGAACTCTTGACTCGCTTTGTTTGTCTCGTTGAAAAGGGTGGACACATAGGAACTGTCTACTCTCTTTGCATTTCCTCATTAGGATTCTGTCTCTGTCTCTGTCTCTGTCTCTATCTCTGTCTCTGTCTCTCTCTCTGTCTCTCTCTCTCTCTCTCTCTCTCTCTCTCTCTCTCTCTCTCTCTCTCTCTCTCTCTCTCTCTCTCTCTCTCTCTCTCAACTTAATTCTTAGGCTTTGTAAATTTGTGTACAAAGCTTATTTAGTAAGTAAAGATGCACTCCAAGAATAATGACACAGTGGTTTTTTTTAAAAATAATGATGTTATGTGATCTTAAATGCTACGTTTATGAGAACTCTATTTGCATGGGCCTGTGGCCTAACAAATTAAATCATTTCAGACTTCAGACTTCAGACTTCAGGCTTCTGTCTCTCTCTCTCTCTGTCTCACTCAGTCTCTGTCTCTGTCTCTGTCTCTCTCTCTCTCTCTCTCTCTCTCTCTCTCTCTCTCTCTCTCTCTCTCTCTCTCTCTCTCTCTCTCTCATATTTGCTCCCTCTGTTTCCTGTTTGTCTGGCGCTGTCCCTCTGTCCCCACCCACATCCCAAGCAATATACTTCCAGTTCTCTCTGTCTTTCTGTAATGTATGAGTGTGAAAGCCCGTGCGCGTGACTAACCATGTGTGTGTGTGTGTGTGTGTGTGTGTGTGTGTGTGTGTGTGTGTGTGTGTGCGTGTGCGTGCGTGTGCGTGTGTGTGTGCGTGTGCGTGCGCGTGCGTGTGTGTGTGTGTTTGAGGTCTATGCGATTTTGGAGAGAGAGAGAGAGAGAGAGAGAGAGAGAGAGAGAGAGAGAGAGAGAGAGAGAGAGAGAGAGAGAGAGAGAGAGAGAGAGAGAGAGAGACAGACAGACAGACAGACAGACAGGCAAACAGACAGACAGACAGGCAGACAGGCGGACAGGCAGACAGACAGAGACAGAAACAGCCACACAGACATAGACCGAGACAGTAGCCTATGTAGATAGGCTAGGCTGAAAGACAACAATAAGGGATTGAAATTGACAATTCGTAAAAGCCATTTATTTGCATAGTCAAAAGGCGACAAGAGGACAAGTGGGTGTCAAGAAAGGTATGGTGAGAAAGATAAGAAAATGGGAGAGGAGGGCGGATAGGTTTGGGGGAAAACAGGGGCGACTTTCAGACAGTATTGTATCTGATAAATAGTAAATGCATCTATCATACACACCGATTTAGGCATGATTCCAAAGAATTCACGAGCAAGTCGCTTTAGTCGATCTACTTTTCAACATTGGCACCAGAAAAGAAACACGTTTCACTTCGTTATCACTCATAGTAGTAGTAGTAGTAGTAGTAGTAGTAGTAGTAGTAGTAGTAGTAGTAGTAGTAGTAGTAGGGGAAGACGGGGTAAAAAGCGCATGGGCGGGTAAGAAGCCCACCCCAATGATCTCATGAAATAAAGAAACTTTCAGTCAAATTTGCCCATGAGACGAATGCTAGACATTAACGCTCGTCTCATGGGCAAAATGAGACTGAAATTTGCTTCATTTCATGAGATAATTGGGGTGGGCTTCTTACCCGCCCATGCGCTTTTTACCCCGTCTTCCCCTAGTAGTAGTAGTAGTAGTAGTAGTAGTAGTTGTAGTAGTAGTAGTAGTAGTAGTAGTAGTCGTCGTCGTCGTCGTCGTCGTCGTCGTCGTCGTCGTAGTAGTAGTAGTAGTAGTAGTAGTAGTAAACGAATAAACAATAAACTCAAACCAATAAATAATACAAGTATGATAAGAGAATCGGTAATTTAACTAGAAAAAGAACAAGAACTTCTTCTTCTTCTTCTTCTGTGTTCCCAAGCCATGCTTATTATATCTTCAGCCCAGTTCTGGGGGTGAAGTCTGCTGTCTTCCTCAGCGCTTCGATCAGTGGGTCCCCACAGCTTCTCTTGAAGCACCATCCCCCTCTGGCCAGGTTTGACCACGGATGTCGTGGTATGTTGGACAATCTTGAAGGATGTGCTCCGGAGTCTGTATTCCAGTTGCCACAAGGACACTCACTGGTATGAGACAGGTTGATTCTATTATAGAGGTGTGACAGGAGTTGGCAGTAGAAAAAGAACAACAATATATGCTGCTGCTGCTGCTGCTGCTGCTGCTGCTGCTGCTGCTGCTGCTGCTACTACTACTACTACTACTACTACTACTACTACTACTACTACTACTACTACTACTACTACTACTACTACTACTACTACTACTACTACTACTACTACTACTACTACTACTACTACTACTACTACTACTACTACTACTACTACTAGGGTAAGACGGGGTAAAAAGCCCATGGGCGGGTAAGGAGCCCATGCCAATTATCTCATGAAATAAAGCAAATTTCAGTCAAATTTTGCCCATGAGACGAGTGTTAATGGTTAGCATTCGTCACATGGTCAACATTGACTGAAATTTGCTTTATTTCATGAGATAATTGGTATGGGCTTCTTACCCGCCCATGGGCTTTTTACCCCGTCTTCCCCTACTACTACTACTACTACTACTACTACTACTACTACTACTACTACTACTACTACTACTACTACTACTACTACTGCAACTACTTCTGCTGCTGCTCCCCTCCTCCTACTACTCCTACAATATTTAACACAAAAACGAGAGAGTGGGTGAATGAGAAAAAGAGAGAGACAGACAGAAATAAAGACAGAGATAGACACACAGACACACAACCAGATAGACAGACATACAAAGAGACAGACATATGCAGACGGACGGGCGGACGGGCGGATAGACAAAGAGAGACAGGGACAGACAGCGCAGGAAGTTTCACACATACACACGACAAAACTCACGCCGACACAGAAACTGATACACTTCACACAGACACGCACAGAGCTACACAGACAGAGAAACACGCACAGAGCTACACAGACAGACAAACACGCACAGAGCTACAGACAGACAAACACGCACAGAGCTACACAGACAGACAAACACGCACAGAGCTACACAGACAGACAAACACGCACAGAGCTACACAGACAGACAAACACGCACAGAGCTACACAGACAGACAAACACGCACAGAGCTACACAGACAGACAAACACGCACAGAGCTACACAGACAGACAAACACGCACAGAGCTACACAGACAGACAAACACGCACAGAGCTACACAGACAGACAAACACGCACAGAGCTACACAGACAGACAAACACGCACGCGCACGCGCGCCCCCAATAACACGGTGGCAAACATTTCGTGCTGTTTCATAAAACAGAACGAGGCAGAGGGAAATAAGGAGCAGAAGTCAGGGAGATATGAATTATTACAGCGCACAAACCAGAAAATAATCATGTAGGTTAATGAATACAATATTTACAGAGACTATGTTGTGGTTTAAATGTTTTTAAATTATCGCCAGATTTGTAAAGGAATACTATTGGCTGTATCCAATATAAAAAAGTGTTTGCCTCGTGGACTTTTGTAGAAAAACAGAAACAAAAACATCTTCAATATTGCCTTTGTGCATCATCATCATCAGCATCATCATCATCATCATCATCATCATCACCATCATCATCGCAGTCGTCGTCGTCGTCGTCATCATCATCGTCGTCATCGTCGTCGCACTCGTCATCATCATCGTCGTCATCATTACCATCAACAGTATCGTTGTCGCTGTCGTCAACCTAATCAATATAACCATCACCATCACCCCACCCCCACCCCCAACCCACATCTAATGCTGCTAACACATTTCAACGTCTGTGTTATCCAGGACAGACAGTTTGAATTGAAAGCCAAAACAACTGTTGTAGTCATTCACCTCTGCCGATGACAATCACACGCAGGGAAATAGTACAGATTCCTTAAGGTCTGTGTCCACGTTAACATTATTCACGATATATTTCTATTTCCCCATGGCAACACAGTGCTAGCCCACTCTTAATGAATATGACTTACAGCTCACTGTGTTGCCATGGCGAAATATAAATATCTTGTGAATAGTGTTAACGTATACACACATTGATGACAGTTTAGCCTGAGAAGACATTGTCACTGGGGACAGCTCAATCTCTTTGTGATACCTTAGCTTGATCAAACGTTGACAGACTAACACGTTTACAATCCATTGATGACAATTGCGCCTGATAA
>CM065690.1:33681367-33686367 GCA_017654935.2 Phymorhynchus buccinoides
CTAAATACATCAGTGGATAGCTTACATGTTGGTAAACTAGTATGCCAAATTTGATGATGACAGATTGAATAGTTTTGACGGCCGGAAAGAAGTGGGACATATCGGGCCTGTGACACAAAGGGCCTAGGGCACAGCGGGCTTATCCCATGTTTAGACTAAATACATCAGTGGATAGCTTGCATCTTGGCAAACTGGTATACCAAATTTGATGATGATAGATTGAATAGTTTTGACGTGGTACATCTCGGGCCTGTGACACAAAGGGCCTAGGGCACAGCGGGCTTATCCCATGTTTAGACTAAATACATAAGTGAATAGCTTGCATCTTGGCAAACTAGTATACCAAATTTGATGATGATAGACTGAATAGTTTTTGAGAAAAACGGACGAATAGCCGGACGGACGGACGCCGGACGGACGGACACCGGACGGACGGACGGATCAGACAAAAACAATAGTTCCCCGAACCTTCGGCTCGGGGACTAAAACATGGGTGGCGCGCCTCTGGCTGCGACGCGCTCTCCGGGTGGGAGCAACCCGAGTTTCACAGAGACGCCTCTGTGACTAGCCTCTGTGACTGACTGTAAATTTCAACTTTGCGGTGGTTTCTGTCGCACGTGGACGTACGTAAGTCATTGTATCGCTGATGCCACACGAAGTGCTCTCCAAACCTGAATAGAGTCAATATAACGTCACGAAGAAACACCCCAACCCCCAGGTAGTAGTAGGTAATATTTCCGAATGTAATTGTTCCTTTAATATCAAATAGAAACATGGACTCACGTCATTATATATAGACGCACAAAAGGCGAAGAAAGATAAACAAAACACCTTCAATATTCCCAATATTTCAGTTTATTCAACTTTCCCCAGGGGACTCCAATGATCGTGTGAGGCCAGGTATATATATATATATATATAACATTTTGCCGCAGGACTTTCCGCGCAAAATGTTACAAGGCGTCAAAATGTTACAACTGCAACATTTTGACGCGTTGTAACATTTTGCGCTGCCACAGGAGCTGCCTGGTAGTGTGTGTGTTTTGTTTGTTCCTTTCATATTTCACGGTGTTGTCTGTATGTGTATATATGTATATCTTCCATTCTATGTATATGTCGTGCCGAATCTGTGAAATTGCCGATTCCGCGGAATCGGCAGTAACTTTGCTGATTCCACGTAATCAGCAAATCGTTGCCTATTTCACGTATTGAGCAACGATTTGCCGAATCTGTGTAAAGGGTATTTTTCTTGCCTATTTCACGGAATAGGCAGCCGATTACTCGGAATGGGCAGCCAATTACGCGGAATCGGCAATTTCCGCTATTACACGTATTCGGCAAATATGAATTTCAGTAACTCTATATCATTCAATTTCAATAAGTCGATATCATTTTCGCACTTGTCAATGTAAAGTATTTTTTGTGATTCGGCCAAATGTTTGTGGGATGAATAAAATTTCTAAGTTCATTTCAAACAGAGATCAACATTCAACATGAAATTTGAATGGTATGTAAAATACAAGTGTACGAATTGTACTAACACATTACACTAACACACACACACACACACACGCGCGCGCGCGCACACACGCACACACACGTTAAAGATGTAAAAAGGTATTCAATATCACTCTTTCTTTGTCAATAAGAACATTTTGACGTGACTCGACCGCGCGCACGCACGCGCGCGCGCGCACGCACACACACACACACACACACACACACACACACACACACACACACACACACACACACACACACACACACACACACACACAGAGATATATATTCTAGAGTAAGAGTGGAGAAGAGCAAGAGAGAAGAGAGAGAGAGAGAGAGAGATAGATAGAGAGAGAGAGAGAGAGAGAGAGAGAGAGAGAGAGAGAGAGAGAGAGAGAGAGAGAGAGAGAGAGAGAGAGAGAGAGAGAGAGAGAGAGAGAGAGAGAGAGAGAGAGAGAGAGAGAGAGAGAGAGAGAGAGAGAGAGAGAGAGAGAGAGAGAGAGAGAGAGAGAGAGAGAGAGAGAGAGAGAGAGAGAGAGAGCATTACTTACTTTGATCACTTTTCTGAGTCCGCCCACTTCGACCAGAGAAAACGTTTCCTTGACACAATAATATGCCCTGTCCCGTTTTATGTCGGCACTTTCTCCAGTGAGGATTCTGACAATGTTTCTGTAATCGTCGGTAGCTGGTAGAGAGTATTTCAGGAAATTTGTCTTTTCAATCTCAGATTCGAATCTTTCTTTACTTCGCTCCATCTCGTGTCACAGAGTAAATGAAAGATCAGGAGATCGCTAAAAAGCACAATAACAGTCTGATTACTGTTAACATAAACGAAAATTCTGTAGAGGGATGTTTAACACGATTAAACTGGCTTGATGATGTGATAACTATTCATTCAAAAGTTGCTGAATATGCGGAATAGCGGAAATTACTGATTCCGCGTAATCGTCTGCCCATTCCGCGTAATCGGCTGCCTATTCCGTGAAATAGGCAAGAAAAAAACCCTTTACACAGATTCGGCAAATCGTTGCTCAATACGTGAATATTTTTTTCTCCATTGGCATGAGCATTACTCAATGCTTTTGTTCAGCTCTTGACCTAGTTTTTTTTCTCCGTTCGCAGTAATCCATTCACTGTGGGTGCTCGCCATTTGATGAGTTTTCTTTTCAATTATTGCACAATGTAGACTGTGAACAACCCATCGGTTTGCCTCTGGGTTCGTTTCCGTGCAAAAGAAAGAAGAAAAAATGCTTATGGATACACAACACCTTGCGATTTTGTTCGCATGGAGAGAGGGGATGGGATGAGGGAAAAGAGATAAAGAGAGAAGAGGGAGGGGGGGGGGGGGGCTTCTTCCCAATGAAACTCAGTAGCTGTATGAATGGTTGTATAATTGAATATCGCTGAATCAATATTGACAATTATCCTGATCTCTGTAGTGTGCTTGAACTAGTGTGTCTAAACGTCTTTCAATAATAAAGAAGATATTCAGATACTGTCTCTATCTCTGTTTCTGTCTGTCTCGCTGTATCTCTGTATGCCTATTTGTTCCATCTCTCTCTCTCTCTCTCTCTCTCTCTCTCTCTCTCTCTCTCTCTCTCTCTCTCTCTCTCTCTCTCTCTCTCTCTCACACACACACACACACACACACACACACGCACACATTTTCACATTACTCAGATCATACACCATCACACCACACAAAACCAATTGATTGAGCCTAAGTAAAACTGTCACCACCTTTCTTGCTAAAGGGCTTCGCACACTAGCGTCAAGATCTCGAGATCGCGGCGATTTTTTGCTGCAAGGCGCAGTTTGATGCGCCGCTTGCGTGTGAGAGATTCGCGGCGCAGCAGGATTTTTGATGCGTAGCTGCGCGATTTTTTGTTGCTCGAGAATAGATGCGGCTCTAATTTTGATGCTCAAGATCGCAGAGATCGTGAAACTAGCCAATCACAACGGACGGAAGGACCATAACTCTGATTGAAGAACAAAAATGGCAGACTTGCTCTAACCCGAAATAAAGCGTCTGACGCTAGAGTAATCTTTCCTTGCTTTCCAAATAAGGAAGTTCGCGCGACAAGAGTCGTGTGTGAGAACACCACTGCCTCGCTACAATGTGTGCTGTGATACAGGCGTCAACGCGTCAAGGCGTTGCTCTGAGAGACAATTGACTTTGAACAACTGTTTACATTGGCATTGTTCTCTAAAGGGAAGAACACCGACACATACAGACAACACCGTGAAATATGAAAGGAACAAACAAACAAAACACACACACTACGAGGCAGCTCCTGTGGCAGCGCAAAATTTTACAACGCGTCAAAATGTTACAGTTGTAACATTTTGACGCCTTGTAACATTTTGCGCGGAAAGTCCTGCGGCAAAATGTTACAATTATAACATTTTGCCGCGTTGTAACATTTTGCACGGAAAGCCTGCGGCAAAATGTTACAATTTTGTTAGAATTGTAGCATTTTGCACGAGGCGCCCACCTTTGATTGAAGCAAAATGTTACAACGCGTCAAAATGTTACAATTGTAACATTTTGCGCGAGGAGCCCCGGGCACCTCACGCAATTAGCTTCAATTGTAACATTTTGACGCGTTGTAACATTTTGCACTGCACAAGCTCCTCTGACGCTTTCTTGACGAAAATGAGGTCTACTGCTAACTCTTCTAGCGCCGTGAGGTTTTTGACATTCTTGGTTCCTGTCAATAGACGATTTCCGGAGGAAAACAACAACTAGGGGAGAGCACTTCGTGAAAATTAGAGTTGTTTACCTCCATTACTTGGTCAAATACCATAGCAACAATGCAACAATGGCGTCGAAGCTTGAAACCGCAGTTATACGTGGTCGAACCTTACGCTGTGACAGTCCTGAGATAACCCATAGCTGTTGACGGGACTATGATAGACTACCTAACTAACTAACTAACAGCAGGATGCGAGCCAGCGACTTGCAAACATTTTTTTTTAATAGAAAAACGAGGGGTGGCCAGTGGCCACAAACTGATAAAACTTGCAAAATGTGACGTAAAAATATAAACGACATCAATTTTAGAATGGCGCACGGTGTTCTATAAGTGCTGTATGTCTGCTCAAACACACGAGGCGAGAGCCGGGGATCTACCTGATGGTAGAGTAACTCCCCCTGTTTGACCGATTGAATTAGGCAAGATCATTCCCATGCACACACACCTTAATTATTTCCGAACAATTCCTATTGCATCTCAACCGACAAGAGAGGGGGGGGGGGTGTAACTATTTTTTCGAGTGCGCATGCGTTGCTTTACCGAACAAAATCACTGACATAAGCTCTGAAGGCAGACAAACCAACCGCAGGCCACTTGGTAATAAATGCCTTTGCACTTGGTGGGAGTGTAGAGTGACGTATGGTGCTAGAAGAGTTCAAGAATCCAACTAACTTTAACTGGTCGCAAAGATACTACCCAAGCAGGCAGGTAAACCGTAACGTGACTCCCGAATCGTAAAATAGT
>CM065690.1:33693867-33713867 GCA_017654935.2 Phymorhynchus buccinoides
GAACACACAGAGAGAGAGAGGCAGACAGAGGCACAGAGAGAGAGAGAGAGAGAGAGAGAGAGAGAGAGAGAGAGAGGGGGGGGAAACAGAGAGAGACAGAGAGGCAGAGGGACAGACACAGAACACAGAGAGAGAGAGAGAGAGCAGACAGAGGCACACAGAGAGAGAGAGAGAGAGGCAGAGAGAGAGAGAGAGAGAGAGAGAGAGATGCAGAGAGAGAGAGAGAGAGAGAGAGAGAGAGAGAGAGAGAGAGAGACGGGGGGAGGCAGTCACAGAGAGGGAAAGAGACAGAGAGATGGAGAGAGATTAAAAATTTAAAAAAGATAGTGAGAGACACAGAGACACTGACACAGATATAAATGGTCATATATATGTCATTGTTGCACTGACCTTCATAATGACGTCGATGATGACGTCACACACACGCGCACACAGACGTAGGCCTGCACGTGCAGCACTGATCACTGGTGGTCACAATGGGTCAGCTAGCGGTCAACGCCATCTCCACACCAAAGCAGGATGTCCACAGGGCAGTCCGTGGTTTCACTTCGTCCTGGTCCAGAAGTTGGCTGACCATGTATATCAAAATATCAACAGATTTATTTATACTGCCCTTGTGTTTTCAAGTTTTAGAAGTGAAGGTCTTTTTTTTTTTAACACACCCGATTTGTGTGTGATTTTTTCTCTCTCCTGAAATAGGCCTAGATGTCAGCTTCTGTTCATTAGATTTTTATTTCCCAGTTTGAATGTCATTTTGTTGTTGTTGTTGCTGTTGTTTTTAGTGCTCTCGAGAGCTTGTTTTATCGTTGTTTTTCAGCATGTAACTCAGCACTGTTTTTCTCCTAACAAATCACAGATCTTTCTATGGTTGTTTCCCCAACACAGTCCTTAGATTGTTTTCTTCACTCACACCAGATTTGCGTCCTATTGTTTTTGAAGTCTAGATAGCAATGTCCCTTTTGTCTCCTCACTCTTGTTTGTCTGTTCGTTTTTCAAAGATGGGTACAAATGAGGTCGCGGTCAGCTTATCGTAAAGGCTTCAGACAAGCGCTTTTATCTGATGTTCTTTTTTGATATGCGTTTATTTTTAATTGTTAATAGGCTTACATGGCGAGCATTTGTGTTATGATGATGATGATAAAACACAGGTCACCGCTTTTTTTTTCATCCACTTTTTTCTTCGCACGTGCGTCTGCCTTCTTTTGATGATGCCGAAGAAAATGTCACTTTTTGTCACAGAAATTGTCCCTGTTTGTGAAGTGGAAAACTATAGTCTGTTGCTGTTTTCTGTCTAATTTTCAATCCTTCGATTTTGAAAAAACAACAACAAAGGAATTTACTTAAAATATAAACACTTTTCCTTCAGTATTGAAGTGCTGTTTTCGGGCTAGCTCGCTACTATTTTCTCTTTGCTTTCTCGCCGTTGTACTGGCTTTCTTGAACCGAATGAACATAATACACACAGTTAAATTAGCGCATTAAAAACGGGTTGAATTTTTCATATGCATCAATATATGTTTTATCATTCATATTAGTAGCCGAGTAAAATGAACGATTTCATTCCCGTCATTGGTTTAAAGACTAGTACAGTAGAAGGCTACCTACATCCAGAGGCCTGTCACCTTCATGAACTGGAACTTTTTTTTTGTATTCCCCTGTTCTTTTCCCCCATCATATCACAAACACGTGCGCGCAAGCCGCAAGCAGCATTACTGAAACGTACGCTGTATAGATAATGTCACCAATTTTAGTGAATGGCTTTTAGCAAACAAGCAAGTTGTTCCCCTCTTCAAATTTTAACCACCACACAAGCAAGCCGCTGATTTACAAGTGAGAACTGCACGCCAGGTAAGTAAAGGTGAGAACTGCACGCCAGGTAAGTAAAGGTGAGACTGGGCCAGCGGGTAAAGCAAAGGCCCTGTCACCCACCCCCTAGGTGGATTGGGGAGTTTAGGTGGAAGTAGAAAGATGAACGGTTGAGGATTGGGCCTAGCCGGGAGGGGGGCGGGATAGGCGTAGGTATCCCCGATAGTGCAGCTGTAATATAGGTTGTTAGTCGATTAGCGGAATGCCCTTTACTCAAATGGCTTTTATCATCATTGGTTGACATAAGCCTGTAGCAGGGGCCAACAGTAACATGAGAGCTGTACAATAGATGATTTTCTACAGTAATGGAAAATCATGGTACAGTTTAGTCTCTCGTGGAAGACTATGACTCTCGAACGAGGGGGCCCTTGCACTGGCTCTGGCGCTGCAGCCAAAGGGATGGGCTGGCCTTTGATGTACCTTCCTCAACGCCAGCTGTGTCATCAGATCCCTTTTGGCCGAGAGAGTGGGGATGCACCCTGGGCAAGGCATCTCCACTATAAACAAATTATCGCCCAGTCCGCCAGAATAGTATCTGCCCCCTCTGCTATCTGGCAGTCGTTGTCGGAAACGACAGTACAGACTAGCATACGATCAGCAGAGCGAGAAGATGGGCAGATGGATTCACAGGGCAGATGGCATCACATACAGAAGACGGCGTGGTGGTGGTGTATCCGAGGGGCTTTGCAAACTGGAGTGCTGTCTGGTGTCGCCCCTGCGGTCGGGAGACATGACACACATACACGCACTCATGAACGCACGCCACAGCACCATGACTAGGACAGACCACAACACCACCAGTTGAGCTAAGACCAGTTGGACAGACAGACAGACACATAAAAAAAGACAAAAGATAGAGAGAGGGAGAGGGGGTGGGGGTGGGAGGGAAAATAAAGCCTCTTAATAATGTTACTGACATCTCCGATGCTATGGTGTAATTGGAATGCTAATAAGCTGTTCATACTTATTGATGATGCTTGCATTAACTTTTGTTTGTATGTGCAAATCATTGAAGAAAAGAGAACCTTCTTTGCAAGGGGCAAAATCTAAATTTAAAAAATGACATATTTTGTCAAATGAAATACCGGACATCATAATTATTCTTTGAGTCCTTGGAACCATAATAATTATGGCTGAAAGAACATCGGTTTAATGGAGAACAAAACAACAACAACAACAACAACGAAACAAAACCATGAAGAAACTGTACCCGTGTTTGACAAACCGTACGTTAGACCCCCCACCCCCACCCCCACCCCCTCGTGTTTACGACCCTCAATCTCAAAGTCCGCTTCTTTCAGTTTTGAAAGTAAAAAAATGAAAAATAACCCTATGCTGACCCTAACCCTATCCCTTTCCTGAGAATGACAGAATGTTGTCCCTCAGTGAAAAGTTTCAATGCGAAAACTTGATGGGGTGGGTGGTGGTGTAGAAGGGGGAGGGGGGGGGGGGGGTGCATACAGTACAAGCCCTGTGTTCAATTGCTTGTCAACAACAAAAAGCAAGGTATCGCAACGGCCAAACAAAACACGTTTGAAGCTAGAACAAAGAAAAACAGTTAAACCACACACCCCAGTCCTTCAAACCCGCCCCCACCCTCCCCACCAAAGCAATGAGAGCCTCGCAGTATTGTGCAAGTACCGTATTTTTCGTTTCTTCTTAGAATGTTCATATTGTAGCTATTGTATAATTAATTGTGTGTGAGTGTGTGCGTGCATGTATGTGTGCGTGCATGCGTTTATGCGTGTGTGTGTGCGTGTGTGTGTGTGTGTGTGTGTGTGTGTGTGTGTGTGTGTGTGTGTGTGTGTGTGTGTGTGTGTGTGTGTGTGTTGTGTGTGTGTGTGTGGTGTGTGTGTGTGTGTGTGTTGTGCATGTGTGTGATGTGGCGTGTGTGCCTGCATGCATGCAGGCGTGCGTACGTGCGTACGTGCGTGTGTATGTGTGTGTGTGCGCGCGCGCGCGCGTGTGTGTGCGTGTGCGTGCGTGTGCGTGTGCGTGTGCGCGCGTGTGAGGTAGTAAGAGAACGTTGCGTGCAAGCGTCGCGCTTATTTTACTTTCTAATGATTACCAACCGCGATCGTAGAGAGCGGATTGGTAGTTTTCACTCGTGTCTGAGGCGGACTATGTTTGTATCCTCTCTAGCGTTTGAACGGATGGACTTAGGGTGCTCAAATTTAGCATGCTGGTAGGTAGTAGGAAGATCTAGGCCAAGTGCGATAATGAAGGTTATGGGTCAAAGGTCAAGGTCACTGGAGCCGAAAACGCTGCCGCGCGGTTGGTGATTTAGCGTCTTAACGCTCTAGTTCATTATTTGTTTGCCTTTAATGTTCTTGTTATCAATGTAAAGCGCACTGAGCTCATGTGAGAAAGAGCGCTATATAAATTCCCATTATTATTATTATTATTATTATTATTATTATTATTAACAACCTCTTCAAATGAACAACAGGCAACGCGTGTCCGACTATGTCTTCAAGTAGCAAAGCAGGGGGCTGCTGTTCTGGAGGGTGGGCTGTTGTAATTTGTAGTGAAGAAGTCAGGTCCATGGGCCGACACCCCCGACCTCTCAGCCGCCAAGAGGACTTGAGGACAGTTGGCGTTTGTGAAGGAAATCATGTTTTTGTACAGATCTCACTTTGCTACGGACCCCAACTTTCAGGTTAATGTTAACCAATGAACAAAGCCAATGAGCGGCTTAGCTGGCTGTTCTGACATGACCGCCAGGTGGCATAGCGCTCGAGTGGGGCTAATCCTCTCTATATTCTTAGTTGGGGATAAAGAGAGAGAGAGAGAGAGGGGGGGGGGGAGAGGAGTCCCATCCTCTCTCTCTCTTTCTCTACCCCCAACTAAAGATATCACGAGATAAACCCCTGTTGGGCTGGTTGCCACCTGGCGGTCACATTGGCGAGCTAGGTGGACCATTAAGTAAAGGGACTAAACACTGTTTAAAACAGCAGTGCAGGGAGGTATCGCTGCTCTCTCTCCACCTCCATTCTTCCGCTCTGTCTTTGCCTTCCGGGCTCTACTCGTGTCATGTAGGACTATTCAAAATTGTTGTCGTGGTTGACGTACCCTGGCTAAAAGACTCCAGGGATCATCCCAACAGCCGAAGCACTTGGACACTATGGTACAAACGCATCAAATAGGAATGAGAATAATTATTACGTGTGTGTGTGTGTGTGTGTGTGTGTGTGTGTGTGTGTGTGTGACCGTTTTTGACTATCCCGCCACTTGGGCAGCCACACTCCGTCTTCGGGGGATTTTGGAGGCTGATGATGTTATGCTAGGAGCTTGTCACGGCTAAAGACAACCCCCGCATAACTATGCATTGCATAACCACATAAGCCTTAAAAAACACACCACCAGATCACGTGTCAAAACACGGGTTTCACGTGTCTTCCCTCTTATAGCTGGTAAGAAATCTTAACAAATCTTCCAAGCATAAGAGGGAATGTGACACATGGATGTGGGGGGCCAAGGCGGGTTTTGAAAATGAAACGGAATGCTCGAATTGAATGGAAGAGGGCCCGTGGCTAGTCATATTGGGGCAATAATGGGGTACAAAGAAACTATACGGAGAGCCGGACAACAGAGGGTCTTCATAGAAGAGGATGACTGTGCCCCGTCAAGGAACTGTTTACCCGAAGGAAGGGGTTGTTTGTGCGCTAGGTGACAGCTTTGTTTGTTTGTTTGTTTGTTTGTGAGGATTTGCCATGGGCAAAGGCAGAAGAGATTTACAGCCCGCCAGTGGAGGTGTTAGAACGTCATTAAAGTGTGTCAAACGAGAACATCCGTGTTCGCTGATATTATTAAAGTCGGGAAATAAAAGGGGGTTGACTCATTGGAAATCATTGGATGTATGAAGAGCTGAAACGCACGCGCACACGCACACGCACGCACGCACACACACACACACACACACACACACACACACACACACACACACACACACACACAGCTGCAAAAAAGGCAGCTCAGAATATTAATGACGCTGTATCAATCAATGTTCTTTTAGATCTGACAGAATGTTTCTCAATTATAAACAAAACATCTCAAGAAAATGTCAAAACTTTATTGATGAACTCAGACGTTCAATATTATAATAACTGTATTAAATGTAATGATAGATGCAACGGGAAAACATTACAAAAACGCGTTACTTTCTCGTCCAGGGAGATTGAAAGTCCAATCCATAGACTTCGGTTGAATTCATTCAAAACCAAATATTGCAATAATGTTAAATGTATGTGTGGTGAATCCTCGAGTGTCAGTCATTTACTGATTCATTGTCCTAAAGCAAGAGAACTTTTTCCAGAATTCGGGTATTGACGGTTTTACTGATGGATCGACACCATTGTCTCTACCCAGTATTCTAAACAATTATTCTATTCTTGATTCTGTTTGTAAATGTTTATTAAGTAGTTCACTTAGTACGTATCTTTATCATTGTTCATTGTTCGGTTATCTTCTTTAAGTGTACGTTTAACATTTTAATGAGGTGGGAGGTGGAGAGAGTTATGATTAAGCCTGCATAGATATCCTGTTTCTTACTTTAATGCATACACACAATCACAGGCACATGCACATACACTCACCACACCAACATCACAACACAATATAATTTTGTCTGAATCACTTTTAGTGGAAGGACGTTAAATTTGAGTAACACACACACACACACACACACACACACACACACACACACACACACACACACACACACACACACACACACACACATAGTCATGTCTATTAGGTTTTGAAATTAAAATGTCAGAACATTATTATTTTGTTCATTTTACATAAGATTTTCATAAGATTTTTACTATTTCTGGTTTAACTTTGTGCTGGTTTGCTTTTATTATGGATTTTCGATTTGATGCAAAGAGAGACACCATTCTCTTGTAGAATGTCTTTTTTTGCTCAGGTTGGCATCCACTGGACAGTCAAATTGCAGGCCGATCATGCAAACTGATGAGACCTTCTCTTAGGTCGAAACAGCTGTCTTTGCATAAGGCACTGTCCCTCCCCCATTGGGAGAAAAAGTAAATCAGCACAATTTATATAATTTTTTATTTTTTTTTTATTTTTTGAACACGGAACATTACTCAAAGTTAACGTTAACTGGTTTTGTTTCTGAGGTTCACAAATAAAGACATTGGACACAGAAAAGCTTATATATATGTGGAGTGGGAAGTTTGACTTGTGCGGCTGTTATCTTTTTCTGTATATATATATATATATATATATATATAGTATATATATATATATATATATATATATATAGCATGAAAGAAAAATCTCAGTGAATAGCCAGCTCCGTACCCCTACTCTGAAGGACTGAAAAGTTAGTGCATTTGAAATGCAGAATAGTTTGCTTTAATAAAGCTTTTCTGTGTCCAATGTCTTTATTTGTGAACCTCAGAAACAAAACCAGTTAATGTTAACTTTGAGTAATGTTCGTGTTTCAAAAAAAAAAAAAAAAAAAAAAAAAAAAAAAAAAATTAAAATTTATTAAAGCAAACTATTCTGCATTTCAAATGCACTAACTTTTCAGTCCTTCAGAGTAGGGGTACGGAGCTGGCTATTCACTGAGATTTTTCTTTCATGCTATTTTTATCCTTAATTTGGATACCATCTCAGTAGTTAGCCCTCCCTAGTCATGTCTATTAGGTTTTGAAATTAAAATTTCAGAACATTATTATTTTGTTCATTTTACATAAGATTTTTACTATTTCTGGTTTAACTTTGTGCTGTTTGCTTTTATTGTGGATTTTCGATTTTCGATTTTCGAAAGTAAATCAGCACGATTTATATAACTTTTTAATTTTTAATTTTTTTTTAAAATTTTTAATTTTATTTTTTGAACACGAACATTACTCAAAGTTAACATTAACTGGTTTTGTTTCTGAGGTTCACAAATAAAGACATTGGACACAGAAAAGCTTTATTAAAGCAAACTATTCTGCATTTCAAATGCACTAACTTTTCAGTCCTTCAGAGTAGGGGTACGGAGCTGGCTATTCACTGAGATTTTTCTTTCATGCTATTTTTATCCTTAATTTGGATACCATCTCAGTAGTTAGCCCTCCCTAGTCATGTCTATTACGTTTTGAAATTAAAATTTCAGAACATTATTATTTTGTTCATTTTACATAAGATTTTTTACTATTTCTGGTTTAACTTTGTGCTGGTTTGCTTTTATTGTGGATTTTCGATTTGATGCAGAGAGGACACCATTCTCTTGTAGAATGTCTTTTTTGCTCAGGTTGGCCATCCACTGGACAGTCAATTTGCAGGCCAATCATGCAAACTGATGAGATCTTCTCAAGATCGAAACAGCTGTCTTTGCATAAGGCACTGTCCCTCCCCCATTGGGAGAAAAAGTAAATCAGCACAATTTATATAACTTTTTAATTTTTTAATTTTTTTTTTTTTAATTTTTAATTTTATTTTTTGAACACGAACATTACTCAAAGTTAACATTAACTGGTTTTGTTTCTGAGGTTCACAAATAAAGACATTGGACACAGAAAAGCTTTATTAAAGCAAACTATTATATATATATATATATATATAGCATGAAAGAAAAATCTCAGTGAATAGCCAGCTCCGTACCCCTACTCTGAAGGACTGAAAAGTTAGTGCATTTGAAATGCAGAATAGTTTGCTTTGATAAAGCTTTTCTGTGTCCAATGTCTTTATTTGTGAACCTCAGAAACAAAACCAGTTATATATATATATATATATATCAGAAAAAATAAAGAAAACACAACAAATGGAAATAACTGTTAAAACATTTATTAAAATTGCAAATATTTCGAGACCATGTAATAAAAATAATAAAATGTGCTGATTTACTCTTTTTTTTTTCTTTTTTTTTTAAAAGGAACACAGAATATTTTATAACGTTAACTGTTCCTGAAGTTCACAAATTCATACATTAGATACAGAAAAGTTTCATCAATTCGGCATTTCAAATGCAACAATGTTTTAGTCCTACAGAGTTGTGTGGAGTGGGAAGTTTGGCTTGTGCGGCTGTTATCTTTTTCTGTATTATTTGATTCATCTGTCCTGCACAGCTCACCATCTGATGGTGATCGTTGGTCTATAGGATTTATTTCTTAACTATATTTTTCCTCTTAGAGGACATCCTGACTGGCAGATCCCTAGGATGGCTTCCAACGTTTTGCCTCCACCATAGCATACTACTATTTTTATCCTTAAGTTGGATATCACCTCAGTAGTTTGCCCTCTTTAGTCAGGTCTATTAGGTTTTTTGAAATTAAAATTTCAGAACATTATTATTTTGTTCATTTTACATAAGCTTTTTACTTTTTCTGGTTTAACTTTGTGCTGGTTTGCTTTTATTGTGGACTTTCGATCTGGTGCAAAGAGGACAACCTTTCTCTTGGGGAAGGTCTTCTAGCTCAGTTTGAATGTTCACTGTGGACATTCTTTGTCCCATGTGTGCCCTGCTGGGCCGGGAGGACGTAAAACTCTATATTTCATTCGGACATTCTTTGCAGGCCGATATGCAGACTGAAGAGTCTTTCTCAAAGACGAAACAGCTGTCTTTGCATCGGGCACTGTCCCTCCCCCATTGGGAGAAAAAAGTAAATCAGCACATTTTATTATTAATAAAAAATATATATATATTTTTTTAAAGGAACACAGAATATTCTATAACGTTAACTGTTTCTGAAGTTCACAAATTCATACATTAGATACAGAAAAGTTTCATCAATTCCGCATTTCAATTGCAAATTTTTAGTCCTACAGAGTTGTGTGGAGTGGGAAGTTTGGCTTGTGCGGCTGTTATCTTTTTCTGTATATATATATACACTACTCACAAAAAGTTAAGGATCACTATGAGAAAACAGGTGCGCAAGAAACTCCGTTCGCTCCTGTTATTTTTTTCTCAGTCAAGCCAAATTGTTATGAATTCTTGTTCAGCTGTAAGTGGGCGATGTTGTGTTAGTGGAAACATTGCACGTGATTCTCTATTACTGAGCTTGGCAGCAAAAGAAAAAGCGGAAACTTGCGAAAAAGGACCTTGTTTTGGATCGTTCTGCATGAACACATTGCACAAGCCAGATGGAAAAACCATTATGCACGTGCAAGCACTGCTGTTTATGTGTGAGATGCTGTCTCTTGCTTGGCTTTATAAGAAGACATACCACCAGTATTAGGCCTGATTTGACAATGCCTCCACGACGAAAATTGAGCGAGTTGGATAGGGGACGAGCTGTTGCATGGTTCCAAGATGGTGTTCCCAAGCGATAAGTGGCCAGGCGACTTCAGGTGTCCATCTCGGTCATTGTCAGACTGATTCAACGCTTCACAGCCACTGGGAGGGTCCATGAAAGACGCAGATCTGGTCGACCGAAGAAGACAACTCCACGTGAAGATCGTCTCATTGAACGACAAGCCCTGCAGACAAGAACAGCCTCTTCCAGCATCATTCGAAGGCAGCTGAGGGTGGCTACTAACATCAACATCAGCCAGCAGACCATACGGAACCGCCTTCATGGGTTTAACCTCCGTTCTCGTCGCCCAGCTGTACGGCCACGCTTAACTCCAGCCCATAGGGCAGCACGCCGCGCCTTCTGCAGACGTCACGTGAGGTGGACACGTCAGCAATGGTCCCAGGTCCTGTTCAGTGATGAATCACGCTTCACCCTGAACCACAACGACGGCCGACTGAGGGTCTGGAGGCGCCCAGGGGAACGCTTTATTGACGCCACTGTCCAAGAAAAGGTGGCCTTTGGTGGAGGTTCTGTAATGGTCTGGGGGGCCTTCAGCCTTCACCACAGAACACCCTTGTATCATGTACAGGGTAACCTGACTGGCCTCCGATACCGGGATGAGATCCTTCGACCGCTGGCTGTGCCTACACTGCAGCAGATGGGACCGCCGGCTGTCTACCAGGATGACAACGCTCGCCCCCACAGGGCAAGGGTGGTCAACGACTTCCTGCAGCAGTCTGGAGTCAACAGAATGGAGTGGCCAGCATGCAGTCCCGATCTCAACCCGATTGAGAACCTCTGGGATGAGCTGGATCGCAAAGTGAGGAGCAACCACCCCCCTCCCAGGGATGCCCAGCACCTCTACCAGATGCTGCAGGCTGAGTGGCAGGCGCTTCCACAGAGGATCTTCACCACCCTGGTCAACTCCATGAGGACTCGCTGCGTCGAGTGCCAGAACAGCCATGGCGGATACACGCATTACTGAACTTTCGGGAGCATCAGAATGCCCTGTCTTGTGATTTCAATGACTTTGGGAAATCAAATTTCGATACGTACCCACTTTGATCAAATGTACAGACCAAACGATTGCTCGAAATTGAAGGCAATTGTGTATCGTTATCACTAAAGCATTGAATTAAATGTTGGCCAAAATTCTACGCATTGGCTTTCTTATTTGGAAAGTTATGAATTAGTTTGCAAGTGATCCTTAACTTTTTGTGGATAGCTTATATAAGAAAGCAAGGTATGTTATGGAATTACAGGACTCCGTTGTATATAGTTTGTTCACACACACACACACACAGAAAGAGAGAGAGAGAGATTGAGCAATACGATTTGAGGATGGGAGAGGGTGGTGGTGTAGAATAACACAAAAGATGCGTAGAAAGAAAGGTAGGGTGGTAGACCCCCCTCCCCCCCCTAGGGATACAGGTAAGGGGGAATGTCTTCCGGGTTGTTTTGTTGTTGTTGGGTTTTTTTTTTGTTTTTGTCCTAGAAAAAGTCTACGGGTGTAGGCGAAAATTTGGAACATATTTAAAATAAATAAACAAGGCTCGTTGGGAGTTGTTTTCCGAGTTTGTATTTTTAGTTAAAATAAGTTTTATATATATATATATATAAACGTACACGAATTGAAGAAGAAAAAACAACCACACCATTAAACTTTCCTCTTATATATATAGTTTGCTTGAATAAAACTTTTTTTGTGTCCAATATTTAAGTTTGTGAACCTAAGAAAGAAACTGAATAACTTTAATTTTAACTTTACAATTTATTCTGTGTTCTGAAAAGAATAAAAGAAAATAATGTGCTGATTTACTTTTTCTCCCAATGGGGGAGATAGACAATGCCTATGCAAAGACAGCTGTTTCGTCTTTGAGAAAGACTCTTCAGTCTGCATATCGGCCTGCAAAGAATGTCCACAGTGAACATTCAAACTGAGCTAGAAGACTTTCTACAGGAGAAAGGTTGTCTTCTTTGCACCAGATTGAAAGTCCACAATAAAAGCAAACCAGCACTTAATTCAAAAGAAATGGTAAAAATCTTGTGTAAAATAACAAAAATAATATTCCCCTGTTGCTTTCCTCTTCATAGTTGTAGGCATTGGAAAACGAAATAAAGGATTGCATTCAGTTGCCGTTTCCTTAAATACAAATGGGCAAGACTTTTTTTTTTTTTTTTTTTTTTTTTTATTATTTGAGCGCTTCTCTTTAGCTGGAGAGATTTGTCTACCCCCATCCCCACCCCCTACCCCACTGTTCTCTACCCCTCATCCCTGTCGCCACCCCACCCCCACTCCCCCCCACCCCCCACATGACTTATCTCTCCCCCATTCTTCCACTCTTCTCCCGGACCCTACGGGGTCCCTAAAGCCTCTTCACACAGAGCGTTTAGCATACATCCTGGCTAGGACAACTAGCCTGTGCAAAGGAATACTTGTCAATCATGGTCATCACAGGCCACTCGCTGTCGTACTTCACAATGTCAACAAAGCAAAAGCCGTGGTCTTGTAGCGTCTTTGGGATCGCTGACCGATTTTGTGGGTTGTCGAACTTGGCAGACCCAGTACGTCACGTGTCAAAATCACGGTTTTCACGTGTTTTCCCTCTTATAGCTGGTAAGAAATCTTATTTTGACCAAGTGTTGCTCCCATACAAATAAATTGCCTCTTGCACGAAAACGAGACATCACATTAAAAAGCAGCCTCGATCGTATACGAGGAAAGTCTGAATGTGGGCCACACCGACTCAGAAAAAAAGGGTCTTAATCCAGCCGGCTCAGTGGGCTTTTAAAGATCCACCAGATCACGTGTCAACATCACGGGTTTCACGTGTTTTCCCTCTTATAACTGGAAATAAATCTCGTTTTGACCACGTCTGACTCCCAAGTTGGGGGCATTTGTATATGGGCCACAGCTACCCAGAAAAAACCCAATGGACTTAATCGTGGTGTTAATAATAATTTTGCTCACGTGTTTATTGAAGTCTTGCATCGTACATGCAAACGGGTAAATTAGACAATGTACTAAAACAGAGATAGACTATTAATTTTTCTTATGCACACCCAACTGGCTGCTTGCGTATTTGCCTTCCTGTCTGTGTTTTCCCTCTTATCTGGTCAACTAAATATTCTGCCTACATATAGGCTGCATACGTGTGTGCGCAGTATGTGCTCATGTGCGGATCTTAATATAAGTCCGCACACACTGACATCTGAATTAAGATGGGATTTTAACAAATGTAAAGAGCTCGAGTCAAACATAAGGAAACGCTAGTATTAACAGGTTTTAAACAAGGTAGAGAAAATGTTGAATGAGTTAAGAAATTTGAAACAACAACAAGGTCACGAATTGTAGCAGAACAGATGCATGTAAAAAATTTTTGTATTAACCTCAAGGATAACACCAATGAAAGCATAATGTTTCCTATTGTTGCTGCTCTCATTGCAACCAGAC
Organism: Phymorhynchus buccinoides; assembly: GCA_017654935.2. Classification (NCBI taxonomy): domain Eukaryota; kingdom Metazoa; phylum Mollusca; class Gastropoda; order Neogastropoda; family Raphitomidae; genus Phymorhynchus; species Phymorhynchus buccinoides. Next base: position 33,707,437 of record CM065690.1, read on the forward strand.
CGGGTGTGGTTTCCTTGAAAAGAGAAGGGAACACAACATGCACACACAGGTTGTCGCTCTTTGAACTCTTCTTCTTCTTCTTCTTCTTCTGCGTTCCCAGGTCAAAAGGGTAAGGTACGTATGTGTCCGTTTTCAGTTTTCACTGGTCTCCTCGCTGCGTACAGCCAACAAGTTCCGATTTCGGAGGAGCTCAAAGGACACAAATTATTTGGAATATCTTTTTTGAAAAAAGGCAGGAGAATGAGAGAGAGAGAGAGAGAGAGAGAGAGAGAGAGAGAGAGAGAGAGAGAGAGAGAGAGAGAGAGAGAGAGAGAGAGAGAGAGAGGGGAAAGAGAGATTGAACGAACGAACGAGGGAAAAGGCAGAGTCAAAGAGAGTGGCAGATTAGAGGAAGTTACAAGCACAGAATTTGCAGAAGGTGGGGGAACTATTTTTACGAAAGACTCCCAGTATCCCCACGGGGGTGGGGGGGGGGGGGGGGGGGGGACTCTTTGGACTCCAATGTACTAGCATAGTTCTCCAATGGACTCCAATGTACTAGCATAGTTCTCCAATGGACTCCAATGTACTAGCATAGTTCTCCAGAAATTAGAAGCTTGAGACCCTTCTAATCTGAAGCATGAGTGTACCAATAGTTTCTTTTCCGAAGTGGATGCGTCTTATTGCATTGACAATGAGGTATTTAGGCCGGATCTAGGCCATTACCACCCCCCACCCCCCCTCGGACATAATAAGGACTTCAGGATAAGCATTCTGCTTGTCCGGGAAATAATAATAATAATAATAATAATAATAATAATAGTGAATCATTTACATAGCGCACTCCTCCACCAAATGTGGAGCTCTATGCGCTTAACAGCAACACAAATTAAAAGCAAGAAATTCAACAAAAACAAAACAAGTAATCGCTCACACACATGCAAATAGGCATGCACATACCCACACCCACACACCCACACATACACGCACGCATGCATACACACACACACACGCGCGCACGCACGCACACACACACATATACACATACACGCACGTATGCACACATACACACACACACACACACACACACGCACGCACGCACGCACGCACGCACACACACACACACACACACACACACACACACACACACACACTATTACCATTACCACCACTCACCCCACCAAAGAACACAATACATAATACCAATAGGGGACAGTCTATGCTTCCTGCCTGCCCATGCAATCTCTGACGTGTACCAGTATTTGCAAGCTGACAATAATAATAATACAAATGTTTGCAAGAGTGACGCCTACGCCCCTACGTCTCCCCCCCCCCCCTCTCTCTCTCTCTCTCTCTCTCTCTCTCTCTCTCTCTCTCTCTCTCTCTGTCTTTGTCTGTCTGTCTCTCCCTCTCTCTCTCTCTCCCCCCCCCCTCTCTCTCTCTCTCTCTCTCTCTCTCTCTCTCTCTCTCTCTCTCTCTCTCTCTCTCTCTCTCTCTCTCTCTCTCTCTCTCTCGGCAAGTCTGAAAAATGGCTACTCTATGTCAATACTTGTACCGTTGTAAAATAAAGGTTCATTATCATTAATATCTCTCTCTCTCTCTCTCTCTCTCTCTCTCTCTCTCTCTCTCTCTCTCTCTCTCTCTCTCTCTCTCTCTCTCTCTCTCTCTCTCTCTCTCTCTCTCTCTCCCTCCCTCTCTCTCTCGCAAGTATGAAAAATGGCTACTCTGTCAATACTTTGACCGTTGTAAAATAAAGGTTCATTATCATTAACATTCTCTCTCTCTCTCTCCCTATCTCCCTATCTCCCTCCCTCCCTCTCCCTCTCTCTCTCTCTCTCCCTCTCTCTCTCTCGGCAAGTATGAAAAATGGCTACTCTATGTCAATACTTTGACCGTTGTAAAATAAAGGTTCATTATCATTAACATTTTCTCTCTCTCTCTCTCTCTCTCTCTCTCTCTCTCTCTCTCTCTCTCTCTCTCTCTCTCTCTCTCTCTCTCTCTCTCTCTCTCTCTCTCTCTCTCTCTCTCTCTCTCTCTCTCTCTCTCTCTCCTCTCTCTCTCTCTCTCTCTCTCTGCCAGATACAGCCCATATTGTCTTATGCTTCGGAAGTTTGGGGTCTCATGGCTGATCACACAATTATTGAAAGGGTTCATTTGTTTGCGCTAAAGAGATTTCTCAACGTGAGCATTAGGACTCCTAATGCTCTAGTTTATGCAGAAACTGGAAGACATCCGCTTTACATAAATAATGTTGTTAAATGCATAACATTTTGGCTAAAATTATTGGCAATGCCTGTAAACCGATATCCATATAAATCATATAAAATGTTGTACAATTTACATTGCAAAAACAAAACTACTTGGGTTTCAAAAGTGTGTTTCACATTGTATAAGTATGGGTTTGGCCACGTTTGGGAAAACCAAGTGTATCTAACAATAATGTATTCCTACGGATATTCAAGCAAAGACTAATAGATTGTTTCCGTCAGGATTGGAGTAGTGATGTTTCAGGTGAACGCTATTCTTTCTATGCATCTATTAAATCTGTTCCCACCCTCCCTCATGCAGTTTTTGATATTAATAACATAGCTATAAGAAAAGTTCTTATACGCTTTAGACTTGGTGTGTCTCCTATTAAAACTCATAAATATCGTTTTCATGCTAGTTCACCTGATATTATGTGCTGCCCTTTTTGTCCCAATGTTTTAGAATCTGAAATACATTTCGTATTTGTATGTCCACATTATTCTGATATAAGATTAAAATATTTACCTCGTAAATTCTTTGCACGACCATCAGCTTTTGCCATGGCTATTCTAATGGCTAGTGAAAAACACTGTAAAGTTGTTGCTTGGTATTTATTCGAAGCCATAAAACAGAGGTACGTTGGAATAGAACAGAAAGGGAGTAATTAAAAAGAACTATGAAGATAGTCACGAATAAACTTGTTTTCTTAATTGCTAATTTGCTAAGCTTATACGGCATAATAATATGGAACCTGATATGTATGTATTTCTTGTGTGAATGCAATCAATGACTGTTTTCTATTGATTCTCAAAATTCTAATATCAGTACGTATCTGATGTTTCTATGCATGACATGTATGTGTATATTCAGGTATCCATGCTTGGGAGTAGGTGTGCACATGTTTGTATGTGTGTGTATATGTGTATGTGTGTTTGTATGCGTGCGTGTATTTATGTGCGTGCGTGTGCATGTACGTGTGTGTATGTATGTGTGTGCGTGTGCGCGCGCGTGTGTGTGTGTGTATTTTGTGTGTGTGTGTGTGTTGTGTGTGTGTGTGTGTTTTGTGTGTGTGTGTGTGTGTGTTGTGTGTGTGTGTGTGGTGTGTGTGTGTGTGTGTGTGTGTGTGTGTGTGTGTGTGTGTGTGTGTAATTACAGGGGAAGGTGTGTATGTTAAGGGAAAAAAAGAAAAGAAAATTGAATTGCTAGCGGGGAGGGGGGGGGGGGGGGGGGGGGTCCTCGAAATGTAATATGAATACATTGTGACTGTGTTCACTATGTAAAGAAACACGTTACTTCTTGTGCTAATATAGAGTATGCTTGGAGTGCATATTCTGTTGTAAGTTCCCTATGTTCGCATATTTTGTTAGCATGTTAATTAATTGAATTGTCATAGGTGGCTTACGAGCTGGTTGTTTGGTTGATTATTTGAAGTTTGAATGATTGAACGGCTGGTTGAATGAGGGGTGGTTGGGTGTGTGCGTGTATATGCGTGCATATGTTATATATATATATATATATATGTGTGTGTGTGTGTGTGTGTGTGTGTGTGTGTGTGCGTGTGCGTGTGCGTGCGTGCGTGTGCGTGCGTGCGCGTGCGTGTGCGCGCGCGTAGAATATGAGATGAAGGCATATATGTTTGCTGGTTGCTTGATTGATTTATTGAAGTTTGAATTGTTGATTGGCTGGTTGAATGATGGATTGTTTGATTTGATTTGATTTAAAATGGTTTGTAGGTTGGCTATTATTTTGATTAATCGATTGATGGATTGAAATTGGTTGTTTCATCAACTAATTTATTTATTGTTTTACTGGCTGGTTGATTGGTTGGCTAGACAATTGTTTGATTTATTTGTTCACTAATTGAACAAGAAAACTGCTTTGATTGAGTGTTTTATGTATTGATCAAGTTGGTTGATTGATTTCATTGATTTAATTTCAATTAATTAAATTATTATTTTTATTTATTTAGTTAGTTAGGTATAGTTTATTTATTTGTTTATTTATTTATTTATCTATTTACTGATTCATTCTTTTTTTCTTTTAATTGCTTGGTTCAACATAATTGATTGATTTGTTTCAACTATTTAATTGAGTTATCATTTATTTGTGTCATTCACATTTATTGCTATCTTTTATTCTTCCCTATTGTAATCCCCATCCCCATGACATGGGCATCATGGCCTGGTTCATTAAACCTTCCGAATCCGAATCCGAATCTCTCTCTCTCTCTCTCTCTCTCTCTCTCTCTCTCTCTCTCTCTCTCTCTCTCTCTCCCTCCCCCCCCCCCCTCTCTCTCTCTCCCCCCCCCCTTAAGAACATCAGTGGAGTATGTTTATACGACTTGCCACCCTGTTTAACAATGAAGTCCTGCTCTAGAGTTCAAGGATGTGCTGTTAGAGACAAATGGTCAGAGATAACAATCCATTCCATGAACGTCTGTTGCTGAACCCCGTTGGTCCGGGTTCTTCTTTTGAATGTGAATCCTAACGTTCATTGGCAGTGAAACGCAATCCCACATCGTGACTACTGATGAAAAAGGCGTGACAATGATACTATTACTGAACGCGAAGGTGACATTTTTGATAGTAAAAAGGTGCACTCATTAACAGAAGAAGAAAAAACAAAAACAAAAACAAGGTGGAAGAGGAGGAGGAGGAGGAGGAGGAGGAGGAGGAGGGGAGGAAGGAGGAGGAGGAGGAGGAGGAGGAGGACAGGAAAAGTAAAGAAAAGAAAATTCCTTTGCTTACCACGTGACGCGTGGCATTAGCATCACATAGCACATGAATATAAATCAAACATGAACAGAGAACTGCAGTTGTTTTGATATTTTGAAACAACGTGGGGGCAATGCACCTGAGCGTTTAAAGGGGCACCCTGACGGATGAGTTTTTACAGGAAACACGTTGAGATCACAAGGAAAACACCCTTTACAAAGATCACAACACTCACTTTGCTCTGGCTTCCTAGAAATCAAACCGTCAAATCGGCGATTCCTCCTTGGCGGATGTGCTGGAAGTCAAATTATTTCAGTGAAAGAGAAGACATGTGCCTTCTCTTTTCTAATGGCCGCCTGAGTTAGACCAGATCATTTGCACGAACTTTTCACGATGCAAGCCTTTTTAATTATTATTTTTTTAAATGTTATACAGTTTACATAAAGGAGTTCGCTCACAGCAAAGGAAATAGCTCCAATTATGTTTTTACTGCACTACAAAAAAGAAAAAGCTGCAATCACAATGAGTGGCCTTCACCCCACCCCATCCAAAATTGCTTCTCTCTCCGGCACCTCCGCCAAAGAGGAATCGCCGTATTGACGGTTTGGTTTCTAGGAAACCAGAGCAAAGTGAGTGTTCTGATCTTTGAAAAGGCTGTCTTTCTGGTGATCTCGACGTGTTTCTTTCAAAACACTCATCCGTCAGGGTGCCCCTTTAACACCCAACAAGTCATTACTTTTATTTCATTTTACTCACCTTCATTATGTCTTTAAAACAAGAAAACATATGGCTTCACATAAAAAGCTTTACATCACAACTTCATGCTACTACTAACATACAAGTAATAATAAATCCACCTGTTCTGGTTTGTAAACACTCTCAACAACAACATAGCACTCCCTTCTCGGCTGTCCCCACCTTTTGACTTCCACACCAACTTCACCCTCAACAACCCCCCACCCCCCCCCCCCCCCCCCACCCCACCCCCCACACCCACGCCCTTGGCGGCTATATAATCACCCACGCAGGTTGTTTCTCAAAATGTTTTAACCTGTACTGCCATGGCATTGGAATAGAATGTAACAACTATATATATGTATAGCTGTTTGCATCTAAACTTTAATGTTAACGTAAATCATAATTATAATGTAACAGTAAATTGTGAATATTGTACTAGTATGCTAATCCTGGAAAACATGGGTTTTTTTCCCCCTGGGAAGTGCTTCTTCATTTACTGAGGTAGGCCTGTTACTAAGGATGAAGGAGCACGGTACATCAAGACCAAAACCTTCATAACCAAGAAAAGTGAGGACACACCCTGGGCAGTACATTATAAGTTATGATAATAATAATAATAATAATAATAATAATAGTAATAGTAATAATAATAATGATGATGATGATGATGATGATACTAATAATAATAATAATAATAATAATAATAATAATAATAATAATAATAATAATAATAATGATGATGATGATGATGAT
>CM065690.1:33718867-33723867 GCA_017654935.2 Phymorhynchus buccinoides
ATTTAATGAGATAATTGGGGTGGGCTTCTTACCCGCCCATGCGCTTTTTACCCCGTCTTCCCCTATGTTATGAAGAATATCAGTTCAAAAACCAGCAGCCCATTTATTTACATATGCCTACCCATAAAGAGTGTCCCTTCACGGTAAAACCGAGCAGCTAGAAAAGAAAAAGAGACACAATCTGCCACACGTATCATATAGCCTTTCACGTGTTAATCCTTTCACCGCCGAAGTCGCATTTTAGCACCACAGTGGTTTAACACCTATGTCACTAAAAGGCATCAAATTGGGGTCTATTATCCAAAGACCCTATTGTCTTAGGTTTGGGAAGTAAGGATAGACCTTATTTTATACGTCACAGAAGAATCCCCAATACTGCAGATGGATTTTGTTCTCTACCCAGGTAAATTTAATGGACATTTTTGGCTAAAATATGGCTGGCGGTGTAAGGGTTAATGAGGTACCTGCAGAGTGGGCGAATCAGCATTAAGGTCCGGAGTCACCAGTGCAGTTCCGGAACGATGCGCACGCTTTACCTCGTCATACTCGTCCACCCTACGTCATTTCCGGTGATATTATGCAGCACGAATGAATGAAAACACCGCTCGTTTCAGCCACCAATTAGAGCATGTTACTATTCTTAGTGTGTGAAGCTAATGCTGGGTGATTGTGGTATCGTAAACAACTTTTGGTGGAGGGGAGTTAATTAGAGAGAGTATTCAGCCTTTGTTCAATTTCGTTATCTCCTCCCTTGGCCTCTACTATTTCATTCTTTGATTAATGATAGAATAATTATGACGTTTCTTCAAAAAAGTGCTGACAGTCTGGATGGATGTTTGATAACATCGGTAATTAAGAAATTAAAACGTTCAATGTTAGGGGAAGACGGGGTAAAAAGCACATGGGCGGGTAAGAAGCCCACCCCAATTATCTCATGAAATAAAGAAAATTTCAGTCAAATTTGCCCATGAGACGAATGCTAGACATTAGCGCTCGTCTCATGGGCAAAATGAGACTGAAATTTGCTTCATTTCATGAGATAATTGGGGTGGGCTTCTTACACCGCCCATGCGCTTTTTTTTTTTGTTACCCCGTCTTCCCCTACACAGGGGCATACGGAAGAGGGTGGATCTTTATCAATTTAACTTATCAAACGCACGATGCAGAATGGACTATTAACGTTTTCTCTGCGATGGTGGTGGAAAATCCTGGTGGAAGGATTTCTTGGCTGGCTATTCAACGGCGGACCCCCTCCCCCCCCCCCCCCCCCCTATTCCCCCCGCCCCCCTTACGAATCATCTGGTCCGCCCCTGTAGCCTGTGTGACCGCGTAATCGAGCGTGTGTATGTGTCCGTGAGTGGGGCTTGAGTTCGCGCAGTCATAGGCGTGTGTGCATGTACCCAAGAATGGAGGATAGTATCACTTATCACTTATATATCACTTGTCACTTATCACTTATATATCACTTGTCACTTATATGATGTCACTTATCACTTATATGATATTACTTATTACTGATATATCACTTATCACTCATATATCACTTTTCACTGATATATCACATATCACTTATATGATATCACTTATCACTTATATGATATCACTTATCACTTACATGATACCACTTATCACGTATATATCACTTATCACATATATGATATCACTTATCACTTATATGATAATATATCACTTATCACTTATATGATATCACTTATCACTTATATTAGATCACTTATCACTTATATGAGATCACTTATCACTTATATGATATCACTTATCACTTATATGATATCACTTATCACTTATATGAGATCACTTATCACTTATATGAGATCACTTATCACTTATATGAGATCACTTATCACTTATATGATATCACTTATCACTGATATATCACTTATTACTGATATATCACTTATCACCGATACATTACTTATCACTGATATATCACATATATGATCTCACTTATCACTTATGTATCACTTATCACTTATATGATATCACTTATCACTTATATGATATCACTTATCACTTATACGATATCACTTAACACTTATATGATATCACTTATTACTGACATATCACTTATCACTTATCACTGATATATCACTTATCACTTATATAATATCACTTATCACTTATATATATCACTTATCACTTATATGATATCACTTATCACTTATATGATATCACTTATCACTGATATGATATCACTTATCACTTATATGATATCACTTATCACTTATATGATATCACTTATCACTTGTACGATATCACTTATCACTTATATGATATCACTTGTTAGTGATATATCACTTATCACTTGTATGATATCACTTAACACTTATACGATATCACTTATCACTTATATGATATCACTTAACACTTATACGATATCACTTATCGCTTATATGATATCACTTATATGATATCACTTAACACTTATACGATATCACTTATCACTTATATGATATCACTTATTACTGATATATCACTTATCACTTATATGATATCTACTTAACACTTATATATCACTTATCACTTATATATCACTTATCACTTAATCAAAGCCACAACACACTTGTAACGTAATCGATGACGTGCAGGTAGATTACACCCCCCCTCCCCCCGAAAAGAAGACCAAAGAAAACACGGAAAATAATAAAACATAATTATTGTCTGTGGAAGAAATGCGACGTCTTTTTAAAATTGTCAACAAATATTTGCATGTTAGATACGTCTCAATCGAGACAACTATGACGAAGTAAAACCAAAACTATACCTATAGTGCATTAGGTGTGTGTATATATGTGTGCGTGAGTGCGTGCGTGCGTGCGTGCGTGCGTGCGTGCGTGCGTGCGTGCGTGCGTGCGTGTGTGTGCGCGCGTGTGTGTGTGTGCGCACGCGCGCGCGCGTGTGTAATGCCAACTCTATGCCGGATTATTTTCAGCATTGTGATTTTATTTGCATGCCATTTTAACGTCAGATTTTTTAAAAGTTTTTATTTTTATTACGATATCCTGTTTGGGTGGGTGTGTACAACAATTGACAATGAAAACGCTGTTAGTTTTCAAGCGGGATTTGAACGTACGCATGGGGGGGGGGGGGGGGGGGGGGGGGGGGGGGGGGGGCAAATCGGCTTTCGCGTCGCGTATGGCTACGCCACGACGGGCTGAACAAACAAATCAGGGTATGAACAAACATTTATGTTCCTGAATCACTGTCTTAGCCAAAAGGCCGAGAAGCGATCAGAATTCCTTAGTGACTGGCGACGAAAATGGTGTTTTACGCCCTCTTGGTCTGAATCAGACACATATGGGACATTTGTAAATACAAATATGGTGGGAACAATACTGGAGGCAATGCCCGGAGGCAGTACGAAACCAGTAAAGTCCCGATTTAACAAAAAATAATACAGATAGCTGTAGCGATGACCACGCCTCGGTTAAACCTCACCGGCTATGGCACCGCCACAAGTAAAAGTACACATAATATGTGACTGTAGCGAGACTCTTACTTATATAAGGGTCAGCCACACGTCCACTAAAATCGTACGAGCGTATGATACGATTCGATCACGGGGTCTCCAAGAACAAATCTGACCCGCGCCTCGAGATCGCGTGATCGAATCGCATCGTACAGTCGTACGATTTTAGCTGACGTGCGGCTGGCCCTTTACAGATAGGTGTAGCCTTGTAGCTAGTAGCTACCTGGGTTGGCAAAGGGCTTTACTGTGGCCTCTAAGGATCCACTCTCTCCTCCTCCCCATCCCACCCCAACCCCCAATTTACCTCTTTCTGTACTTCCAGACCCCCCCCCCCCCCCCCCCCCCCCCCCCCACTGTATATCCCCACCCTCTCGTTTTGGATCCTTATCTGGTGTTCACCTCAAGATTTTTTAGTTTGTTTGTTTCATTTGTTGGTGACCCTTTTTTTTAAAAGAATCTTTCTTTCTTTTTCTTTTCTTTCTTTAAATGTATACTATTACAGTCACAAAGCCCTCATGTTTAGAAGCTGTCTACTTGCTTGGAGATGATTAATTTTATGCTACAAAAGGGTTTCAATGTAAGCTTTCAAAAATGAAAAAGAAAAACTAGTTAAAGACCCAGTGACGCACCACGATTAAGTTCCTTGTTTTTTTTTCCACGGAGAAGTCCGTGGTTTTTGTCTGGGTTGCTGTGACCCACATACGAATTTCCCCATGTTCAAATTGAGGCTGCTCTTTAAACTGATGTGTCGGTTTCAATTTGGGGCCATTTATATGGGAGTCAGACTTGGTCAAAACAAGATTTCTTTCCATTTATAAGAGGGAAAACTCGTGAAACCAGTGACACGTGATCTGGTGGATCTTTAACGTGACAGCGACTGCTTTTGCAGGTAACAAAATGGACCTTTCATTGTTTTAAACAGGCACAACTATGGTCTATTGTTTTTTCAATGGAACAGCTTTTCAACAAATAAGCCCATTTCTCTTGGACAGAAGGACATCAGGCACTGGGGAAAAGACGACGAGGCAGCTCAATGGCTACTTATCTCAGAAACGGTCTTTCAGAAAATGATTTTTGTGTGGTCTGCATTGCCGAAAAATAATAAATCTATGTATCACCAAAAAGCCTAAATGTTGCAAAGAGCGATAACTTCGCAGCCTACAAACCTTGCAAAGAATGAAGCCGACTTTCTCACTTCCCACCTGGAAGGTGAAAGGATGGGAAGTGTTAGTGTTGTTGTAGGCAGTGAGTGAGTTCACAATGATCCCCAGCTTGAAAGGGTGGGCGTAGCAAAACCGGCTTCAGTCAGCTGCGGAGTGCGAGCTCTTGTGTACATTCAGGCTTTTTGGTATCACTATTATCTACGCCTACCCTCCCCGTCACCAACGGTTCTTTCCCTTTCTTCATTTTCTGTTCTTTTATTTCATTTTATTGTGTCAAACACCCCAAAGAAAAGTACCAGAAAAGAAAGTGTGTTGGTTTTGATTCCGTTCTTGTTCCCACTACTGATGAA
>CM065690.1:33731367-33738867 GCA_017654935.2 Phymorhynchus buccinoides
CCCGAAAAAATAATCGTAGGCCCCCAAAGACAATAACACATAGCACCTATATGTTAGAAAAGCACTGGCCAAAAAAAAATCAAATTGCTTAGAATAACTAAAATGTTGCAGAAATGATTAGCCGAATGAAACTGCTCGTGTAATAATCATGGACGGTGAAAAGTAGTTTGCTAATAGACGATTTTCAGAAGATAAAAAACTTAGGGGAGAACACTTCGTGAAAATTAGAGTTGATTACATCGACTTACTCGGTCAAAACCATAGCAACCATGGCGTCGAAGCTTGAAACCGCAGGATGCGAGTCAGCGACTTGCAAACATCAGAGTTTTAATCACCAGTCTTCACTACGTTGAAGTTGGGTGATCAAATAAAGAACAATTTTTTTTTAAAATAGAAAAATGAGGGGTGGCCAGTAGCCACAAACTGATAGAACTTGCAAAATGTGACGTACAAATTAATATAAATGACATCGATTTTAGAATGACGCACGGTGTTCTAAGTGCTGTACGTCTACTCAAACACACGAGGCGAGAGCTGGGGGATGTACCTGATGGTAGAGTAGCTTCCCCCTGTTTGACCGATTGAATTAGGCAAGATCACTCCCACACACCATGAAATTACGCCCCTTAGTTATTTCCGAACAATTCCTATTTGACTCTTGTAGTAGGCAACGACTTTGAGCCCAAAGGACGTCCAGCCAAAGAGCGATGTAACTGACGTCAAACAAGGTTAAAAACAAATTTTAAAAAGAAGTAAAGAAAAGAGAGAGAGGGGGGGGGGGGGGGGGGGGGGGAACCGATAGTAATTGAATGATAGTCAACGGAGATATGCCCTAGATTAGTTATCATGAAGTTCTAAAACTCACAATTTAAGCAATCTTTGTTATGTCCCCAATGTCCCTCTTATCAACTTCCCCAATACATGTACAAGTTATGTTGATTTTTTTTCTAGATTAAGGACCTCCCGAACGCAGTGTTGACTTAGGAATCATAAGCATTAGGTCAAGCATTCTAGACAAGAAGAAAGTTGTGTGTTTTTGTATTAACGCCTTCCTTTATTTTATAAGTTTTAAACAAATGGTTCTAAGATTCATTGATCTGTGGGTTGTTTTTTTCACCCATTAACTTAAGTTAGTGTCGTGGGTTTATATAAATTATAAGTCTGGGGCCTTGGTAGGTCATCGTCCTGAGGTTTCAATCACATTCTAAAAGCAAACATATACTACTCAACAAAGGTTAAGAATGACTTCTTCATAGGAAACGTTATTTGTTGAACTATTGCATCAAAACCTAACGAAATAAATGCAATGTCATTTGACATTTTTGTTCAATATAAAATGCATCGGTCTTTACTTAACAGGCCCGTTTTATTTGCTGGCAAATTCTGGTCTTTTAACTTTAGTTGGTCTAAGTTCATACGTTACACGACAGAATACAGAAGCAGCAACAAGCTTAAAGCTTAGGGGAAGACGGTGTAAAAAGCGCATGGGCGGGTAAGAAGCCCACCCCAATTATCTCATGAAATAAAGAAAATTTCATTCAAATTTGCCCATGAGACGAATGCTAGACATTAACGCTCGTCTCATGGGCAAAATGAGACTGAAATTTGCTTCATTTCATGAGATAATTGGGGTGGGCTTCTTACCCGCCCATGCGCTTTTTACCCCGTCTTCCCTTATAGTGTGCTCATCAGAATTTCGTTTACACATTTAACTCGACGGCTAGAATTTAACAAATATACACAAGTATATAAATTCAAGTCATAAAGGCGATAGGAAGAAATGGAAAAGTAGAAACAAAATGCTGCATATGAAGATACTTACCTAATCACAATCTTCCAGTGGATTACGTTCAAATTCAAACTCATTTGAAAAGTGACTCAGGTCTGCCTGTCGACATAAACGTTTGAGTGTTCAAAATTTCATTTCAGAAAGTGGTAGGTTTTAGACTAGCATCATTGTTTTCAAAAGTTCATCTCAATTCAGTCATTACATTTTGTAGTTCAGACTATTGATGAACATAATTGTATGAACTGTAGACTGCTGCATGATTTTTAACCTCCATGTCTCTCTTCAAAATTGTGTTTTGTTTCATCTGCAGCCGTCTCATGTTTTAGCAGAGAGGTACCCAGAAAAAAATAGGCTTACTTTCAGTTTTTTGAGAACGAGATAACCTTACACTCCGCCCACCCACCCCCACCCCCTCTCCCTCTCTCTCTCTCTCTCTCTCTCTCTCTCTCTCTCTCTCTCTCTCTCTCTCTCTCTCTCTCTCTCTCTCTCTCTCTCTCTCTCTCACTTCAGAGTACATGCTGTCACTTAAAAAAAAGAAAGAAAGACAAAACCCAATAAAAAGTGTTGTTTTCTACGCAAATAAATCAGTTACCTTGATGCATAGTGTATGCATGTGTGCGCGTGCGTGCCTGCGTGCGTGTGTGCGCGTGCGTGCATGCGTGTGTGTGTGCGCGCGCGCGCGCGATTGTGTGTGTGTATGTGTGTGCGCGCACCTGCTCGTGTGTGTGTGTGTGCGTGCGTGCGTGCGTGCGTGCGCGCGCGCATGTGTGTGTGTGATATTTTATGTTTTGTGTTGCACTCTCCACACCCCAATAGGGGCACCAGAATTAAAATACTATCGAACCTTGAGCGTGTCCCTCACAACCCCTACACCTAGGGAGAGTACTTTTTCTACACGCAACTCTGTTGGCTAAACACTTATCAATCGAAAGAAAGAGAGAAAAAAATCAAGCTTATCTTTGTCTAAAACAAACATCTTCAAGGAGTCCAAAAGGCATTAAAGTACAAACCTTTTCTGCTATGACAACTTTATGTAGATAAAGCTGTGTTCTTAGTGTCAAATAGCTGCGTTGTAAAGAAGTTGGTTTCTTTCTTTGTCTTTCTGCATAATATAAACTTACAAACTGTTATCACTACCCACGATCTTGTTTCTATGTTGCATGTAGGCCGATGATAATAAGTAGCATGTTATGCAATGTACAGCTTAAAAAAGAGAAGCAGATAAACGGCAATAGGTGTTTTTTTCAAAATGTACTTTTGCAAGGAAACAGAAGTGAAAGAGACGACCTTCTGAAGCATTTGTAAGGACAAACAGATGGTTGGTAGGTAGGTAGGTAGGTAGGTAGGTAGGTAGGTTGGTAGGTAGGAAGGTGGGAAGGTGGGTAGGTAGGTAGGTAGGTAGGTAGGTAGGTAGGTAGGTAGGTTGGTAGGTAGGTAGGTAGGTAGGTAGGTAGGTAGGTAGGTAGGTAGGTAGGTAGGTAGGTTGGTAGGTAGGTAGGTAGGTAGGTAGGTAGGTAGGTAGGTAGGTAGGTAGGTAGGTAGGTAGGTAGATTGGTAGATTGGTAGGTAGGTAATTGCACGAAACTGCAAGAGGAAACCAAATGGACTTCGCTCTTGTTGTTGTTGTTGTTGTTGTTGTTGTCGTTGTTGTTGTAGTTGTTAACAAACAAGCAGGATTATTCAGAGATAGGGGCCCTGTATAAGATGTAGATAATACGCTTTGTGGACGTATGGTAACGTTAAAATGCATCCATTCGAATGTAGGTAGATTCAATGCATCGTTTGATTATTTAGAGAATGGTACCTTTATGTCACCCCCTCCTTGGTTTTGGTAGGGCGTGTAAGACTATCCTAAGACCGATATATTAGAGGAAATAATTTTGTTAACCTAAAAGGGGCACCCTGACGGATGAGGTTTTTTTTTTACAAGAAACACGTCGAGATCACCAGAAAGACAGCCTTTTCAAGGATCGGAGCAATCACTTTGCTCTGGTTTCCTAGAAATCAAGCCGTAAAAACGGCGATTCCTCCTTGATGGAGATGCCGGAGACAGAAGCCATTTGGATGGGGTGGGTGGAAGTCACTCATTGGGGTTGAAGCTTTTTCTTCTTTTTTGTGCAGTAAAATAAAATTGGAGCTATTTTGTTCGTTGTGAGCGAAACTCCTTTAGTTAAACTGTATAACATTTTTTAAAAGAATAAATAAAAAGGCTTGTATTGTAGAAAGTTCGTGCAAACAATTTGGTTTAAACTCAGGCGGCCATTAGAAAAAAGAAGCAACATGCCTTCTCGTTCACTGAAAGAATTTGACTTCCAGCACCTCCGCCAAGGAGGAATCGCCGATTTGACGGTTTGATTTCTAGGAAACCAGAGCAAAGTGAGTGTTGCGATCTCTGTAAAGGGTGTTTTCCTGGTGAATTCGACGTGTTTCTTGCAAAAACGCATCCGTCAGGATGCCCCTTTAATGTACCCACTTAAAAAAGCCTTTACAGTCTGTTTACAGCACAGAAGCTCATCTGAGTATTCTTTCTTTGTGGAGGTTTTCACTGTGTGATTATGTTATATTCACACACAAAAAACGAACAGAATTTACTCAAGAAACGTGCGATGTAACTTACCATTATACTGTTTGTTTTCTTCACGCATTCCTTGTCTCCACTCCTCACGATGACAAGCGGTTACTTTAAAAGGCGGGATTACGCTATATGGTTTAAACAAATCTGTATTCATTTGAAAACGATCAAACAGAAAGACAATTAGAGCAACAACAATAAGCTCGAAGCTGTGTGAATAACAGGTTGATCACATACCACTTTCTCGTTGTCACAATTACTGACGAATTTTTCTGAACACTGTTTGCTATGAAAAGACCGGCCACAACGTCCACCCATCACCAACAAATTAATAATAATTCACTTAAACATCAGATAGATAGATCCCATACCATTTTGTTTTCCTTTTTTTTTAAAATCACAATTACTGATGAATCTTTGAATTTTTTTTTTTTTACTGATATGAAAAGATCACCATAACCAACGATAACACGATACGTCACTTAAGAAATAATCCCACGGCGGATCCGAAGCACGACATTTAGTTAATAAATCGGAATCAAGTTGATGCGGCGAAAATAGTTCTTTTGAACACATCCACCACGCATCACGTGACGCAAAAGCACATTTCACATTCACATACACCCACATACGTTGTCACATGTAAAAACAAAACCACACGCACACTACGCACCTACCACTGAAACATGGTGAAAATGATACTGAACTTGAGCTTGAATAGGGGGGTGGGGGTGGGGGGTGATGCAAATGAATTATGGCCCCGGACCAGCCGTGGTAGCCACGTTGTTCGTACTGTTAATTACTGCGGGCGGGGGGTGATTAGTGAAATGTCGTGTGTAGTAGTAGTACTCTCTCTCTCTCTCTCTCTCTCTCTCTCTCTCTCTCTCTCTCTCTCTCTCTCTCTCTCTCTCTCTCTCTCTCTCTCTCTCTCTCTCTCTCTCTCTCTCAAAACTGAGTCCCTGGATGCTTTTTTGTTGTTGGTGTGTGTGTGTGTGTGTGTGTGTGTGTGTGTGTGTGTGTGTGTGTGTGTGTGTGTGTGTGTGAGAGAGAGAGAGAGGGGGGGGGGGGTAGTGAAATGTTGTGTGTAGTAGTACTCTCTCTCTCCATCAAAAATGAACCCCTGGATACTTTTTTTTTATATTGTTGGTTGGTGAGAGAGAGAGAGAGAGAGAGAGAGAGAGAGAGAGAGAGAGAGAGAGAGAGAGAGAGAGAGAGAGAGAGAACATTGAACACTGAAATATTTTAATTGCCCAAAACAATGAAGTGGAAGGGTTGGGGAAATGGAGGTGTAATTTATGAAAAAAGAAAACAAAAACTACATATAAGGGAAATAGTTATCAAGCCAAAAAGGTAATCATACACAAACAAGCATACTATTAGTAGTAACAATGGATGCATGAGAGAGAGAGAGAGAGAGAGAGAGAGAGAGAGAGAGAGAGAGAGAGAGAGAGAGAGAGAGAGAGAGAGAGAGAGAGAGAGAGAGAGAGAGAGAGAGAGAGAGAGAGAGAGAGAGAGAGAGAGAGAGAAGTCGAAGTCGAAAATTGTAATGAATAGGCCTCATTGCCCGCATCATGTGGGAGGGTGGGGAGCGTGATTACATGAGACATAATAACATTATTATCAAAACATTCCATCATTGGAAATGAAAACACAAACAACCAAGGACATCATTATTAAACAAACCAACCAACACACACACCAAATAAATGGATGACTAAACACAGAAATACGTAAATAATTAGTTAAATAAATCAATAAATGACCCACCATTTCATCAAACAGTTAAGCCAACAATCAACCATTATTTGTGAAATAATAATAGAAAATAATATTCAGCAATCAATCAGCTACTATTTATCAACATAAACAAATCAAACTATAATCTGAGGAATACTCTATCTTGACACAACGAATACATGGATCAACCTAACCAGCCACAGTTGACGATTTAAACATGAACCAATCTACTAGTCATGTGATAGATTAATCAAACTATCAATAAATCATCAATAAATCAATCGGTTAATATTATCAATTAACATATAAATCAAACTAATAAACAATCAATCAACCACCCTTTAATTTTGCCTCTAAACGAATAAAACATTAGAGCCATCAAATATCAACTCTATTAAACCAAATTGATGAAATAAAAAGAGGGCCTACAGACCGACAATCAGATGACGAACACATTCTCATGCTGTGTTAATGCACGTTATGAAAGGGAGGTAACACAAAAGACAAAATATTCGAAACAGTTTCAACACACACAAGGTATAACAATAACACGCGCGTCCTGAGAGGGAGAGAGAGAGAGAGAGAGAGAGAGAGAGAGAGAGAGAGAGAGAGAGAGAGAGAGAGAGAGAGAGAGAGAGAGAGAGAGAGAGAGAGAGAGAGAGAGAGAGAGAGAGAGAGAGAGAGAGAGAGAGAGAGAGAGAGAGAGAGAGAGAGAGAGAGAGAGAGAGAGAGAGAGAGAGAGAGAGAGAGAGAGAGAGAGAGAGAGAGAGAGAGAGAGAGAGAGAGAGAGAGAGAGAGAGAGAGAGAGGAGAGAGAGAGAGAGAGAGAGAGAGAGAGAGAGAGAGAGAGAGAGAGAGAGAGAGAGAGAGAGAGAGAGAGAGAGAGAGAGAGAGAGAGAGAGAGAGGGAGAGAGAGAGGGAGAGAGAGAGAGAGAGAGAGAGAGAGAGAGAGAGAGAGAGAGAGAGAGAGAGAGAGAGAGAGAGAGAGAGAGAGAGAGAGAGAGAGAGAGAGAGAGAGAGAGAGAGAGAGAGAGAGAGAGAGAGAGAGAGAGAGAGAGAGAGAGAGCGTGCATGTATGTGAATATGTGTGGGTGGTGTGCGTGTATGCGTGCGTGAATATGATCGTTCGCGCGTTCATAGGGGAAGACGGGGTAAAAAGCGCATGGGCGGGTAAGAAGCCCACCCCAATTATCTCATGAAATAAAGACAATTTCAGTCAAATTTGCCCATGAGACGAATGCTAGACATTAACGCTCGTCTCATGGGCAAAATGAGACTGAAATGTGCTTCATTTCATGAGATAATTGGGGTGGGCTTCTTACCCGCCCATGCGCTTTTTACCCCGTCTTCCCCTACCCACGCATGTGTGTGCGTGCGTGCGTGTGTGTGTGTGTGTGTGTGTG
>CM065690.1:33746367-33773867 GCA_017654935.2 Phymorhynchus buccinoides
CGAAATCCTCAAGCGAAATTTCTTCAAGTAAATGGCGCCTGAATGTAAATTGAGAGTGCTTTGGAACCGAGTTTCCATCTAGAATAGTCCATACTATTTCGTGATCAGGCCTAACATCCACCTCAGTTGATAAATAGGGAAGAAGGATAGAGATGGTTGTAGACTTGTAGGATATGGAGAGTCGGACCACAGGTTTTCTGTCTTCGCCCCCCACCCTCCCCCGCACACGCACACCTCAGTACCCTCCTCCTCCCTACTCTTCGTTTGGGACCTGCTGTCCATTTTCTATGGTAGATTAGTAAGAACTATACACAAAGAAAAAAAGTTAAGCACCCCTTAAAGCAATTAGGCTAGCTATTACAATGAGTTTTGGACACTCCTCATGACGTTTTCCCACAATAATTAACTTTTGATATAGCCATATGAAATTGTTACATTGATAATTGAACATGATATTTTTTCAAATTGAACAAGACAACCCTTTTTGTTTCAGAATATCAGAATTCATTTCCAAAACCATACATTACATTATGCGTTTTCTTATAGTCAGATAGTCAAACTTTCATTTACCAATCAATGTTGTTTCATTCTTTATTGATTATTTGCAATAAATCTCGATTTCATCTCATCTACAGCAAAAAAGTGGTGGGGTGCTTAACTTTCTTCTTTGTGTATATAAAGGGACTATAGACTAGTAAGAACTATCCTTTTTAACGAAGAATTTTGATGATCCATGTTCTGTGTGTTTAGTCTTTTTTTTAATATTCTTCTTCTTGGATTTTGATTATCCATGTTCTGTGTACTTTGTCTTTCTTTTGATCATCTATGGTCTAATCTGTGTATTTGTCTTTCTTTTCCTCCTCCTCCTCCTCCTCCTCCTCCTCTTCTTTTTTCTTCTAATTCTGTGGATTTGGATCATCTATGGTCTGTGTATTTGTCTTTCTCTTCTATGTTCTGCGTATGTTGTCTATATTGTCTCCTCCTCCCCCTCGTCTTCTTCTTCCTTTTCTTTTTCTTCTTCTTCTTCTGTGGATTTTGATTATCTACGGTCTGAGCATTTGTTTTTCTTTCTCTTCTGTGGATTTGGGTTATGCATGTTCTGCGCATGTTGTCTTTCTTTCTCTTGACATTCGCTTCTTGTTTGTCCACCTAGATCACCTTGTCTACGCCCACAAAACTTGTAGGGGAATTCCCTACCCACAAACAAACACAAAAGAACGACGTGACCCTTTTTTGGTGTAATTTTCCGAGTATAGGCGCCTACTGCTGAGCGTCAGCCATATACAATTTCACCGCAGGACGCCTGCATAATTTGCCTGTGTGCATATAAAGCAGGTTTGCTGTCAAGAGGCATAGTTAACTTTGAATCGTTGTGTGAATGAATGCATACGGTTTTGTTTGCACTATGGAGATTTATGGCTGCAAAGAAACCAGGATAGCACACATAATGTGCCAATGACGGATCTTTAGAATAGGCCTATGCATCCGGGTTTCTGCCGAGCCATATATCCGGTAGGACTGGAATCTGCACCTGAATAGCCAACCAGGAAGGACTTCAGGTGTGTGTGTCACTGTGTGTGTATGTGTGTGTGTGTGCGTGCGTGCGCGTGCGTGCGTGTATGTGTGGTTGATGTATGTGCACATGGCAGCCTGCATATGTATCGTATATTAAGTCACATGCACGCACTCACGCACGCATTATATGTCCAATGACCTGACCTAATATGGCGTAATATTGTCATATTCACTTACAATTTTGTTCGTCACATCTGACGTAAAAGAGGAAATACGTAAAGTCTTTCTTTCTGACATCGATGGTTGTGAAAGCGAAGGGAAGTACGACCAGTGACCTGAGTAGATCTAGTTCAGGTTTTTTTCCTCTCAAGAATCTGAGTGATAAGATGTTCTTAATCTTTGGCGTTCTGTCTATTATCTGAAGGTGAAGTAGCATTCTGTCTTTAATTATACCTTTCGTTGAAAGTCTCATGATCACAATCAATCAAATGATTAATTAATGAATCATACACTGAATTGATTCCTAGACCTGCGTAAGTTCTAGAATTTATAGTCTAGAAGTAGAAGTAAGGATAGTGGTTTGTACTTTTCATTTTAGTAGAACTCCACCTTTTTCTCCCTAGTAAACCAGTCTAGACATAGGCTACTAGCTCTAGATTACTAATACAAACTCAAACTGTACAACAATCTCAGAATATGAATCAAATGTGAATATCTGAAGACGCCTATTTCATTTGAATTTTATTTCTATTGTCACTGTACTAATAGTGGGGAAAAAAATCAAATTTCAGTTCACCCATTTTTCTACTTTTGAAACAAAATGAAACATTCAAACTAGAAAAAAGCAAACATGTTATGAATTCCTAAAGTAATAAAAATGCGCATAATAATAGATGTACAAAGCTCAACCAAACAACGCAACAACCACTTGTGGAGAACAAGTGGCCGGTCCTTAACTTTTGTGGAGCAGTAGTGTATGATATTCCCCTATAACTCTATAGATATTACACACATCATCCGGGATGCGGAGGGCCAGGTCAGTGGGGTCTCTGACCAGCTACAATGACGTGGACCACTGGTGCAGATGGTTGTGCACGTGCCTCTCCAGACAGCCCCGGGCCAAAGGGCCGCAGAGGCTCAGCGTCTACCCCACCGTCAGCAAAACGACCAACAGGTAGGGAGTGCAGAGTCCGAGGTGGTTACAAGGAGTGCAGAGTCCTGGGTAGTTACAGGGAGTGCAGAGTCCGAGGTGGTTACAAGGAGTACAGAGTCCTGGGTAGTTACAGGGAGTGCAGAGTCCGAGGTGGTTACAAGGAGTGCAGAGTCCTGGGTAGCTACAGGGAGTGTAGAGTCCTGGGTGGTTACAAGGAGTGCAGAGTCCTGGGTAGTTACAGGGAGTGCAGAGTCCGAGGTGGTTACAAGGAGTGCAGAGTCCTGGGTGGCTACAGGGAGTGCAGAGTCCGAGGTGGTTACAAGGAGTGCAGAGTCCTGGGTAGTTACAGGGAGTGTAGAGTCCTGGGTGGTTACAGGGCGCGTAGAGTCCTGGGTGGTTACAGGGAGCGTAGAGTCCTGGGTGGTTACAGGGAGCATAGAGTCCTGGGAGGTTATAGAGTCCGAGGTGGTTACAAGGAGTGCAGAGTCCTGGGTAGGTACAGGGAGTGTAGAGTCCTGGGTGGTTACAGGGCGCGTAGAATCCTGGGTGGTCACAGGGCGCGTAGAGTCCTGGGTGGTTACAGGCAGTATAGAGTCCTGGGAGGTTATAGAGTCCGAGGTGGTTACAAGGAGTGCAGAGTCCGGGGTGGTCACAGGGCGCGTAGAGTCCTGGGTGGTTACAGGCAGTATAGAGTCCTGGGAGGTTATAGAGTCCGAGGTGGTTACAAGGAGTGTAGAGTCCTGGGTGGTTACAGGGAGTGTAGAGTCCTGGGTGGTTACAGGGAGTGTAGAGTCCGGGGTGGTTACAGGGAGTGTAGAGTCCGGGGTGGTTACAGGGAGTGTAGAGTCCCGGGTGGCTACACGGAGTGTAGAGTCCCTGGTGGTTACAGGGAGTGTAGAGTCCGGGGTGGTTACAGGGAGTGTAGAATCCTGGGTGGTTACAGGGAGAGTGCAGTCCTGGGTGGCTACAGGGAGTGTAGAGTCCTGGGTGGTTACAGGGAGAGTGCAGTCCTGGGTGGCTACAGGGAGTGTAGAGTCCTGGGTGATTACAGGGAGTGTAGAGAACTGGGTGATTAAAGGGAGTGTACAGTCCTGGGTGGTTACAGGGAGCATAGAGTCTGGGGTGGTTACAGGGAGTGTACAGTCCTGGGTGGTTACAGGGAGCATAGAGTCCGGGGTGGTTACAGAGAGTATTGATTCTGGGGTGGTTATAGGGAGTGTAGAGTATAACTCAAATCCTATAACCCTAACCCTAACCCAAACCCCAAATATTACATCTAACCCTAACACATAGAGACGGGGACATATTATAGAGACGAGGGGGCAGAGTAAAAAACAACACCCAAGGATATGTGTGCTTTGTGTGGATCCTCAGGAAGAAGTCAGTGAAGGCCGTCTTCTTAACGGGTCAGCAGCGTCTGATCGTGATGAGGACGTGGCACAAGCTGTCCGTGGACATCTCCTCGCTGGGCATCAACGCCATGACCTACCTCATCGACCGCAACCCAGACATCGCCATGCTCTTCAGCTTCGACAGGCCCGCCACCGAGCTGCACCTCGACAGCAAGTTCCGTCAGCACGCCTTCTGGCTCATACAGGTGATGATGATGATGATGATGATGATGATGTTGCGTGTATCATCATTCAAGAACACTAAAGAAGAAAATGCAGTCAATGATGTCACACACGCGCATACATAGATACACAGACAGTCAGACAGACAGACACACACACATACACACAAACACAATTATAAACATACAAGCATAGCCATGCAAACACATGCACACACACGCACACGCACACACGCACGTGCACACACGCACACGCACACGCACGCACACGCACACACACACACACACACACACACACACACACACTTATATACATACAAACATAGCCATGCAAACACATGCACTTTTAAAGCTTACAAACATTTGATTGATAGTGCGTGTGTGTGTGTGTTTGTGTGTGTGTGTAAATAATAACAATATGTTTATTTCGGTTTTTGCAGGTTATGTGGCCCATAGTAATAATAATAATAATAACTAAAGCTTCTATAGCGCTCTTCGAAGATAAAAAAAAATCATCCTCAGAGCGCTTTACAAATATTACGAGAGAAAACAATCAAGAAAAAAAAGAAAAAAAACATTACAAAATTTGAATGGAAAAAAAAAGAAGCTCACGCCGTTCATCCCACCCACCCCTTTATTCCACATGCACATTATTGACACCATTTCAAGAACAACAACAAAAGTCAAGGCATGGACAAACAGACCCCCACCCCCACCCACCTCACCTTTTCAACACGCGTAACATCAGCAAGAATTAACAAACTGACATGCACAGAAATATTACATCATTTTCTCATTTTTAAGCATTTAGTAATAATGTACAGACCAATTTTGTATAGTAACTTTGCATTTGAATGTTTACACAATAGCTGTGTTTTAAAATTTGATGGAAATCTGTCATAATACAGAGGGATAGGTATTTTCTACGTAATGAACCATACATGGGGCATACAAATAAGAAATGGCACAGATCTTCTATACTGGTCTCCAAAATGTAAGGGTCGGATCGGAAGAACGATCTTCTCTCTTCTGTCTTGGAGGCATGCTTATTGAGAGCTCTGGTTGCCGCCCTTAAATACACATTCGTGTCTAACTTTTGCTCAGCAGTGTTCACTACAGTCATGCCTTGCACGTGCAATAGGCAAGAAACCTGCATCAGCCCTGATTCTTCAGCGAAAAGAGACCAAACTTTCGTGAAATTCTCGTGAATTTGCCACATTTTAAGCGTACCTGAAAACGCTGTTGCTGTACTGCAATGTCTGCAAAACTGGTTCAGGCACGTGCAACAGGAAGGAAAGTTATTGAGTAGCCTACGTTTTGCCATTTTCTTCATTGTTGTCTTAGTGTACAATAAATAGATATCAAGCTACTGAAAACAGAAACCGGCCCTTAACTTTTGGAGACCAGTATATTTGAGAACTGAGAAGGCCTACAGAATGGATTGACAAGTGCTTTTCCACGCGCGCGTGTGTGTGTGTGTGTGTGTGTGTGTGTGTCTGAGTGTTTGTGTGTGTGTGTTCGCGCGCGCGCGTGTGTGCATTCCCCAGGGGACACGGTCACACCCCATATCTCTCCACTTGTAGAACAACTAGCGATGGGGAAGGACCCAAAAGGCGAACTAATTCCCTTCAATAATTTGGAACCTCTCAATTAAGACCTGGACAAATCAGCCCAAAAGGGTTTAATAAGGAGGGATCTTAGGAGGGAGGTGTACACTCAGTAGTCCGGATATGAGAGGGGGGGGAGGGGGGGGGGGGGGGGGGGGTCGGTCAACATTTTGGGTCACCCTTAGAGGGAGTCTTAATAGGGAGGTTCCACTAGACAGCTCCAAGAGTTTGGCTCACAGTCGTTCACCAAAGAAGGAATTGTGTTCACTGTCTTTCTCTGATTTACTAACCACAGCGTTATTAGTCCCCGAGCCGAAGGTTCGGGGAGCTATTGTTTTTGTCTGGTCCATCCGTCCGTCCGGTATCCGTCCGTCCGTCCGGCGTGCCTCCGTCCGTCCGGCTATTTGTCCGTTTTTCTCAAAAACTATTCAGTCTATCATCATCAAATTTGGTATACTTGTTTGCCAAGATGCAAGCTATCCACTGATGTATTTAGTTTTACATTAAGGTCAAAGTCGCGCCAGTTACGGGGTTCAAACCCCGAAACACATAATCGCTAATATCTCGCGAAGTTTTGCATGTATTTTAATGCAGTTTTTGTCCACAACATTTCTTGATGAATGGTCTATGACACAGTTGTCATGAATTTTTCTGTGCGCGCGTGTGCGCATGATCGCGCGCGCTCAAATCACGGGTCCGAACCCCAAGGCTATATATAAAAAACTATTCAGTTACGTGCTGTTTTGATGCGTTTTTATGTAGTTACGTGCTGTTTTGATGCGTTTTTATGTAGTTACGTGCTGTTTTGATGCGTTTTTATGTAGTTACGTGCTGTTTTGATGCGTTTTTATGTATGTGTACAGCCGACACATTCTGATTTTGGAGTACCTCGGCGAGGCTGCGAGGGGACTTTGCAGCCGCTCGGCGTTGCACTTTTTTTTTCTTTTTTTTTCCTTCATATTATAGACTAAATCTCTCCCCTTGGGGATGCCGGGAGGTCTTACGCAAAAATAGATCCCCCAACTTCTGGAAGTGCTGTGCTTGTAACTTCCCTCTAATCTGCCACTCTCTTTGACTCTGCCTTTTCCCTTTGCTTACTGTCTTTCTGACTTATTGGCCCATTCTCGAGCCTTTTTCCCCCCAAAAAAAAATCTTCCAAATAAACTTTTCTCCTTTTGAGCTCCTCCGAAATCGGAATGTGTCGGCTGTATGCAGCGGGGAGACCAGTGAAAACTGAAAACGGTCACTTTGCCCATTATGGCCTTTTGGTCTGGGAACGCAGAAGAAGAAGGGGAAGATTAAATCTTGCAGTTGTTTTTTCTTTATTACGAACTGAGAGTACGTTTCTATGGCATTTGCTCATGTGGTGACTGGACACAGGCTATCAGCGCTATAGTGGAGAACATCGACGACCTGGACCTCATGGTCTCCGACATGTTCTTTGAGATAGGGGAGAAACACGCTGCCATTCCAAGTTTCTCCCAGGACTTTTTCATGGTAAGAACTTCGCTCCTTGTCCAATAATGTCAGTCTCAGGGCTCCCAATCGTCCCGCAAAACAAGGGGTCCCAGGGACTCCTTCACTTACGGAATAGAGGGTCCTAGAGGCGGGATAGAGGGTCCCAGTGGCATTGCGAATGCTAAGAAGAATTTTTATAGTGCATCCCTGGGACCCCCTGCACATTCTTTTAGAGGGTCCTGTAGAATTTTAGTGCTTCATAGACCCCCCCTAAAAAAAAATGGGGGTCCCTGGGAGCCCTGAGTCTACAGCTTCACCATCTCTTGTGTTAGAAAAGAAATGTTGCTGTGCCAAGGAATAACAGGGTTGTTGTGGTCTCAATTTATTAAGTAAAGATGTTCGGAAATGGGATATTATATATATATATATATATATATATATAATCAAAAAATATATCCTTTTTCTGTATCTTTTTCTGTATATATATATATCATATCTTGTACGTTTATATATATAATATATATTTTTTGTTTTTGAACACGAACATTACTCAAAGTAAACGTTAACTGGTTTTGTTTCTGAGGTTCACAAATAAAGACATTGGACATAGTTTTATCAAAGCAAACTATTCTGCATTTCAAATGCACTAACTTTTCAGTTCTTCAGAGTAGGGGTACGGAGCTGGCTATTCACTGAGATTTTCCTTTCATACTATATATAAATATATATATATTCTTAGCAACAAAGAGACATAGGCTAGAGCTATTAGGTCTAAATAGAATGTTACGCGAGTCGTGGTGTGTTAAAGGTGGACCCTGACGGATGAGTTTTTGCAAGGAACACGTCGAGATCACCAGAAAGACAGCCTTTTCAAGGATCGGAACATTCACTTTGCTCTGGTTTCTTAGAAATCAAACCGTCAAAACGGCGATTCCTCCTTGGCGGAGATGCCGGAGAGAGAAGCCATTTTGGATGGGGTGGGTGGGGGCCAAACCCATTGTGGTTCAAGCTTTTTCTTTTTTGTAGTGCAGTAAAACAAAAAGAGCTCTTTCCTTTGTTGTGAGCGAAACTCTTTTACATAAACTGCATTATTTTATTTTTTTTAAAGACTTGTTTTGCGAAAACAATCGTGCAAACAATTTGGTCGCCATTACAAAAGAGACAGCACACGCCTTCTCTTTCAGTGAAAGAATTTGACTTCCAGCACCTCCGCCAAGGAGGAATCGCCAATTTGACGGTTTGATTTCTAGGAAACCAGAGCAAAGTGAGTGTTGCGATCTCTGTAAATAGTGTTTTCATGGTGATCTCGACGTGTTTCTTGCAAAATCTCATCCACCAGGGTGGCCCTTTAAGTAGGCCTAATGATCTGTGAACTTCTTTTAGTTGTTTCCTTTTGCTTATTCCATTTGCGTGAATCAGCGAACCTCAGTGATAAAGGTGGTTGATTGCAGCCAGCCATCCTCTCTCACTCACAAAATGCCCACATGCTCTTGATTGACGCTCAGCATTTTTGGGTGGTTTTTTTTTGTGGTCCACCCACAGAAGATTTCAAAAATCAACCCATTGTGTTAAAAACAACCACCTTGAAACGTTTGAAGATGTCCGTGTCTGTCATTAATAATAGTGCTTAAAGTATTTCAAATGGTAAGATAGTCTAAGCAAATTCTGCCATTTTGAAATATCCCCTTCCTCCCTGGGGATACCGGGGGGTCTTTTGTATAAATAGTTCCCTCACCTTGTGAAAGTTCTGTGCTCGTAACCTCCTCTAATCTGTCATTCTCTTTGACTTCGCCTTTTCCCTTTGTTCGCTGTCATCTACTATCCTTCGGGCTTACCGCTCCATTCTCCTGCCTCTGTTCAAAAAACATTTTCCTCCAGTCGAAGTCGGACATGCTGGGCCTAATTACTTAGGCGCATAACGGCAGCATGACGCATGTGCGCTTATAATTGACAGGAAACTGTCAGAGCGATCGAAGAAGAAGAAGAAGAAGAAGAAGAACTAAACTGCGTGGCATCTCAACGTGCGTGTTCAGAAGCTGCCGGCCGCATGGGCCTTTGTGTGGGAGGACCAGCTCCGGGAGCGCTTCACCACGCAGACGGACAAGTCCTGGGACCGGATCTTCCAGTACGTGGTGGACCAGCTGGTGGACGGGCTGTCAGAGCACCTGGTGATGGACGAGATCGCCGGCTACATCTCCCTCACCGCCTCAACCTCCATGACAAGCATCGAGCCCGAATCCACCTCCTCCTACAACGTCCAGGAGGACGACAGCGACTCCGACTCGGACGAAACCTCCACCAATATCGGCACTCCTCCAAGGCAGGGCAGTATCCGAGGCGGTCTTCTGGGCAGATATCCTCTCCGTCCTCCTCGCCTTGCCCTGCAGGCTAAGCCGCAGGTGCTGGTGGAGGGGAGCAGCCGGATGCCGCTAGAACGAGGGAAAAGCAACAATCAGGGCGGGGACGAGACGTCCTTCAACTTGTCCCCGTGGATAAGCTCTCGAAGACAGAAGAACAGCCAAAGAAACAGCAGCATTGGCACTGCCTCTACGTGAGTAGTAATGAAGAAAGGAATGCACCGCTGAACTCCTTTCAATGCCACCTATGCCACAATACAAACCGCATAGCGCTGTGTGTCCTGGCATCTGTTTTGTTTCATTATGTGTTTTTTCTCACACCTGCTGCCATGTCATTCACACCGACTGGCGTGCGTTGTGTGCGCATTTGGTCTGCTGTCGCCCATGTTGTTTGGGTCTTGGGAAAGGGAGACCAATAGAAGCAGACCGGGTTGTGTGTATAACCTGTCAGCGAGTCAAAAGCAACAAGGCGTGTGCTACCTTTCACACGATTGTCAAACATGCTGGGTCCTCGGTAGAACACAGATGGACACCGAGCATTAGAGGAAGAGGGGGGGGGGGGGGGGGGGGGGGGGGGGGGGGGGGGGGGGGGGTGGGGGGGGGGGGGGGGGGGTGGGGGGGGGGGGGGGGGGGGGGGGGGGGGGGGGGGGGGGGGGGGGGGGGGGGCCTGTGTTCCTCTGTGCCTTTTTGTAGCCTCTACAGTCTCTTTGTCTTTCTTTGTAGGTGTTTTTCTCTAATCTCTTTGTCATTCTTTGTAGGTGCTTTTCTCTAGTCTCTTTGTCATTCTTTGTAGGTATTTTTCTCTAGTCTCTTTGTCATTTTGTAGGTGTTTTTCTCTGTGTACAGTCTCTTTGTCTTTCTTTGTAGGTGTTTTTCTCTAGTCTCTTTGTCATTTTGTAGGTGTTTTTCTCTGTGTACAGTCTCTTTTTCATTTTTGTAGGTGTTTTTCTCTGTGCAGTCTCTTTGTCTTTCTTTGTAGGTGTTTTTCTCTAGACTCGTTGTCTTTCTTTGTAGGTGTTTATTATTTTTGTCTGCAGTCTCTTTGTCCTTCTTTGTAGGTGTTTATTATTTTTGTCTGTACAGTCTCTGTACGCGCACAAGTACAGAAACAAATCTAGCTAGTTAGGCCTAACTAAACCAAATTTGAATGGAAAAAAAAGACAACGCACACACATACACGCGCGCGCGCGCACACACATACACACACACACACGCACGCACGCACACGCACACACACGCACGCACACACACACAAACACCACACACAAACACGCACGCACGCACACACACGCACGCACACGCACGCACGCACACACACACACGCACACACACACACACACACACACACACACACACACACACACACACACACACACACACACACACACACACACACACACACACACACACACACACAAACAATCTCATTTCATTTCTCCCGCCTCTCTTCTTTCAATCGATACACAGAGCCGACACGTCCACATCCTCGTGGCAAAAAGGGTCCTTCCGGAAAACCTCCGTGCCCACGTCCACGGAGCAGCCGGCGGGGGATTCGAAAGCGGGACCTTCGGGCATGGGCAACACCCGGCGCATCATCTCCGAGCCCTTGCCGGGCTCAGACGAGATCAAGGTGTCCTCCCCATCCCCCAGAGAGCAACCCCCTCCCACAGAGTAGCTCCACCTGCCGGGGGGGCCGGGGTGGAGCGGGGCGGATCGAGGGTCCATTTCATCCTCGGGGTCGTCGGCTAAACGAGTCGGTTCTTCGCTGAACACCTCCGGCTGAGGTTTCCCCTCAGGGTTCCACGAAAATGTTCTAAGCGAAACGAAATCTCGTATGGCAAGCATGAATGCGTGGTAAATTTATCAACACCGGTGGTAACATGTAAATGAATTAACATTCTTCTTCTTCTGCGTTCCCAGGCCATATGGCCATAATGGGTATGGAACGTATGTGTCCGGTTTTCAGTTTTCACTGGTCTCCCCGCTGCGAACAGCCGACACATTCCAATTTCGAAAGTTCTCGGTTGTTTCCCTTTTTCCGTTCTTGCCTTTCTTACTGCAGATTGAGTACTTCATCCTCTATCGTTTGCTATATTTAACACTAATTGTCATCCATTTATATAATTAAACACATGCATTCAATAATAGTAGAAGATAAAGGCAAGACGGAAAAACGCAATGAACCAGGACTGTGACAAATGCTCCGCGGCTGTTGTGTGTACTGCACTACATAGGGGGGGGGGGGGGGGGGGGGGGGGGGGGGGGGGGGGGGGGGTGTCTATTAGATAATTGCCTTTGTCATGACTGCGAATAATTATTCAACAAATATAATTAGCTGAAAAGGTTCATAAAATACAGCTTAATGTTTGGTAAGAAAAGCAAGTGTGAAAATGCGGGGAGAGCTGAGAAATGTAAGAGGAGGGGGGGGGGGGGGGGGGGGGGGGGGGGGGCACATCTTGACCTTTACCGTAGTTTCTTCTAATTTACATGTTACTTCGTGTATTAACAGTTTAAGACGTACCCGTGATTACCGCGCCAAGGCTTGCCATTTGGTCTGGGTACTATTATGGGAAATGGGAGGACGACTCCTTCTGCCAAATGTGCGTGTTAGCTACTTCACTCAAACTTATTATCACCCATTATTTAAACAAACAAAAGAACGCGTCTAGGCTAAAGTTTCCTCTCAGAAAGACAAAAAAGACATTCTATAATTCTAAACGAAGCGCAGTTTTCACACATAGCCATTTGGCCTGGATATATAATGAAAAACGGAAGTAGTGAACAAAGGGGGAAAACTCTTCCCTTTTGTTCAATTTCGTTATCTCCTCTCTTGGCCTCACTACATGTATTTCAGTCTTTGAAAAACGGAAGAGCTGTGCTCTTGGCAATTACCGGGTAGACGTTAAACCAACCATTGAGAGAGAGAGAGAGAGAGATGTGCTCTTGGCAAAGGTGCATGCTAGGCTACCCTTCCCCTACCCCCATCAGCAAATTCCTCGTCTAAAAATTTCAACAAGGACGCAACATTTTGCTTGGCTGGGGTTAGGAAAAGGGTTAGGATTAGATGGGGTAGGGTTGTTTTTACGTCACGACAAGAATGGTACAAGTACTTTCAATCAAACTGAAAGCCAAGAATGAAGAACGTGAAGGGAGTTGCTCAATAATTGTACAATTGTCCGATTCTTTCTTTCCCGTCCTGTTATACTACTGAGGGAAAGACAGTTTGCTAACAAATCGTTTGCCATTTTTGTTCGATTTTATAATTAGTTTGAATTAAATTGCATTGCGTTTTTCCCCATGTTTTAAATATTTGTATGCCGACTTCAGAGATTATTGTTGGCGGGCCCGGGTCACTGACACGCGTTACTGAAGTAGATTTGACCCCTCATTTTGTGCAGCCACGGGTCATCTGACCCATGAAGTCTGCAATACATTTTGAAATGTAATACTACAGTGGCACATTATTGGCCCGATATTTTGGAAATGGTACCCATCATTTTCTGTAATGAAGGGTCATTCGACCCATGAAGTTTGACAACAATCTGAAGCTCTGCTACTTTTCTTGGAGTCGAGCGAGTAATTAGGTTAGGTTCTGAAGTGTCGAAAGACACCAACCAAGAAAATTGAGCTATAGCTGCAATGCGCTAAATAGGTTTTCTGAATAATAATAACAATTGCAGTCTGCAGGCTGATGAAAAGGGTCTTTAAGTTATAAACGATATGTGCCAGAACTATTCAGTGGAATCTGAGCATAATTATGTTGTATGGCGGTACAGTCGAGCCTCCCTTATAAGACCTTCAAAAATCATCCAAAAATGAGGTCTTATGAGGGAGGGGTCTTATTAGGGAGGTCATTTTAATACTTACAAAGAAGGGCAATGTCTCAGAGAAGTAGGTCTCATGTGGGAGGGAGGTCTTATAATGGGAGGTCTTATGATGGAGGTTCCACTGTACCGGTTTAGCAAGTTTAGCCCACCTTGCAAACGGACTTAGTTCTTTGTTAGCCCTTTCACCGCCAATGTCGCATTTATGCACCACAATGGCTTTACTTGTATATTTGTTTTTTTTTTCTTCTTGTTGTTTTTGTTGTTGTTGTCGTTGTTTGTTTGTTTGTTTTTGTTTTGAGTTATTCTAATCGGGTTTTTTTGTGGTTGAATTAATTTTTTTAAAAATAGGCTTTATCATTTTATGAAATAAACCCGACGATGTTCATCTCTCTGTGTTTATTATTTTTCTATTGTCTCTGACATTTTATCTCTGCTGCTCTCTCTCTCTCTCTCTCTCTCTCTCTCTCTCTCTCTCTCTCTCTCTCTCTCTCTCTCTCTCTCTCTCTCTCTCTCTCTCTCTCTCTCTCTCTCTCTCTCTCTCTCTCTCTCTCTCTCTTTCTGTGGTGGTGGCCAGCTTCTTTTTATAGAAGTAAATGCACACACTTTATGGGGTGACCATAGAAAAAGAAGCAGAAGAGAAGAAGAGGAAAGAAAAGAGAATAAGGAAAAGAACAGAGAAAGATGAACAGAAAAGTCTCTCTCTCTCTCTCTCTCTCTCTCTCTCTCTCTCTCTCTCTCTCTCTCTCTCTCTCTCTCTCTCTCTCTCTCTCTCTCTCTCTCTCTCTCTCTCTCTCTCTCTCTCTCTCTCTCTCTCTCTCTCTCTCTCTCTCTCTCTCAAAACCTCTAGTGGCTGAAAGACAATGCAGTTTGCCTATATATAAACAAAACAGATAGAATATTTAGTTTCTTGGGGAAGGCACACCTTCGCCTTAACCCTCCCCAAAATGTTATCGCAATCATGACCAAAAAAACAGCAGCAGCTGTAACCCGATTTGACAAAGTTGACGAACCCTAACCCTAACCCGACATGACAAAACAATGACAATGAGAGTATGGAATTTTAGATATCGTGTTTATGGCTTTGTCAGTCCTGTTGTGTCCGAAACTGACTTCCAGAGAGAGAGAGAGAGAATACGAATACGAATACGCATGTTTAATGAGGGTAAACGGATAAGCTCAAGCTTCTTTACACCATGCCCTC
This sequence comes from Phymorhynchus buccinoides, assembly GCA_017654935.2. NCBI lineage: Eukaryota > Metazoa > Mollusca > Gastropoda > Neogastropoda > Raphitomidae > Phymorhynchus > Phymorhynchus buccinoides. The sequence continues at coordinate 33,761,059 of CM065690.1, forward strand.
GAGGGGGAAAAGAAAAGCCAAATAACAAGAAAAGGAAAACAAAAAGAAAGTATAAAATGCATAAAAAGAATAGAAAATAACAACAGGCGTGTTCACAGTAAATTGAAAAACGTGGGGAACATGAGAGAGAGGGAGAGAGAGAGAGAGAGAGAGAGAGAGAGAGAAATATGGGCTGAACACGTTTATCGTGAAATTGTTGACTGCATACAGCATAGTACCAAAAAAAAATGCCTTGCCCTGTTGCCCTGATGACATCCCCACTTTTAACTCTTTAACTTGTTATGTAATTGTCAACTGACGATGATTTCCAGATAGCAAGAAACAACCGTAAGTCCAAAAAGCTGGACCGAACTTGGTTATCGTGGAATTGTTTATTGTGGAAACGCCTAGCCCGAGTTACATCCTCACTCTTAAAACTGCTTAGCTATTCATAACATAACTGCCACCACATCAAGTGGTTTGAAACTGTGTGTATTGTACGACAAAGGGAGAAAACTTTGTGTTGAATAATCTGAACATTTACACTATTTGTCTCCCTTGATTCGATCATACCCGTTGATTTTGTTCTCTTTCTGAACAACTCTAACCGTGTAAAGGTGTTGGGGTTTTTTCAATCGTTAAAGAGACGGTTATATTGCAGCCTAATAATAATCATCTTTCTATTTACATACCATTATTTTAGGGCGATCAAACCCCGTAGCGAGAGTCTTACTCTTATGTTGATTTATTTACAAGCAACATTTTTGTTTTTAGTTTATAAATGCAAATGGGCGCGGTGGGGTTAAAAGGACCGATCCACACGTCCGACTGCGGTCGTACAGCACTCCAACTGCGATCTTCGTGAGGCATGGATCCGATGAAATACTACTGAGTAAGCGATTCTGATGAAATCCTACTCGTTTCGTTCACTATGAGTTGTAGATCCATATGCACGAATCTGATGAAACATCAGCATTTCTAGTATATGCCTATGCACCCTAGTCTTTCGGATGAGACGATAAACCGAGGTCCCGTGTGCCCATGCACATAGCACATGTTAAAGCCAGTGGCAACGAAAAAGTTGTCATTTGGTCAAAATGTACTCCCCGCCCCCCCCATTTCTTTCCTCATCAATCACAAAAAATCGCATGCAACAACAACAAAAAATGGGTGGCGCGCCTCTGGCTGCGACGCGCTCTCCAGGTGGGAGCAACCCGAATTTCACAGAGATGCCTCTGTGACTATAAAGTACCTTAATACCTGTATATGATTATTACTGTATAATATACAGTGGAACCTCCCTTAAAGACCTCCCATTATAAGACTCCCTCATACATATAAGACCTACTTCTCTGAGACATTGCCCTTCTTTGTAAGTAATAAAATTACCTCCCTTATAAGACCCCTCTCTTATAAGACCTCATTTTGGGTGCTTTTTGAAGGTCTTATAAGGGAGGTTCCACTGTATTAGGTCTTTCATTATCACGTGGTCGGATTTTAAGCTGATCTCCTGTGCTCAAATGTTGACGTGGTGACAGCCCTGACATGGCCGTAGCAGTCGACGGGGCTATGCACAACATCAAACAGCAAACATCTCTCTCTCTCTCTCTCTCTGTCTGACGTGGTGACAGCCCTGACATGGCCGTAGCAGTCGACGGGGCTATGCACAACATCAAACAGCAAACATCTCTCTCTCTCTCTCTCTGTCTGACGTGGTGACAGCCCTGACATGGCCGTAGCAGTCGACGGGGCTATGCACAACATCAAACAGCAAACATCTCTCTCTCTCTCTCTGTCTGACGTGGTGACAGCCCTGACATGGCCGTAGCAGTCGACGGGGCTATGCACAACATCAAACAGCAAACATCTCTCTCTCTCTCTCTCTCTGTCTGACGTGGTGACAGCCCTGACATGGCCGTAGCAGTCGACGGGGCTATGCACAACATCAAACAGCAAACATCTCTCTCTCTCTCTCTCTCTTTGTCTGACGTGGTGACAGCCCTGACATGGCCGTAGCAGTCGACGGGGCTATGCACAACATCAAACAGCAAACATCTCTCTCTCTCTCTCACTGTCTGACGTGGTGACAGCCCTGACATGGCCGTAGCAGACGACGGGGCTATGCACAACATCAAACAGCAAACATCTCTCTCTCTCTCTCTCTCTGTCTGACGTGGTGACAGCCCTGACATGGCCGTAGCAGTCGACGGGGCTATGCACAACATCAAACAGCAAACATCTCTCTCTCTCTCTCTGTCTGACGTGGTGACAGCCCTGACATGGCCGTAGCAGTCGACGGGGCTATGCACAACATCAAACAGCAAACATCTCTCTCTCTCTCTCTCTGTCTGACGTGGTGACAGCCCTGACATGGCCGTAGCAGTCGACGGGGCTATGCACAACATCAAACAGCAAACATCTCTCTCTCTCTCTCTCTGTCTGACGTGGTGACAGCCCTGACATGGCCGTAGCAGTCGACGGGGCTATGCACAACATCAAACAGCAAACATCTCTCTCTCTCTCTCTGTCTGACGTGGTGACAGCCCTGACATGGCCGTAGCAGTCGACGGGGCTATGCACAACATCAAACAGCAAACATCTCTCTCTCTCTCTCTCTCTGTCTGACGTGGTGACAGCCCTGACATGGCCGTAGCAGTCGACGGGGCTATGCACAACATCAAACAGCAAACATCTCTCTCTCTCTCTCTCTCTCTGTCTGACGTGGTGACAGCCCTGACATGGCCGTAGCAGTCGACGGGGCTATGCACAACATCAAACAGCAAACATCTCTCTCTCTCTCACTGTCTGACGTGGTGACAGCCCTGACATGGCCGTAGCAGTCGACGGGGCTATGCACAACATCAAACAGCAAACATCTCTCTCTCTCTCTCTCTGTCTGACGTGGTGACAGCCCTGACATGGCCGTAGCAGTCGACGGGGCTATGCACAACATCAAACAGCAAACATCTCTCTCTCTCTCTCTCTCTGTCTGACGTGGTGACAGCCCTGACATGGCCGTAGCAGTCGACGGGGCTATGCACAACATCAAACAGCAAACATCTCTCTCTCTCTCTCTCTGTCTGACGTGGTGACAGCCCTGACATGGCCGTAGCAGTCGACGGGGCTATGCACAACATCAAACAGCAAACATCTCTCTCTCTCTCTCTGTCTGACGTGGTGACAGCCCTGACATGGCCGTAGCAGTCGACGGGGCTATGCACAACAGCAAACATCTCTCTCTCTCTCTCTGTCTGACGTGGTGACAGCCCTGACATGGCCGTAGCAGTCGACGGGGCTATGCACAACATCAAACAGCAAACATCTCTCTCTCTCTCTCTCTGTCTGACGTGGTGACAGCCCTGACATGGCCGTAGCAGTCGACGGGGCTATACACAACATCAAACCGTAGCAGTCGACATGGCCGTAGCAGTCGACGGGGCTATACACAACATCAAACATCTCTCTCTCTCTCTCTCTGTCTGACGTGGTGACAGCCCTGACATGGCCGTAGCAGTCGACGGGGCTATACACAACATCAAACAGCAAAACATCTCTCTCTCTCTCTCTGTCTGACGTGGTGACAGCCCTGACATGGCCGTAGCAGTCGACGGGGCTATACACAACATCAAACATCTCTCTCTCTCTCTCTGTCTGACGTGGTGACAGCCCTGACATGGCCGTAGCTCGACGGGGCTATACACAACATCAAACAGCAAACATCTCTCTCTCTCTCTCTCTGTCTGACGTGGTGACAGCCCTGACATGGCCGTAGCAGTCGACGGGGCTATGCACAACATCAAACAGCAAACATCTCTCTCTCTCTCTGTCTGACGTGGTGACAGCCCTGACATGGCCGTAGCAGTCGACGGGGCTATTCACAACATCAAACAGCAAACATCTCTCTCTCTCTCTCTCTCTGTCTGACGTGGTGACAGCCCTGACATGGCCGTAGCAGTCGACGGGGCTATCCACAACATCAAACAGCAAACATCTCTCTCTCTCTCTCTGTCTGACGTGGTGACAGCCCTGACATGGCCGTAGCAGTCGACGGGGCTATGCACAACATCAAACAGCAAACATCTCTCTCTCTCTCTCTGTCTGTCTGACGTGGTGACAGCCCTGACATGGCCGTAGCAGTCGACGGGGCTATCCACAACATCAAACATCAAACATCTCTCTCTCTCTCTCTGTCTGACGTGGTGACAGCCCTGACATGGCCGTAGCAGTCGACGGGGCTATCCACAACATCAAACAGCAAACATCTCTCTCTCTCTCTCTCTCTGTCTGACGTGGTGACAGCCCTGACATGGCCGTAGCAGTCGACGGGGCTATGCACAACATCAAACAGCAAACATCTCTCTCTCTCTCTCTGTCTGACGTGGTGACAGCCCTGACATGGCCGTAGCAGTCGACGGGGCTATCCACAACATCAAACAGCAAACATCTCTCTCTCTCTCTCTCTCTCTCTCTCTCTGTCTGACGTGGTGACAGCCCTGACATGGCCGTAGCAGTCGACGGGGCTATCCACAACATCAAACAGCAAACATATCTCTCTCTCTCTCTCTGTCTGACGTGGTGACAGCCCTGACATGGCCGTAGCAGTCGACGGGGCTATCCACAACATCATAACATCAAACATCTCTCTCTCTCTCTCTCTGTCTGACGTGGTGACAGCCCTGACATGGCCGTAGCAGTCGACGGGGCTATGCACAACATCAAACAGCAAACATCTCTCTCTCTCTCTCTGTCTGACGTGGTGACAGCCCTGACATGGCCGTAGCAGTCGACGGGGCTATGCACAACATCAAACATCAAACATCTCTCTCTCTCTCTCTGTCTGACGTGGTGACAGCCCTGACATGGCCGTAGCAGTCGACGGGGCTATCCACAACATCAAACATCTCTCTCTCTCTCTCTCTGTCTGACGTGGTGACAGCCCTGACATGGCCGTAGCAGTCGACGGGGCTATGCACAACAGCAACACATCTCTCTCTCTCTCTCTCTCTCTGTCTGACGTGGTGACAGCCCTGACATGGCCGTAGCAGTCGACGGGGCTATCCACAACATCAAACATCTCTCTCTCTCTCTCTCTCTGTCGACGTGGTGACAGCCCTGACATGGCCGTAGCAGTCGACGGGGCTATCACAACAGCAAACATCTCTCTCTCTCTCTCTGTCTGACGTGGTGACAGCCCTGACATGGCCGTAGCAGTCGACGGGGCTATCCACAACATCAAACAGCAAACATCTCTCTCTCTCTCTCTGTGTCTGACGTGGTGACAGCCCTGACATGGCCGTAGCAGTCGACGGGGCTATCCACAACATCAAACAGCAAACATCTCTCTCTCTCTCTCTCTCTCTCTCTCTCTGTCTGACGTGGTGACAGCCCTGACATGGCCGTAGCAGTCGACGGGGCTATCCACAACATCAAACATCAAACATCTCTCTCTCTCTCTCTCTCTCTGTCTGACGTGGTGACAGCCCTGACATGGCCGTAGCAGTCGACGGGGCTATACACAACATCAAACAGCAAACATCTCTCTCTCTCTCTCTGTCTGACGTGGTGACAGCCCTGACATGGCCGTAGCAGTCGACGGGGCTATCCACAACATCAAACATCTCTCTCTCTCTCTCTCTGTCTGACGTGGTGACAGCCCTGACATGGCCGTAGCAGTCGACGGGGCTATGCACAACAGCAAACATCGACTCTCTCTGTCTGACGTGGTGACAGCCCTGACATGGCCGTAGCAGTCGACGGGGCTATCCACAACATCAAACATCAAACATCTCTCTCTCTCTCTCTGTCTGACGTGGTGACAGCCCTGACATGGCCGTAGCAGTCGACGGGGCTATACACAACATCAAACAGCAAACATCTCTCTCTCTCTCTGTCTGACGTGGTGACAGCCCTGACATGGCCGTAGCAGTCGACGGGGCTATGCACAACATCAAACATCAAACATCTCTCTCTCTCTCTCTCTGTCTGACGTGGTGACAGCCCTGACATGGCCGTAGCAGTCGACGGGGCTATGCACAACATCAAACAGCAAACATCTCTCTCTCTCTCTCTGTCTGACGTGGTGACAGCCCCTGACATGGCCGTAGCAGTCGACGGGGCTATGCACAACATCAAATCAAACATCTCTCTCTCTCTCTCTGTCTGACGTGGGTGACAGCCCTGACATGGCCGTAGCAGTCGACGGGGCTATGCACAACATCAAACATCAAACATCTCTCTCTCTCTCTCTCTGTCTGACGTGGTGACAGCCCTGACATGGCCGTAGCAGTCGACGGGGCTATGCACAACATCAAACATCAAACATCTCTCTCTCTCTCTCTGTCTGACGTGGTGACAGCCCTGACATGGCCGTAGCAGTCGACGGGGCTATGCACAACATCAAACATCAAACATCTCTCTCTCTCTCTCTCTCTCTGTCTGACGTGGTGACAGCCCTGACATGGCCGTAGCAGTCGACGGGGCTATGCACAACATCAAACATCAAACATCTCTCTCATCTCTCTCTGTCTGACGTGGTGACAGCCCTGACATGGCCGTAGCAGTCGACGGGGCTATGCACAACATCAAACATCTCTCTCTCTCTCTCTCTGTCTGACGTGGTGACAGCCCTGACATGGCCGTAGCAGTCGACGGGGCTATACACAACATCAAACATCTCTCTCTCTCTCTCTCTGTCTGACGTGGTGACAGCCCTGACATGGCCGTAGCAGTCGACGGGGCTATACACAACATCAAACAGCAAACATCTCTCTCTCTCTCTCTGTCTGACGTGGTGACAGCCCTGACATGGCCGTAGCAGTCGACGGGGCTATACAACAACATCAAACATCTCTCTCTCTCTCTCTGTCTGACGTGGTGACAGCCCTGACATGGCCGTAGCAGTCGACGGGGCTATACACAACATCAAACAGCAAACATCTCTCTCTCTCTCTCTCTCTGTCTGACGTGGTGACAGCCCTGACATGGCCGTAGCAGTCGACGGGGCTATGCACAACATCAAACAGCAAACATCTCTCTCTCTCTCTGTCTGACGTGGTGACAGCCCTGACATGGCCGTAGCAGTCGACGGGGCTATCCACAACATCAAACAGCAAACATCTCTCTCTCTCTCTCTCTCTGTCTGACGTGGTGACAGCCCTGACATGGCCGTAGCAGTCGACGGGGCTATCCACAACATCAAACAGCAAACATCTCTCTCTCTCTCTCTCTGTCTGACGTGGTGACAGCCCTGACATGGCCGTAGCAGTCGACGGGGCTATGCACAACATCAAACAGCAAACATCTCTCTCTCTCTCTCTCTCTGTCTGACGTGGTGACAGCCCTGACATGGCCGTAGCAGTCGACGGGGCTATCCACAACATCAAACATCAAACATCTCTCTCTCTCTCTCTGTCTGACGTGGTGACAGCCCTGACATGGCCGTAGCAGTCGACGGGGCTATCCACAACATCAAACAGCAAACATCTCTCTCTCTCTCTCTCTCTGTCTGACGTGGTGACAGCCCTGACATGGCCGTAGCAGTCGACGGGGCTATGCACAACATCAAACAGCAAACATCTCTCTCTCTCTCTCTGTTTGACGTGGTGACAGCCCTGACATGGCCGTAGCAGTCGACGGGGCTATCCACAACATCAAACAGCAAACATCTCTCTCTCTCTCTCTCTCTGTCTCTCTCTCTGTCTGACGTGGTGACAGCCCTGACATGGCCGTAGCAGTCGACGGGGCTATCCACAACATCAAACATCAAACATCTCTCTCTCTCTCTCTGTCTGACGTGGTGACAGCCCTGACATGGCCGTAGCAGTCGACGGGGCTATCCACAACATCAAACATCAAACATCTCTCTCTCTCTCTCTCTGTCTGACGTGGTGACAGCCCTGACATGGCCGTAGCAGTCGACGGGGCTATGCACAACATCAAACAGCTGACATGGCCGTAGCAGTCGACGGGGCTATGCACAACATCAAACATCAAACATCTCTCTCTCTCTCTGTCTGACGTGGTGACAGCCCTGACATGGCCGTAGCAGTCGACGGGGCTATCCACAACATCAAACATCTCTCTCTCTCTCTCTCTCTGTCTGACGTGGTGACAGCCCTGACATGGCCGTAGCAGTCGACGGGGCTATGCACAACAGCAAACATCTCTCTCTCTCTCTCTCTGTCTGACGTGGTGACAGCCCTGACATGGCCGTAGCAGTCGACGGGGCTATCCACAACATCAAACATCTCTCTCTCTCTCTCTGTCTGACGTGGTGACAGCCCTGACATGGCCGTAGCAGTCGACGGGGCTATGCACAACAGCAAACATCTCTCTCTCTCTCTCTCTGTCTGACGTGGTGACAGCCCTGACATGGCCGTAGCAGTCGACGGGGCTATCCACAACATCAAACAGCAAACATCTCTCTCTCTCTCTCTGTCTGTCTGACGTGGTGACAGCCCTGACATGGCCGTAGCAGTCGACGGGGCTATCCACAACATCAAACAGCAAACATCTCTCTCTCTCTCTCTCTCTCTCTCTCTGTCTGACGTGGTGACAGCCCTGACATGGCCGTAGCAGTCGACGGGGCTATCCACAACATCAAACATCAAACATCTCTCTCTCTCTCTCTCTCTGTCTGACGTGGTGACAGCCCTGACATGGCCGTAGCAGTCAACGGGGCTATACACAACATCAAACAGCAAACATCTCTCTCTCTCTCTCTCTGTCTGACGTGGTGACAGCCCTGACATGGCCGTAGCAGTCGACGGGGCTATCCACAACATCAAACATCAAACATCTCTCTCTCTCTCTCTGTCTGACGTGGTGACAGCCCTGACATGGCCGTAGCAGTCGACGGGGCTATGCACAACAGCAAGCATCTCTCTCTCTCTCTCTGTCTGACGTGGTGACAGCCCTGACATGGCCGTAGCAGTCGACGGGGCTATAAACAACATCAAACATCTCTCTCTCTCTCTCTGTCTGACGTGGTGACAGCCCTGACATGGCCGTAGCAGTCGACGGGGCTATACACAACATCAAACAGCAAACATCTCTCTCTCTCTCTGTCTGACGTGGTGACAGCCCTGACATGGCCGTAGCAGTCGACGGGGCTATGCACAACATCAAACAGCAAACATCTCTCTCTCTCTCTGTCTGACGTGGTGACAGCCCTGACATGGCCGTAGCAGTCGACGGGGCTATGCACAACATCAAACAGCAAACATCTCTCTCTCTCTCTGTCTGACGTGGTGACAGCCCTGACATGGCCGTAGCAGTCGACGGGGCTATGCACAACATCAAACATCTCTCTCTCTCTCTCTGTCTGACGTGGTGACAGCCCTGACATGGCCGTAGCAGTCGACGGGGCTATGCACAACATCAAACATCAAACATCTCTCTCTCTCTCTCTCTGTCTGACGTGGTGACAGCCCTGACATGGCCGTAGCAGTCGACGGGGCTATGCACAACATCAAACATCAAACATCTCTCTCTCTCTCTCTGTCTGACGTGGTGACAGCCCTGACATGGCCGTAGCAGTCGACGGGGCTATGCACAACATCAAACATCAAACATCTCTCTCTCTCTCTCTCTCTGTCTGACGTGGTGACAGCCCTGACATGGCCGTAGCAGTCGACGGGGCTATGCACAACATCAAACATCAAACATCTCTCTCTCTCTCTCTGTCTGACGTGGTGACAGCCCTGACATGGCCGTAGCAGTCGACGGGGCTATGCACAACATCAAACATCAAACATCTCTCTCTCTCTCTCTGTCTGACGTGGTGACAGCCCTGACATGGCCGTAGCAGTCGACGGGGCTATGCACAACATCAAACATCAAACATCTCTCTCTCTCTCTCTGTCTGACGTGGTGACAGCCCTGACATGGCCGTAGCAGTCGACGGGGCTATGCACAACATCAAACATCAAACATCTCTCTCTCTCTCTCTGTCTGACGTGGTGACAGCCCTGACATGGCCGTAGCAGTCGACGGGGCTATGCACAACATCAAACAGCAAACATCTCTCTCTCTCTCACTGTCTGACGTGGTGACAGCCCTGACATGGCCGTAGCAGTCGACGGGGCTATACACAACATCAAACAGCAAACATCTCTCTCTCTCTCTCTCTCTCTGTCTGACGTGGTGACAGCCCTGACATGGCCGTAGCAGTCGACGGGGCTATACACAACATCAAACAGCAAACATCTCTCTCTCTCTCCCTCTCTCTGTCTGACGTGGTGACAGCCCTGACATGGCCGTAGCAGTCGACGGGGCTATGCACAACATCAAACATCTCTCTCTCTCTCTGTCTGACGTGGTGACAGCCCTGACATGGCCGTAGCAGTCGACGGGGCTATACACAACATCAAACATCTCTCTCTCTCTCTGTCTGACGTGGTGACAGCCCTGACATGGCCGTAGCAGTCGACGGGGCTATGCACAACATCAAACATCTCTCTCTCTCTCTCTGTCTGACGTGGTGACAGCCCTGACATGGCCGTAGCAGTCGACGGGGCTATGCACAACATCAAACATCTCTCTCTCTCTCTGTCTGACGTGGTGACAGCCCTGACATGGCCGTAGCAGTCGACGGGGCTATGCACAACATCAAACCAGGTCTTTCATCAGGGGTTCCTGCCATTGAGGTCCAGGCCTACATGAAAATAGTGAACGAAACGCGTAAGATTTCATTAGATTCATTGAAACATTGGTAGGGGAAGACGTGGTAAAAAGCGCATGGGCGGGTAAGAAGCCCACCCCAATTATCTCATGAAATAAAGCAAATGTCAGTCAAATTTGCCCATGAGACGAATGCTAGACATTAACGCTCGTCTCATGGGCAAAATGAGACTGAAATTTGCTTCATTTCATGAGATAATTGGGGTGGGCTTCTTACCCGCCCATGCGCTTTTTACCCCGTCTTCCCCTATTATATCAGAATCATGCCTCACAGGTGTCGTCGTTACCGTTGGGTAGTCGTACGATTCCAGCTGGATGTGTGGATTGGCCCCTTTAAAGACCCACCAGATCACGGGTTTTACGTGTTTCCCCTCTTTATAGCTGGTAAGAAATCTTGTTTTCGACCAGGTTTGACTCCCATAGAAATACCCCCAAATTGAAAACGAAACATCATTTTAAAGAGTAGCTTCAATTTCAAGTTGGGGGCATTTGTATGTGGGCCACAGCTACCCAGAAGAAAAAAACAACCCAAGGGACTTAATCGTGGTGGGTCAGTGTATCTTTAATGACTTTTTGCCGAACAGCAGACACACAGACAGACAAGGACTAACCGGTGGTGCACAGGACAGAACACGGGGCATAAGTAATGTGACACACCTGCCTGCAATCTTCTATTGCTGCATGCAAGTCGTGACGTGTTGATAACATCAGACTTTTTTGGGGGATAAGAAACCAGAATTGATGAGCTCTGCATCACCTGCAGATGCACAACTAAGCAGCGCGAACACGCATACATGCACACACGCACGCACGCACACACACACACACACACATATACACATACTTGCATACGCACATGGAGTGAGAAGGGTGTGTGGTAATAAAGACAAACAAGCCGAAAAATAAACTTACAGAAGCTAGCAATAGAACAAAAAGACAAGACAAAGAAAACGGAAAAGAAAGGGCACAAATATTGAAAGGACTTGCAGGGTATGCTAAGCATAAAAATGTATTCTATAAAATAAGATAAAAAGTAGTAGGGGATATTGACTTTGTAGGAATCACCATGAGTTCAATATCGAAATTGTGAGTTTTACTTAATTTGTAAACTAAAGTATGTTCTTCTTTGAACACGAAATCGAAAACTAAAACCAATTTTGAATCGTCACGTGACTGCCAGGAAAGATGGACATCAATAGGTGCGAAGTCCAAAACCCCACAAAATAGTAATAAAACAGTTGAAAATGTGTTGGTCCACGGTTTCTTGCATGCAAGACATTCGATTGAAAATGGTCAGGGGACCTTATAGGCCATGGGAGGGTCTGGTTTCCATGGATATGAAGGTGATGTTGCACGAAACGAACCCGATGGAGACGCGAACTGTCATGTTGGAGGTTGAATTCTGCCCAATTTATACCCAAAAAATTACAATTTCAACTTGGACCTTTAGCTTTGTAATGGTCGTAAGAGGATCTAGGGACGCCGGGGAAAATATTACTCCTCCAGAAAATCTTCAGGAAACTGTTCCAGAACACGAGAAGACATTGCCTTGAATGCACGGTAGCAAACAGTGGACAAACAATAGTCAACTGTTTAAGGTCAGGTCAGGTAGTTAGGACATTAGGCCTCGCGGCCTCTTCGCTGTCTTTTCATTTTTGTTTGAACTTTTGGCACAGCTGAGAGGTTTTTCTATTTTGTTGTTTTTGTGTGTGGCAAATCTGCCTTCTAGTCATGCTCATGTTGTAGTTTTGCGATGTTGGTGTAATTATGAAGTGCTTTAAACGTGCTTTTTGATTAAGAATAACACACCCACTGATGTTTATCTCCTCTGGTAGTCACGTGACATTTTACACTTGATTTTTGTCTTTGATTTTACGGCCAGGAAGTGCTGAACTTTCGTTTTCACAAGAGTTTGGTTATTGCACCCGTGGTGAGATTAGAAACCAACTATTTTATGATATCCCCTCCTTTTTGTTATGTAGCAGTATACGATAATACTAGAATATTTTTCACGAACTCTTCATTCAAGACGAACAGAAAAAAGGTTTATTGATCACACACACACACGCGCGCGCGCGCGCACTCACACACACATACACACACACACACACACACACACACACACACACACACACACACACACACACACA
>CM065690.1:33783867-33818867 GCA_017654935.2 Phymorhynchus buccinoides
GATGATTGTTTGCTAACAACCCCTTCTCTCCCGCTGACTGTTGCAGACTTCAACGATGCCAGTCAACATAGTGAGCATTTAGACTAGCTATGGGGAAATGTGTGTCGAAACATAAGAAGCGAGAGGTAATCCACTGTGAAGTAGCTAACGATCAGAAACGTCCAGCAGTCTTCAACTGGTCATGTGCCAAGAACTTGAAGAAGCCAAGTACATGTAGCCCCAGTGTCCAAAACCCCCCAAACATGGTCAACATCCAGATCAGTTCAACTCGGTTGCCTAGAATCAGCCGAGAGATATTGACACCTGGGGGTACTTTTTTCGCCATGCCTACTTCCCGAGTTCGAGTTTCCACCGTCAGCAACGCGACACTCCCTGGCAGCTTTCTAAGCTCCAGCCGATCTAGCCGATCTATCCAGCAGCAGAAGTACGCCATGTGTCGACCAGTACTGACAGTGGACGAAGAAAGGGCCGTGATGACTTCCTGGAATCAGGTCAAATACGACATGGAAAAAACAGGGGTTGTCATGTTTCTTAGCATGTTCCAGGACAACCCGGAGATGCAGCTGTTGTTCTCAACGTTTTCTAATTTGCCACCCGATTCCGTCGCCAACACAGCCGTGTTCAAAAGACACGCCCTGAACTTCTTCTTGCACGTGGAGAAAATCATCGCCAGAGCCTACGATCACGAGTTTGTGGAAAATAAACTGCACGAGTTAGGGGACATGCACAAGCAGAGGGGTCTGACCCGAAAAAAGATGTTCCTGCTGGTGCCTTACTTCGTGAAAGCCATCAAACCGGCTTTCCACGATAACTGGACTGAGTTGTTGAATACGTCGTGGACCAAGTTTATAAGACTCCTGAATCACGTCATGTCGGAACGCCTGCGCCCGTGAAGAGGGGACAATTTCTTTGAAGGACATTGGGAGACATGAAAACTGGGCGGGGTTTGCTTGCGTGTGTTTGTGCAGTAATCTCCCTGGAACAACTCTTTAAAAAACAAACAAAAAAACATTGCCACACAGAAAACCTATGCCAAGGGAATCAAGTCATTTTCAATTTTGTTTTAAAACCCAGAAAATCGTGTGGTGTGGGCTCCTGTAGGTGACTAGAAAGTAAGACATCTTCTATCTGAATAGGTTCGTTGCAGATAGTGACTGCCAGGTTTTGTTATGTCGACGGTGATGATGGACAAATGAAGGGCACATTCTGAATTGAGGATGAAAACACCTGCAGCTTTCGAACTTGAATCTTCTGTGGCAGTTGAGTGGAGAATGACAGACTGGGACCAGGAAGGGATAGAGGCGGGGGTGGGAAGGGAGGGGACTGTGGCGAATGGGAAAGGTAAGCACAGCTCATTTTTTATAGAAAAATGGGTGCGATTCACTTCCCCTAATTACACTTCGCCTAATCCTTTGATCTCGACCTTCCGTGCCGGCATTAACTTCCCGATATCACGAAAAAAACCAAGCGTCACATTCCGCCTACAAACATTAGCACGACTCGCCTAATCAGCCTAAACATGGGTTATCGCGAAACCCTAACCCTAACCCTAACCCTAAGAGTTTTCGTGTGATTGCTTTCTGACATTTTAAAAACCGCCTCACAGTATCCAGCCTTTTGTAGCTGAAAGAAAATTCAGTTTTGAGCTCTCTTCAACTACTTGTGGACGTGTGCATCTTCACTATCAGCAAGCATTGGCTGTATTCCCACAACTTCCAACTGAGTTAGAAGTAAATGGTGCAGTGTGTGTATGTGTGTGTGTGTGTGTGGGGGGGGGGGGGGGGGGGGGGGGGGGGGGGGCTACCATGCACGCTTCACGCGTGCGTAATTTAGATCGAAGGTAGGTGAAGACGGGGTAACAAGCCCATGGGCGGGTAAGAAGCCCATGCCAATTATCTCATGACATAAAGCAAATTTCAGTCAAATTTGCCCATGAGAAGAATGCTAAACATTAACACTCGTCTCATGGGCAAAATGTGACTGAAATTTGCTTTATTTCATGAGATAATTGGCATGGGCTTCTTACCCGCCCATGGGCTTTTTACCCCGTCTTACCCTACAAGGTCCCTGAAAGTAAAGCAAATGGACTTCTTTTCTTTTTTACTTTCAGCTATGGTCCATTTATATTTCTTTATTTTGATTGCAGTTTCATATTGCTTGCTTTTTTAGTTCACTTTTCACTCAAATTCATGGGGCTAAAAGACTAAAATATAGGAACGGAGAGCATAACCTCCCTTAGCATGGTAGAATTATTATTTTTAAAACTATGTATTTCATGTGTTGCTCATTTTACCACAAACAAATAATGATTGTGATTATTTTCACCAGCCTATCATTCTCTCCTAAGAAGCTAGCTAAGCGTAGTCTTCTTCTTCTTCTTCTTCTTCTTTTTCTTCTTCTTCTTCTTCTTCTTCGATCGCTCAGACAGTTTTCTGTCAATTATGAGCGCAGATGCGTCATGCTGCCGTTATGCGCCTAAGTAAGAAATAGTTTGGCCCAGCATGTCCGACTTCGGCTGGGGGAAATAGTTTTGAAAACGTTTCTTGAAAAAAAGTCAGGAGAATGGACCGGAAAGGCAGAAAGATAGTAGATGACAGCAAGCAGAGGGAAAAGGCACAGTCAAAGAGAGTGACAGGTTAGAGGAAGTTACAAGCACAGAACTTCAAGAAGGTGGGGGAACTATTTATATAAAAGACCCCAGGAAACCCCACGGGTGGACTAAGTGTAGTACCACTACGTAGTAGTGAAGTTGGGGAAGGTTTTTCTTTGGACTCGACTGCTTCGTAGCAAAGCTAGGTTCGTTTCGTAGCGGCTTCGCTAATAGCTACGATTGTTAAATAAAATGGCGGACGAATTTTATTTTTATTTAATCGGGACTTTACTGGTGTTGCACTGCCTTCGGGCATTGCCTCCAATATCGTTCCCACCATCTTTACATCTACTAATGCAGGCCCGGCGCATGCTCTGTAAAAGTGGTGAGGCCGACAATAGCATAGTCATCCCTATGACAGCCAAGACTGACAACGACGAGAAAATGTCTGGAAAATGCAGGGACAGCTATTTGCAGCCATAAAGTAACTTCATTTATTCACTTTTTGTAAAACGATTTCATAGCACAAATCGATGGCTTGGAGCAAAGGTCGACTATCTCTAGATAGTCGATTGACTTATTATTGATCTTATTGCAAAAACTAACAACTTGTACCCAAAAAAAACCGGCAGAAATATAAACAGCATAATCCTTATTATATATTAGTTGCAAACTTGCTTAATACAAGGTCTTCGCGCGCACTGCACTTCAGCATCAAGTCTGCTGGCTTTAGTACACACTAAGCATGCGTTGTTAATCAACACACTTTGTTTGGCCACTCTGGAACAGGCGTGCCCTTCTCTTCCCCCTCTCTCTCTTCTTCTTTTTTTTTCTTCTTTTTTTTTTGGCCAAAAAAGTGGTACGGCCATGGCCGTGGCGCCGTACCTGGATACGCCGGGCCTGTAAATGTCCCGTATGTGTCTGTTCCAGACCGGAGGACGTTAAACAGATTTACTACTATTGGAATCGATCAGCATGTCTCCTTCTTCTTCCGGTTAAGTGTCCACAATCAACAATTTAATTTGTATGGCACTGATTTGAACAACAAAATTCTAATAACTAGAGGGATTTTTGAAGAGTTGAATATCATTATTACCACACTATTGAACGGCCGTTTCATACGGCCATTTTTCCCTATCTTTGCTCGGCTTCGCTAGCCGATCGGAAATGCGCGGCTCTGGTCTCACTGTTTCAGTCTTTAAATGATTGTGACGTCAAACGAAGATACGACATTCAGTTCTGTAGACTGAAGAGAAGTATTAGGTATAATAAAGGGTTTCTTCGCATGAAAGTCGAATTAGGCGAATTTGAACAGCGATAAATTTCTGTTAGGGGATTAACTTAAAGACCCACCACATCACGTGTCAAAATCACGGGTTTCACGTGCTTGCCCTCTTATAGCTGGTAAGGAATCTTGTTTTGACCATGTTGAACTCATTTTATACAGCAGCCTCAATTTGAAGTTGGGGGCATCTGTATGCGGGTCACAGCTACCCCCAAAAACAAGGGACTTAAAGATCCACCAGATCACGTGTCAAAATCACGGGTTTCACGTGTTTTCCCTCTTATAGCTGGACATAAATCTTGTTTTGACCAGGTTGAACTCCCATACAAATGCCCCCAAAACTCAAAACGAAATATCATTTTATAGAGCAGCCTCAATTTGAAGTTGGGGGCACCTGTATCTGGGTCACAGCTACCCAGAAAAAAGAGGGTCTTAATCGTGGTGGGTCAGTGGGTCTTTAAGAACAGTGTAGATCTGGCATCCACAGTCATTGCCATTTTTTGCGACTCCATTAAGTATTTTAAACACTACTCACCCCTTATTTTCTTCAGTGTCATTGTGGACGTTCTGCTGTGGTGTTTGAAATATTACGTGAAAAGGGAGAGATGGGAAGAGACTGGAGCATCGCGTGTGTATTTAATGGTGTATGCACGTGTGATAGCTTGTGTGTGTGTGTGTGTGTGTGTGTGTGTGTGTGTGTGTGTGTGTGTGTGTGTGTGTGTGTGTGTGTGTGTGTGTGTTTGTGTAAATGAGTGTGTGTACGTGTGTGTGTGTGTGTGTGTGTGTGTGCGTGCGTGCGTGTGTATGTGTATGTGTGTGCGCGTGTGTGCGTGCGTGTGTGTGTGTGTGTGTGTGTGTGTGTGTGTGTGTGTGAAGTCTAGTCAAGTCAAAATGATCTTTATTGACGATAAAAGAATAAGCTTGATAAAGCTTCTTTTTTTTACATCCTGTCGTGTGTGTGCGCGTGCGTGTGTGTGTGTGTGCGTGTGTGTGTGTGCGTGCGCGCGCGCGCGCGTGTGTGTGTGTGTGTGCATATAAGCGGATATTCCATGCGGAAACCCGTGCGCAATTCATAAATAAGTGAAACAAAGAAGGGAAAAGATTTGCGTACGTGTCCGAATTTCCTTTATATGCGTAATCTTTTATACTTCTTTCTTCCACTTATTTAGGGTTTCCCGTACGGAACCTACGCGTCTAATGTGAACCCGGCCTAAATGTGTATCTGTTCACCTTAAGGTAATAGGCCTACACCACATTTGGAGGCCGTAACTGTAAAAATGTTAAAGATATATGACCAAGACAAAAATGTGCATGTTAATGGTCAAAGGTCAAGGTCATTGGTTAGTTTCATTATGCAAATCATCTTTCTTGAATGCTTGCATTTAAACATCTGTGTGTATGCAAAGTTTGAACAATGTACGTCTCCTATGACCGGGTTCACATTAGACGCGTAAGTTCCGTACGGAAAACCCTAAATAAGTGGAAAAAGAAGGAAAAAGATTTGCGCACGTAAACTTTTGTCCTTCTTTCTTCCACTTATTTAGGGTTTTCCGTACGGAACTTACGCGTCTAATGTGAACCCGACTAAGTCCTGCGAAAAAGCCAACGTTAAAGTTTGTACCACGGACGCAACACATCCATACACATATACATATACGGACACACAACAAAACACTGATGAGAACATAGACTCACTTTCGTGTTAACTTTCTTAGCAACTGCCTGAAGACAATCACATACCATAAAACTGTAAATCACGCAGAAACAGGTGCTTATAAACAAATGTTAATATTCCTTTGTTTTCACAAAAGTGTGATTTTATCATGCATGTATTTTATAATGATCAATTTTCAATAGGCAATTTCATTTTTTTTAATTTAGATTAATGTATTTATGACAAATCAACTGGACGAATTTGTATGGTAAAAATCCAAGCATCAATGCAATTTCGTCCAATGCAGTTTTTGACAGGCAATTTTATTATTTTAATTTAGATTAATGTATTTATGACAAATCAACTGGACGAATTTGTGTGGTAAAAATCCAAGCATCAATGGAATTTCGTCCAATGCAGTTTCTGACTACTCTATCGTTTAAAAAATTGGAACTTTCCTGGTATTGCAGTACCTCCAGGATCGTCCCACCATCTGTATAGTTAATAATGCCCCATATGTGCCTGTTCAAGGCTGGAGGACGTTAAGCGAACTTTTATCATGTCTCACTACTGAGGGGCTTACAGGTGCCACAGTGGATATTTGACCCTCTTGATAAAATGTACTGGAGGCCTTTTCTTTTGTTTTCCGATCACACACAACATTATCTTAATTAAAAAAAACAGAAAAAAATAAACACATATTCAGCTATTCTACTAATTTATTTCAAACTACAAGTCACTGTGCTTTGCTCTTTGTTCTTGGACGAAATTGCATGTCATGCCTGGACGAAATTGCAAGGGCTATGGACGAAATTGTCACAAGACATGACTTTGTTTGCAGACATTTTCTGGTGAATATTCATGAGAAAACCGTAAACAGTTTCGTTAAACCGCTTTCTGACTGATCGATTATATTAATGGATTGAAATTATAACTCAGATGCTGCATCTACAACTGTACAAGCCAGAATATGTCGAAAAATACGATAATTGTCTAAACTGGCCGAATATGTAACAGTCTACCCTACCCATACCTACGTCATTTCAAGTTGGACATAATCAGAGACACTCCTTTCTGACATCATCAAACTTGGTGTCTTAAAAAACACCCCCAAAACAACAACTTAGTATAGGTCTACTTATTGGAACACAGTGTCTGTCAAGTCAGCTTCAAATGTGCCATTACTAGTCGAATAATAATGTTGTAGATTCGTAGACAGTCTTTAACAACGAAAGACGTAGAATAGGCTAGTCTACATTATTTGCGTTTGGGTTTTGAGTTTTTCGTCAGTTTTCCTTCATAATGGGCAAACATATTTCGGCGTGTGTAAAGCCGAAAGTGCCAATCCAAATTCAGTCAAAGGAAGGTCAATCTTCCATTAGTAGAACTACACCTCGCTCTTCTTCACAAGAACTCAGACCAAGGAAATTCAGTTTCCTGACCTCGCCAATCGCTCATCTGACTGAGTTGAGAAACTTAGAGGCTGAACAGCAATTCAATGTGGAGGAAGATCCCGCTTTAACTTATAGACTTGCCTTACATTCTAGGTCTCGGGGTGAGTCCCTGGACGATTCTATATCTTTATTTCAGTTTGTACTCCAGCGACCCACCCTGACGACCGAAGAAGAAGAAACTTTGCTCAACTCCTGGGATGTTCTGAAGAATAACATACAAAAAGCCGGCGCAGTCACGTTCCTGCGGCTGTTCGAAGAGTTCCCAGGCACTCAGGACCTGTTCCTCAAGTTCTCTAAACTCCCGCTCAGTGCCCTGGAGCAGGACGTCTGGTTCCAGAACCACGTGCTGAATTTTGTGTCGCACGTTGAGAAAGTGGTCACCAGGCAGTATGAACCGGAGAAAGTGGAGTCCATACTTCACGATCTTGGGACGCTTCACCACAGAGTCGGGCTGACGAGAGAGTCCTTGTTCCTGATCATCCCCATGTTCGTTGAGACCCTCAAACTGTACTTCGAGGTGTGGACGGACGATCTGGAGAAAGTCTGGACTAAGTTCATGGAGCTCATCTGCCATGTCATAGCCGAGAGGATGCTCCCTGCTCATCAAGGTCACATGGTCCCCATAAACAACCCCCCCCCTCTCTAAACTCGTCTGTGTCAACGAGGTCATTATACAGTTGATGAATGGTTTAGCTTGGATAGGGGCGAGGGATTAGGAGCGGGGAGTCTACTCATTTGCGTGTGCTTTTCAGCGCCTAAGACATAAAAAGGTAAATAATAAACATCTGTTCCGGAGATTTCAGATATCGCTACCCCTGTGAGCAGCTCAGTGTGCGAAAAACAAACATACGTGGACTGCAATGACATTCGACATTGCAAAAACAAGCATACGTGGATTGTAATGATATAATTTTATTCGAAATTGCAAAAAACAAGCATACGTGGATTGTAATAATATAATTTTATTCGACATTGTAAAAACAAACATACGTGGATTGTAATAACATATTCAACATTGCATCTGAGTACTTTAAAGTACATACATTATGATTACAAATTGTACATTTTATCAACATTTTTGCAGATGTTAACAGACATATTCGACTTTCCCTTCCACATCTGAGTAGACCTATTTTGAAGCGCATGTGTTTTTCTAAATGATAACTTTGTGAAAACTGTTTATTATGATTCCATGCGTTTGTTGACAAAAACAATGACATTTGAACTCACAAAATGAAAATAGAAATACTTGTAGCGGTGCCAGAGCCGATGAGGTTTAACCGAGGCGTGGTTACCGCTACACCTATCTGTATTAATTTTAAAAATCGGGACTTTACTGGTTTCGTATTGCCTCCGGGCATTGCCTCCAGTATTGTTCCCACCATATTTGTATTTACAAATGTCCCATATGTGTCTGATTCAGACCAAGAGGACGTAAAACTCCATTTTCTCTCAACTCACAAAATGAAATGGTCGAAAATAGAAGTAGGCCCATATCCATCAATAGCTTATCTAGTTCGCGTGCGAAAATATTCCTACTCTCCCCTCTCTCTGCACCCTTCACCATTACCCTTTCATGTTCCAAGGTTCCCTCTTCAGTACTGCTATCGCCTTCAGTTAAATTCATCCTTTTCTACCATATACCCATTTTTGTGTTATCTCTCACAAGGATATTAGGCCTATGTTGTTGTGGGGTTGTTGTTTTTTCTCTGTCTAGTCTACTCTAGCTGTTTGTCTGCCTGTCTCTTAACAGCATAAAATAATAAAAGGGTTTGTATTGATTAGAACACCACCACCACCAACACCACCAACACCAACAACAAAACAAGAATAAAGAAACACACACAAACGTATGTTCATAACTGTTGGCGGAGGGTAAAGATCTTCCTATCAACATCAATATTAGAAAGGTTTTTTGTTTGTTTTTTATTCTTGGAGTTAACGTGGCTCTAAGTTCGGATACAGCTTTTTTATTTTAAATGTAGCCCATTATTCGTTTCTTCGTCCAATGGCAGGTTTGCTTAAAACGATGTTTACAAAATGTGTAGATATTATATTTTTTTCAAGTTGATCATTAATTTTCTTTTTTGTTAATTTATAATAAGGGCATGTCTCGGGAAATAACCAGAAAGCATTACACAGTGCAAACCTCTACACCAGGAACGCCCAGCTTCAAATTGTTTGGTTTAAACGATAACAAATGCTCACAGCTGTTTCGGGAGGAACATTTAGTTTATCTATGTTTTCATAAGTTTTTTCAAGCAAACTTTAGTTAACTATAAGTAACTTTTCATAAATAACAGGCGAGAATATGTTGTAGTATGTCACAAGATTACTTATAGTCAGTGGATATTGCTAGATTTTCACTCATAGGCAATCTTATTTATGTTTGTGATACTAAGTATATTATTTCTACTAGATCTGTTGATTGATACTGCTCACAAAAATAAGTTTTTACCATACATCTGAGGGAAGAAATATATTTGAAATACTATGTAGAGCATACAGCCAAAATATCTTTACAGACAAAAGCTTGGTACAGTACTCCCCGTTTATAGTAAACTCGGTTATAAGAAATTTCGGTTACAGTAAAGGAAAGCACTGGTTCCCAGCCAAAGGTCTACTGTTTTATTACTAAATAGACCTCGGATAGTAGCAACTCGGTTATAATTTAAAAAAACTGCTATAGTAAAGTTACTTTTGGTTCCCCACAGGACTGGCTCCTCGGTTACAATTTTAAAAAAAATGTCCTCTTCGTGACCTTTGTAAATACGTCATCAATGTATACGTCACAGTCTCACTACTCCCTCTACCCACCTTCATCAACGAAATTGAAAGGCACTCAAAAACATGTTTCTTTCCCCTCATTACTTAGTGGAAAAAAATGAATCCGAAAAAGAAAAAAATATATACAGCCGAATCCGCTTATAAGAAAACTCGCTTACAATGAAGCAAAAACAAAAAAAAATTCCCTGCCGAACTTCTTCTTTCTTATCTATGATCAAAAAACTGGGATATAAGAAACTCGCTTATAAGAAAACTCGGTTATAAGCAAGCAAATTTTTTTCTCCCATCCGCAATGGAAACTTGGATATAAGAAAATTATGTCATACAAGAGAGTTGGTTTGCAGTTCATTTTCTTATAAGCAAGTTCTATTTACTTATAAGCGAATTACCATTGACAACATTTTCTTAAAGACCCCCCAGATCACGAGTCAAAATCACGGGTTCCACCTGTTTTCCTTCTTATAGCTGGTACAAAATCTTGTTTTGACCAGGTTTGACTCCCATACAAATGCCCCCAAATTGAAAACGAAACATTTTAAAGAGCAGCCTCAATTTGAACTTGGGGGAATTTGTATGTGGGTCACAGTTACCCAGAAAAAAACAAGGGATTTAATCGTGTTGGGTCAGTGTGTCTTTAAAAGTGAGTTGGACCTGAACTGAAAGGATGTTCCGAGAAAATTGAAGTCGTTCCAAAAAGGGAAAGTTTACATCAAACCAGTTGTGTCACAGACATTCTAAACAGTACAGGCACTAGATTACAAGACTAATTGAGTTGTTTTTGTTCCTTTATTCCATACTTTCCTTCAGTATTCTGTGCCAAATAAATGTTGAGCCGAAGAAAAAAATATGAGTACTTTTGTGTTGGTGGTAGAGAGACAAGGGGAAAAACTTCAAAATGTTTTCTTATATCTGAGTTTCGGAAATAAGAAAACTTGGATAAACAAAACATCATCTCCTTTCGATTTTCTTATAACCGAGTGTTGCTGTATTTTTATTTTATGATGGGTTTATATTTAGTATTTTACGTTAGCTTTGACTTTGAAAAACGTCATCGGATAAGATAAAAAATACCATCAAAACTTTACTATATCCGAACATCGTTTATAAGAAAAACCTGTTATAGTAAAGGAAAAGCCTTGCTCCCCTGCACTTTACTATAAGCGGGGTGTATTGTACAGTTTTTATCTAAGATTTCTAGATTCAGGCTTTTAACTAAAATTAATAGCTTGATTTTGTGTGGGACGGAACAGCTGTGTACTGTATGAAATAGAATGCCTTTATTTTAATGCGCGCGCGCATGTGTGTGTGTGTGTGTGTGTATGTGTGTGTGTGCGTGCGCGTGCGTGCGTGTGTGTAAGCGCGCGCTGCTGCATTGTGTCTCAAGTTTCTGGGCTTGCCAGTGACTTTAATTCCACACGGTGCTCATTTCCAAGCCTCAAATCACAGTCACATCCTAAACAATTTCAGGCTACAAGACAGCAAACCAGCAGCAGCAGCAGCAGCAGCAGCAGCAGCAGTAGTAGTAGTAGTAGTAGTAGTAGTAGTAGTAGAGAGCAATGACTCATTGAATGACAGGAGGCCAAGAACCAACCCCCAGAAGAGACACTGCCCTGTTACTGAGTCATCTCGGTTGAGTTGTTTAATGGAGCATGCATGTTCTAGCCTAACACACGGAATGAGAATGTAGATTTAGGTCCAAATTAATTGGTTGAGAAACAATACAAAGTTGTGCAAAGAGACCAAGCAAAACCATAAACCTTTCCCTGCGAAGGGTAAAAACAAAAATGAGAGCAGAAAAAAAGATAGGCACAGAGGTAACGCGTTCGCCTTGTGTCAAGTAAACCCGAGTTCGAACCTGGGTACAAGGGTTTTTTCCCTCTCACTTTGCACTAGGCCTTACGGTCTGAACGTGGAGTTATTCGGGTGAGACGATAAAACGAGGTCCCGTATGCCCATGCACTTAGCACACGTTAAAAACCCAGTGGCAACGAAAAAGTTGTCAATTGGTCAAAATTTACTCTACCACCCCTTTCCTTCCTCATCAGTCACACAAAAATTGCATGCATAAAAAAATGGGTGGCGCGCCTCTGGCTGCGACGCGCTCTCCAGGTGGGAGCAACCCGAATTTCACAGAGACGCCTTCCGTGACTATAATACTACTACTAATACTAAAATAAAGCGTTGACACAAAGCAGAACATGGAGTAGTTCGAGCAAGTCAACTAAGAGAAAAATTGCGTGAAAAGTAGAAACAAATGAATACCCGGTAAATGGGTGTGGGTTTTTTGCCCCCCTAAAAGCATCACTGTATCTGAATGGCATTACCTGCTAACTCCACAGCTGAAAGCTTACCATTACCAATCACTCTACTTGCTTATTTTACTTTCCTTTCTTGTTTTTGGTCGCGCACAGGCGAGAGAGAGAGAGAGAGAGAGGTGTGTTTTTCTGTTGCTAAGAAACTGCCTACTAAAGAAACGCCACTTGATGTTAAAGACCCCGCACGTCACGTGTCACATTCCCTCTTATACTAGGAAGATTTCTTAAGATTCCTTACTAGCTATAAGAGGGAAAGCACGTGAAAACCGTGATTTTGAAAAGTGACGTGCGGGGTCTTTAAGGTCTAAGCACCACAACCCCACCTAAACAGCGACACAGGCCTGCATGTCATGCCATTCATTATCATTAGGACCATCTTGTAGACAGGCGGGAAATGGAACGGATTAGCGTTGCCATTGTCTCTTCCAACTTCCACCATCGGGTGAAGGAACCAGCAGGAGGTAATCTGGTAATGGCTTTTTAGGCCTGGGTGTGTAATCACGAGTGCCTCTCAGACAAGTCTGCAGCACGGGTAGTAAGTATGTAAATGAGGATAAACAGCCAATCGTTTGGGGAGTGTAATCTTGGGCGACTTAGTGGGATATTTTGCCCACCAGATGGCATAACGCTCGAGCGGGGCTAATCCTCTTTCTTAGTTGGGGATAAAGAGAGATAGGGAGGAGTCCAACCCTCTCTTTCTCTCTCTCTCTCTCTCTCTCTCTCTCTCTCTCTCTCTCTCTCTCTCTCTCTCTCTCTCTCTCTCTCTCTCTCTCTCTCTCTCTCACGTACGCCCAACTAAGAGTATAGCGTGATAAGCCCCACTCGAGCGTTATGCCCCCTGGTGGTCAAATAATCGCCATAAGTCGAGCTACTTACCACCCGTGTTGCGGAATGTCTAAGACGCACTAATGAGTACACGCCGCGTTTATTAGCGAGGTTGGGTCTATACCTACCAACGTTCTTTTAACCCTTTCACCGCCAATGCCGCAATTTTGCTCCACAATGGTTTAACACCCATGTCACTAAAAAGCATCAAACCAGCGCCTGTTATCTGAAAGCCCTATTTTTCATAATTTGGGGTGGTAAGACAGGCCTAGGGGAAGACGGGGTAAAAAGCGCATGGGCGGGTAAGAAGCCCACCCCAATTATCTCATGAAATAAAGAAAATTTCAGACAAATTTGCCCATGAGACGAATGCTAGCCATTAACGCTCGTCTCATGGGCAAAATGAGACTGAAATTTGCTTCATTTCATGAGATAATTGGGGTGGGCTTCTTACCCGCCCATGCGCTTTTTACCCCGTCTTCCCCTAATGTTATGCATTTCACAGAAGAATTCACAATATTGCAGATTTTCTTTTTCTTTACTCAGGTAAGTTTAATGGTATTGTTTGGCTGAAAAATGGCTGGCGGCGAAAGGGTTAAAGAGCGTCTTCCAAGAAAAAACCGATGCGATACTGCGGTTTCTTCACTATTATATATCAATGCTCATTGTTTTCGCTCAGTCGTTGTCGTGGACGTCAGACTCTTTTGTCCGGGAGACTAATTAGGGAGTGAAGTAACGACTGGCTGTCCGTTTTTTGGGGGCGTTCAGAAGCGTTTTGCCGTAAAGATTCGTCGGAGCGTCACGATTGTCAGGTGAAGGGCTGCCAGATGAACGGCTGTCAGAATCTAGGAAGACAAACAGACACGGCATGCACGCTCGTGTCCACATAGCAGAAACAGAGACACACACACTTACATGAACTCGGTCAAAAGGAAGCAGACACACAACTCTCTCTCTCTCTCTCTCTCTCTCTCTCTCTCTCTCTCTCTCTCTCTCTCTCACACACACACACACACACACACACACACACACACACACACACACACACACACACACACACACACACACACAAACGCGTGCGCAAACACACACACCCATACAAACGCACAGGCACTGCATACATTTCATATGATTCTGACAGCCGTGAAAACATCAATCTAACAGACGTGATAGTTTGATCGTGATGGCGTCAACTGATACGGAACCCGGATACGCCGTAGAGATCAAAGCATTCTTAGAGCCGTTCATCTGACACTCGTGATGTTCCCAAATTTGCTCAGTTGGAAAATATCCATCAAGATTGGCCATAAGGAAAGGAAGGAGTGCTGAGAGAGAGAGAGAGAGAGAGAGAGAGAGAGAGAGAGAGAGAGAGAGAGAGAGAGAGAGAGAGACACTGGACACTGGACACTGGACAACTTTATTTTACAAGGATAAAGATTTTAGGCGATGCCTATTCTTACAATCTGTCCTTGGATAAAAGAAAAACAAATTTAAGAAACAAAAAACATTTGTAAACATACTCTCTCTCTCTCTCTCTTCTCTCTCTCTCTCTCTCTCTCTCTCTCTCTCTCTCTCTCTCTCTCTCTCTCTCTCTCTCTCTCTCTCTCTCTCTCTCTCTCTCTCTCTCTGACTCTCTCTCATACACACATACATTGTTTATACATACATATCAAAAAATGTCGTTTAAATTTTTTTTTTTTAAATACACATAGTGAAACAAATAATTGATGACAAGTAGGAGGTGAAAGCAACATCAATCCAAACACATTTAACAAGCAGTTTAAAGGCAAACAAATAAACAAAGCATAAAACTGAGATGTAAACATTCAATTGACATATACCATGCATATCACATGTAGGTGTACACAAGGCAATACAGTTATACAGTGTGCGTTCAAAATGACACAGGATTTAAGCAGGGCTGTAAATTATGTTTGCCCGCACCATCTTTTTGTATCGTGAGATGGAAGGGCATAACTGAATGGCAGAGGGAAGGGAATTCCAAATTGAGGAACCTGAGAAGGCAAAACTTGATTTGTATTTGTCAATTCTAGTGTTTGGCAAAATGTAGTTGCTGGAACCATAACGATGTGATGCCGGGGTAACTAATAATTTTAGGTATTGTGGGACCAAGTCATTATGCACTTTGTACATGATGATTGCTTTGTTGTACTTTAATTGTGAATCTAACGGAAGGATGTTTAATTTTGCTTGTTTTTCTGATGTGGTGAGGTTTGCGTCAGGAAGAATAATTTTAGCTGCTCTTTTGTAGATAGAATTGAGTTTTAATAGGTGACATTTGGCGGTAGAATCCCAAACTACAGATGCATAGTTGACGTGAGAGAGACAGTGGGCATGAAAGAATAATTTGCGTTCCTCTGTATCTAAGAAAGGTCTAAGTTTTTTTAGTAGGAATAGGCTACGTGCAAGCTTGTGTGCTACCTTCTCAATATGGGTCTGCCACTTCAGTTCTTCATCTATGATCACACCCAGGACGCGGTGCTCTTTTACTTGGTTAATGATGTTATCCTTTAAATAAACTTTGAGATTTAGAGGTTCGTTCTGATGTTTTTGTCTTGAAGTAATTACCATGCTTTTGGTTTTTGTAGGGTGGATGACCATCAGGTTTTGGTCACACCAGGCAGAAACATCATTTAAAGCTGTTTGTAATGAGGTTTGAATGGAGGATAAACAAGCTGCACTAGAGTGGAGGGAGGAGTCGTCAGCAAACAGATCGCATGAGACACTTTCATCTGATATTGAAAGGGGTAGGTCATTAATAAATAAGCAGAACAGGAGTGGTCCTAAAACAGATCCTTGCGGCACACCAGTCTTAATTATCTTATTATCTGAAACTGCACCATTACTTAGGACAAACTGTGTTCTGTTAGTAAGATAGGATGTAAAAAAAGAAACTGTATTTTCGTCCTGCAGGTATAGTGCTAGCTTTTGTAATAATATTTTATGATTCACAAGATCAAATGCCTTCTTAAAGTCAAGAAATACAGCACCTGTCATTTTGTTTCGGTTAATTGCTGAAAGCCATGTATCACAGAGACGAACTACGGCAGTTTGACAAGAATGGTGATGCCGAAAGCCAGATTGTAATGGATGGAAAAGATTGTTGTCCTCAAGATACTGCATTAGATGTTTATGAACATGTTTTTCAAGAGGTTTAGATAGAACTGTAAGAATAGAAATGAGTCTAAAGTTGTTTAGGTCAGAAATATCTTTGGATTTAGGCAGTGGTATAACTTTTGCTGATTTTAAACCAGGTGGTACTATGTTTTGTTCCAGGCATGTGTTATATATGAAGGTAAGAGGTTCTACTACGTAGGGAAGTGCAAGTTTTAAGAGAGAGCTACTGATTTTGTCTGGTCCCATAGATTTTTTATTTTTCAATTTTGCGATAAGGGAACCAACTTCGTGAACAGCAAGTGAAGGTATTTTAAATGCATTACCAGGTTTTATGTTACTGTTACAAAAGGTTTGAAGAGAGGACGAAGGACAGTATTCGTTTTCGGGGAGAGAGAGAGAGAGAGAGAGAGAGAGAGAGAGAGAGAGAGAGAGAGAGAGAGAGAGAGAGAGAGAGAGAGAGAGAGAGAGAGAGGAGTGGAAATTGAAAGAGGTCGTTGAAATGTACCCCAAATTAGACGCCTTCTCTTGAGTTATTGTTGTTTCTTATTGTTTGCCTAGAGTTTCTCCGGAGTTAGTCTTTGTTATGGAATATGGACACTGTTGAAGTATTTTGTAAAACGATTAACTCATTGTCCAATAAATTGTAGAAAACTTTAAACATCAATTCACTCAATTACGCCGAAATACCCCCCCCCCCCCCCCCCCCCTCCCTTGAAATACCAGTTACACAAGGAACAGTTGGGATCAAGAATAAAACTTCTGAGCAGCTAATGCAGTAATAGGTAGAGCTGCTTCTTCAGCTGGCCTTTCTCTGACTCTGCCGTTGGAAAACAATAACTCAAGGTAAACGTAAAGTTTCATGGTTTTTATCCAGTGTTCACTTCTGTTGGATTTTTTTGTTTTACCATAAGCTTCCTTAGGGCCTACTAAAAAGCTTTTTTCTGCCATGCCCTGTGGAAAGAATAATATTATCAACGATGTTAAAACTTCAATGTTACGCTGGAATGCAGATTTTTGCCTTAGAGACAAAAAATACAGCACCCAAAAGGGACATTATGGAAACAATTTTGCCAAGTTGATAAACAGTATCTTTTCTATTTCATAGTTGAAAAAAAAGGTGTTTTCCCAAATTTTCTCATGCAATGAAGAGCGAGTCTATGTTTAACGTCTCCTTTACCCCAAGCTCATCGACTCTGGACTTTTTTGGGGAGACAAGCAAAAGGTTGTATTTTGTAAGGTGGGTTCTGTAAATACCGGACACTTTAAATATCCATCAATTACTTCAACATGAATAGTACCAACATAAATTTACTAATTATATTTAACAGATAATACGATTAGCTATATTTCATTCAATATTGACTTTAAGAAATCTCCACACACGCACAGACAAAAGTTATTCAAGTCTGAAAACCCCCCACCTAGTTCTAAGTTGTCTAGTTGTAACTGTTTCTTTTTCTAAACTTTTGATTTTTGCAGATTATTTTTTAGTCATAATTACACTAGACCTAGCTAGAATTAAATGCAGCAAAACCTTATTTTCTATTAAAAATAATAAAGCTTGACGCATGCGCGCGTGCTGTGTGCGCGCGCGCGCGCGCGTGTGTGTGTGTGTGTGTGTGTGATCTCCAGGTATCCCCTCCGAGGAAGTCTTCTGGGTCATTTCGTTAAACGTCGTATCAAGACGAATTTCCCCGGAGTCACTGAATGGCCCGAAAGATTAACAAATTACGTCACATGACGATATTCTTTTGCGTCAGCAGAGAAAAATCAGTCTGTCTCCAAATACTTCGAAAAAGCAAAATGATTGTTAGTAGGCCTGAGCTGCATCGGTTTCTGTGTTCTTCTTGTGTTTTATCGCTAAGGCCTACCGTTGTCTCCAAATATCCAGTAGGCCTACACCAACGTCATGGGAATCTACGTGTCCCGCTGTATGAAAGAAAAGGAGACCAAAAAAGTGTCACAAAGCAGTGCCCGACAACCGATCGAAGACACTCGAAGGACACGCAAGTCTACAAGTGCAAGTATATCAACTTTACCCCCGCACAAATCAAGTTTCTTCACGAACCCCACCTCCACGCTACCAGAAACAAGCCATTCTTCGTTCCGTCACGACAGAAGTAGAACTACCTCTATTATAAACGCTTGCTCCCCAGTGCTTTCGGGACATCAGATGTCACATCTTGATGAGGTCCCAGAAGACACGCTCGAGTTTTCTCTGAAGAGGCCTTTTCATACAAAAGAGGAAGAAGACATTGTATTAAGTTCATGGGAGATAGCGAAGAATGACATTCGCAAAACCGGAGCAGTTGCGTTTCTCAACCTATTCAGCGAATTTCCCGAAACCTTAAAGCTGTTCTCGAAATTTTCTGACATGCCTCCCACCTCCCTCAGAAATAACATCACTTTCAAGAGGCATGTGCTGGCGGTCATGTCGTCACTGGAGAAGGTCATAGCCCGCGTGTCTGAGCACGAGTCTCTTCAAGCCTTGCTGCACGAGCTTGGAGACAAACATCGAGGGATTGGGATGACCAGGGAAACTTTAAAGCTGCTCATTCCTTTTCTCATGGCAGCCATGAAGCCCGCTTTCGCTAATTGGACAGACGATCTTGAAAGGTCTTGGAGCAAACTGTTTGAGCTGATTTGTCACGTCATGGGGGAGAGGATGCATTCGGGCAAATCGGCAAAAGCGCGTAAGCTAACTCATTGAGAAAATGATCAGACAGATATGCCTAAACCTGAGCTTTTGTTTAATGGAAGATATGTAAGAATCGTGAATATGTTTGGGTTTTTTAAACCGAAACAGTGCGGCATGTTGCCAGCTGACCCGGCAAAGATAGACCTGTGTTTTGGCTTCAAGACAGAGGCTAAGAAGGGAAACACAAAAATGACCCTTCCATGCTTTGTGGAGGTCACGGATGCAGGGCAAATACTTCGTCTTCAGTATTCAGAAGGAGTTTGATATGAAGATTTTTTTTAAAAGACAAGACAAGAACATGTTTGACTACTGTTAATGACTCTCATTCGAGCCTGTGCTTGGGAAACGCTGATCAGTCATTCATCAGTTTATTAGTTGTGTTCTTAAATTGTCCTTGCGTGTTTGCTGCAAGCAGTCAATGTGATGCCATTTGCACTATTCGCGTCGTTTCATTTGCTATGTGTAGTCTAGTTACCAGCCGCGAAGCCAAGCTGGTAATGTTTTCAGTGACATCTGTTTGTTTCAGGCTGGCTGGCTGACTGACTGACTATCTACTGTATGTCAACACGATAACGTTTGAACGGAGGGACGTAGGACGCTCAAAATTTGCATGCCGTTAGGTCGTAAAGATATCTAGACCAAGTTCGAAAATAAAGGTAATTGGTCAAAGCTCAAGGTCGCTGGAGCCGAAAATGTGCCTCGCGCAGCAGAAAATGAGATTAAATATGTGACAGTATTAGGCCTATATGATTGTTGTAAGAAAAGTAAAGAGTGAGATTAAATATATGACAGTATTAGGCCTATATGATTGTTGTAAGAGAAGTAAAGAGAGAGATTAAATATATGACAGAGTGAGATTAAATATGTGACAGTATTAGACCTATATGATTGTTGTGAGAAAAGTAAAGAGTGAGATTAAATATATGACAGTATTAGGCCTATATGATTGTTCATTTGTTGTGAGAAAAGTAAAGAGTGAGATTAAATATATGACAGTATTAGGCCTATATGATTGTTGTAAGAGAAGTAAAGAGTGAGATTAAATATATGACAGTATTAGGCCTATATGATTGTTGTAAGAGAAATAAAGAGTGAGAGAAAATATATGACAGTATTAGGCCTATATGATTGTTGTGAGAGAAATAAAGAGTGAGATTAAATATATGACAGTATTAGACCTATATGATTGTTGTAAGAGAAGTAAAGAGAGAGATTAAATATATGACAGTATTAGGCCTATATGATTGTTGTAAGAGAAGTAAAGAGTGAGATTAAATATATGACAGTGTTAGACCTATATGATTGTTGTGAGAGAAATAAAGAGTGAGATTAAATATATGACAGTATTAGACCTATATGATTGTTGTAAGAGAAGTAAAGAGAGAGATTAAATATATGACAGTATTAGACCTATATGATTGTTGTAAGAAAAGTAAAGAGTGAGATTAAATATATGACAGTATTAGGCCTATATGATTGTTGTAAGAGAAGTAAAGAGTGAGATTAAATATATGACAGTATTAGGCCTATATGATTGTTGTAAGAAAAGTAAAGAGTGAGATTAAATATATGACAGTATTAGGCCTATATGATTGTTGTAAGAAAAGTAAACAGTGAGATTAAATATATGACAGTAGTAGGCCTATATGATTGTTGTAAGAGAAATAAAGAGAGATTAAATATATGACAGTATTAGGCCTATATGATTGTTGTAAGAAAAGTAAAGAGTGAGATTAAATATATGACAGTATTAGGCCTATATGATTGTTGTAAGAGAAGTAAAGAGAGAGATTAAATATATGACAGAGTGAGATTAAATATGTGACAGTATTAGACCTATATGATTGTTGTGAGAAAAGTAAAGAGTGAGATTAAATATATGACAGTATTAGGCCTATATGATTGTTCATTTGTTGTGAGAAAAGTAAAGAGTGAGATTAAATATATGACAGTATTAGGCCTATATGATTGTTGTAAGAGAAGTAAAGAGTGAGATTAAATATATGACAGTATTAGGCCTATATGATTGTTGTAAGAGAAATAAAGAGTGAGAGAAAATATATGACAGTATTAGGCCTATATGATTGTTGTGAGAGAAATAAAGAGTGAGATTAAATATATGACAGTATTAGACCTATATGATTGTTGTAAGAGAAGTAAAGAGAGAGATTAAATATATGACAGTATTAGGCCTATATGATTGTTGTAAGAGAAGTAAAGAGTGAGATTAAATATATGACAGTGTTAGACCTATATGATTGTTGTGAGAGAAATAAAGAGTGAGATTAAATATATGACAGTATTAGACCTATATGATTGTTGTAAGAGAAGTAAAGAGAGAGATTAAATATATGACAGTATTAGACCTATATGATTGTTGTAAGAAAAGTAAAGAGTGAGATTAAATATATGACAGTATTAGGCCTATATGATTGTTGTAAGAGAAGTAAAGAGTGAGATTAAATATATGACAGTATTAGGCCTATATGATTGTTGTAAGAAAAGTAAACAGTGAGATTAAATATATGACAGTAGTAGGCCTATATGATTGTTGTAAGAGAAATAAAGAGAGATTAAATATATGACAGTATTAGGCCTATATGATTGTTGTAAGAAAAGTAAAGAGTGAGATTAAATATATGACAGTATTAGGCCTATATGATTGTTGTAAGAAAAGTAAAGAGTGAGATTAAATATATGACAGTATTAGGCCTATATGATTGTTGTAAGAAAAGTAAAGAGTGAGATTAAATATATGACAGTATTAGGCCTATGTGATTGTTGTGAGAAAAGTAAAGAGAGAGAGAAAATATATGACAGTATTACGCCTATATGATTGCTGTAAGAGAAGTAAAGAGAGAGAGAAAATATATGACAGTATTAGGCCTAGGCCTATATGATTGCTGTAAGAAAAGTAAAGAGTGAAATTAAATATATGACAGCATTAGGCCTATATGATTGTTGTAAGAGAAGTAAAGAGTGAGATTAAATATATGACAGTATTAGGCCTATATGATTGTTGTAAGAAAAGTAAAGAGTGAGATTAAATATATGACAGTATTAGGCCTATATGATTGTTGTAAGAGAAGTAAAGAGTGAGATTAAATATATGACAGTATTAGGCCTATATGATTGTTGTGAGAGAAATAAAGAGTGAGATTAAATATATGACAGTATTAGACCTATATGATTGTTGTAAGAGAAGTAAAGAGAGAGATTAAATATATGACAGTATTAGGCCTATATGATTGTTGTAAGAGAAGTAAAGAGTGAGATTAAATATATGACAGTATTAGGCCTATATGATTGTTGTGAGAGAAATAAAGAGTGAGATTAAATATATGACAGTATTAGACCTATATGATTGTTGTAAGAGAAGTAAAGAGTGAGATTAAATATATGACAGTATTAGACCTATATGATTGTTGTAAGAGAAGTAAAGAGAGAGATTAAATATATGACAGTATTAGGCCTATATGATTGTTGTAAGAGAAGTAAAGAGTGAGATTAAATATATGACAGTGTTAGACCTATATGATTGTTGTGAGAGAAATAAAGAGTGAGATTAAATATATGACAGTATTAGACCTATATGATTGTTGTAAGAGAAGTAAAGAGAGAGATTAAATATATGACAGTATTAGACCTATATGATTGTTGTAAGAAAAGTAAAGAGTGAGATTAAATATATGACAGTATTAGGCCTATATGATTGTTGTAAGAGAAGTAAAGAGTGAGATTAAATATATGACAGTATTAGGCCTATATGATTGTTGTAAGAAAAGTAAAGAGTGAGATTAAATATATGACAGTAGTAGGCCTATATGATTGTTGTAAGAGAAATAAAGAGAGATTAAATATATGACAGTATTAGGCCTATATGATTGTTGTAAGAAAAGTAAAGAGTGAGATTAAATATATGACAGTATTAGGCCTATATGATTGTTGTAAGAGAAATAAAGAGTGAGAGAAAATATATGACAGTATTAGGCCTATATGATTGTTGTGAGAGAAATAAAGAGTGAGATTAAATATATGACAATATTAGACCTATATGATTGTTGTAAGAGAAGTAAAGAGTGAGATTAAATATATGACAGTGTTAGACCTATATGATTGTTGTGAGAGAAATAAAGAGTGAGATTAAATATATGACAGTATTAGACCTATATGATTGTTGTAAGAGAAGTAAAGAGAGAGATTAAATATATGACAGTATTAGACCTATATGATTGTTGTAAGAAAAGTAAAGAGTGAGATTAAATATATGACAGTATTAGGCCTATATGATTGTTGTAAGAAAAGTAAAGAGGGAGATTAAATATATGACAGTATTAGGCCTATATGATTGTTGTAAGAAAATTAAAGAGTGAGAGAAAATATGACAGTAGTAGGCCTATATGATTGTTGTTAGAAAAGTAAAGAGAGAGAGAAAATATATGACAGTATTAGACCTAGGCCTATATGATTGCTGTAAGAAAAGTAAAGAGTGAAATTAAATATATGACAGCATTAGGCCTATGTGATTGTTGTGAGAAAAGTAAAGAGAGAGAGAAAATATATGACAGTATTAGGCCTATATGATTGTTGTAAGAAAAGTAAAGAGTGAAATTAAATATATGACAGTATTAGGCCTATATGATTGCTGTAAGAAAAGTAAAGAGTGAAATTAAATATATGACAGCATTAGGCCTATGCTATTATGATTGTTGTAATAGGAGAAGATAAAAGCGAGAAAAAAAATATATAACAGTATTACGTGATTATTATGTAACAGTATTATTTGTTGGCGTGAGAGCAAAGTTAAGAGCGAGAAAAAACATGACAGTGAGAGTGTGAATATTTTAGAGATGAACAAATATAAAAAACAATACAAGTAACTTTTTAAAATTAAATTAAAATGTAATTTAAAATGGACGAAACACTTTCTTTTGATCAGCATATCTCTTCAGTCTGTCAGTCAAATTTCTACCATTGTAAAAGACTAAGTTCTGTTCGTTCATATCTCAGTTGAAGCTGCTACTCAACTTGCTGTTTCTTTCATGTACTGTCCAGGCTGGATTACTGCAATGCACTTCTTGCAGGTCTCCCTCTTCCCTTAACCCTTTCACCGCCAGCCATTTTTCAGCAAAAGTATTAACCATAACTAGGTGGAGAAAAAAATGTATCTGCAACATTGGGAATTCCTCTGCGAAATGCATAACATTAGGCCTGTCCTTACCTCCCAAAATGAAGAAAATAGGGTCTTCAGATAACAGGCCCTGCTTTGATGCCTTTTAGTGACATGGGTGTTAAACCATTGTGGTGCTAAAATGCGACGGTGGAGGTGAAAGGGTTATTGCGAGTTGTGTGAGTGCGATAAAGTGATTTTTTTCTAAATAATTTTAACCCTTTCACCGCCAGCCATATTTCAGCCAAAAATGTCCATTGAAATTACCTGCAATATTGGGGATTCTTTTGTGAATCTATCCTTACTTCCAAAAACTAAGACAATAGCGTCTTTGGATAATAGACCCCGATTTGATGCTTTTTAGTGACATAGGTGTTAAGTCACTGTGGTGCCATAATGCGACTTTGGCGGTGAAAGGGTTAAATGCATGTATTTTGAATATCTTTTGTGTGCGTGGGGTAGACTTACTTTTTTTAAATTTTTATTATTTTTTCATGTAAAGCGCGGTGAGTCCTGTGTCAGGAGAATAGCTCTATAGAAGATTTATTTATTATTAAATTTGGTGTGTGCACGCACCCATGTATGCATGTGTGTCAATGTTTCTGTGCGCATGCGTGTTAATGATTCTCTCTCTCTCTCTCTCTCTCTCTCTCTCTCTCTCTCTCTCTCTCTCTCTCTCTCTCTCTCTCTCTCTCTCTCTCTCTCTCTCTCTTGCTCTCTCTCTATTTATCATTCTCAGTGACTCTCTCTCTTTATCTCCCTCCCCCTCTCTCTTTCTCTCCCCCCCCCCCCTCTCTCTCTCCTCCTCCCCCCCCCCCCCCCCCCTCTCTCTCTCTCTCTCTCTCTCTGGCCTGAACTAATGACCGTTAGCACAACAATAGCCAGCAGACAATTCATTGCCTTGTTCCCGCATGGCACGTTCTCTCTTTCTTTTCTAACTGAACTGACAAATGGAACTCTAAAGGAGATAACAAAAACAACAACGCATGACTAACCATATCAATATCTCCCCAGTGAGTCTGATCTCACAGAACAGTAGTTCCTGCAATCTCCTTTAATAAGTGTGGACGAAGTGGGCAGGTCATGTACGTGTGTCAAGCTACTATCTGCTGAAAACCTTACTAATACTACTAACCCATGAAAAGACTACTATTTTTTTTCAGCAGTTAGTCGTATTACTACTAACTGCTGAAAAAAATAGTAGTATTTTCATGGGTTAGTAGTAATACTAAGGTTTTCGGCAGATAGTAGCTTGGCTTTACGACTATCTAGTGAAATGATTCCTGTGGGAAATTATGTCCTCTCTCTCTCTCTCTCTCTCTCTCTCTCTCTCTCTCTCTCTCTCTCTCTCTCTCTCTCTCTCTCTCTCAACAATTTTTGATGTGGTTGACCAGTGGTCAGTGTCACTGACTCACGTGGTCATTTTGGCCTATTTTCACTGTTTGACTGCTAAGTAGTGTATTAGGAGCTCAAATGAACAATTTTTATGTGGATACTGACCACTGGTCACTTTGGCCTATTTTCACTGTTTAGCTGCAAAATAGTGCATTATGAGTTCAAATGAACAAGGTCTGATGTGGTTGACCAGTGGTCAGTGTCACTGACCAGTGGTCAACCACATTAAAAATTGTTCATTTGAACTCCTAACACACTAATTAGCTGTCAAACAGTAAAAATAGGCCAAAGTGACCACTGGTCAGTGACACTGACCACTGGTCAACGCATCAAACCTTGTTCATTTGAACTCCTAATACACGAATTTGCAGTCAAACAGTGAAAATAGGCCAAAGTGACCACTGGTCAGTGACACTAACACTAATTTGCAGTCAAACAGTGAAACTAGCCAAAGTGACCACTGGTCAGTGACACTGACCACTGGTCAACCACATCAAACCTTGTTCATTTGAACTCCTAATGCACTAATTTGCAGTCAAACAGTGAAAATAGGCCAAATTGACCACTGGTCACTGACACTGACCACATCAAAAATTGCTTATTTGAACTCCTAATACACTACTTTGCAGTCAAACAGTGAAAATAGGCCAAAATGACCACTGGTCAGTGACACTGACCACTGGTCAACCACATCAACAATTGTTCATATGATCTCCTAATACACTAATTAGCATTCAAACGGTAAACAGTGCTGAAAGAGCAGCATCAGCAGTAGTAGTGGCTCGTATATGGTAGCAACATTACTGAAAGAGCAGCAGCAGCAGTAGTAGTGGCTCGTATATGGTAGCAACAGTACTGAAAGAGCAGCAGCAGCAGTAGTAGTGGCTCGTATATGGTAGCAACAGTACTGAAAGAGCAGCAGCAGCAGTAGTAGTGGCTCGTATATGGTAGCAACAGTGCTGAAAGAGCAGCATCAGCAGTAGTAGTGGCTCGTATATGGTAGCAACAGTACTGAAAGAGCAGCAGCAGCAGTAGTAGTGGCTCGTATATGGTAGCAACAGTACTGAAAGAGCAGCAGCAGCAGTAGTAGTGGCTCGTATATGGTAGCAACAGTACTGAAAGAGCAGCAGCAGCAGTAGTAGTGGCTCGTATATGGTAGCAACAGTACTGAAAGAGCAGCAGCAGCAGTAGTAGTGGCTCGTATATGGTAGCAACAGTGCTGAAAGAGCAGCATCAGCAGTAGTAGTGGCTCGTATATGGTAGCAACAGTACTGAAAGAGCAGCAGCAGCAGTAGTAGTGGCTCGTATATGGTAGCAACAGTACTGAAAGAGCAGCAGCAGCAGTAGTAGTGGCTCGTATATGGTAGCAACAGTACTGAAAGAGCAGCAGCAGCAGTAGTAGTGGCTCGTATATGGTAGCAACAGTGCTGAAAGAGCAGCAGCAGCAGTAGTAGTGGCTCGTATATGGTAGCAACAGTACTGAAAGAGCAGCAGCAGCAGTAGTAGTGGCTCGTATATGGTAGCAACAGTACTGAAAGAGCAGCAGCAGCAGTAGTAGTGGCTCGTATATGGTAGCAACAGTACTGAAAGAGCAGCAGCAGCAGTAGTAGTGGCTCGTATATGGTAGCAACAGTGCTGAAAGAGCAGCATCAGCAGTAGTAGTGGCTCGTATATGGTAGCAACAGTGCTGAAAGAGCAGCATCAGCAGTAGTAGTGGCTCGTATATGGTAGCAACAGTACTGAAAGAGCAGCATCAGCAGTAGTAGTGGCTCGTATATGGTAGCAACAGTACTGAAAGAGCAGCAGCAGCAGTAGTAGTGGCTCGTATATGGTAGCAACAGTACTGAAAGAGCAGCATCAGCAGTAGTAGTGGCTCGTATATGGTAGCAACAGTGCTGAAAGAGCAGCATCAGCAGTAGTAGTGGCTCGTATATGGTAGCAACAGTACTGAAAGAGCAGCAGCAGCAGTAGTAGTGGCTCGTATATGGTAGCAACAGTGCTGAAAGAGCAGCATCAGCAGTAGTAGTGGCTCGTATATGGTAGCAACAGTACTGAAAGAGCAGCATCAGCAGTAGTAGTGGCTCGTATATGGTAGCAACAGTACTGAAAGAGCAGCAACAGCAGTAGTAGTGGCTCGTATATGGTAGCAACAGTACTGAAAGAGCAGCAGCAGCAGTAGTAATGGCTCGTATATGGTAGCAACAATACTGAAAGAGCAGCAGCAGCAGTAGTAGTGGCTCGTATATGGTAGCAACAGTACTGAAAGAGCAGGCGTGTGTCGTCTCTTTTGTAATGGCCGACTGAGGTTAGACCAAATTGTTTGCACGAAACTTTTGCAATATAAGCCTTTTCCATTTTTTTAAACTATTTTTATTCTGCAGTTTATCTAAAGGAGTTTCGCTCACAACAAAGAAAATAGCTCCATTTTTTTTTTTACTACACTACAAAAAAGAAAAATGCTTCAACCACAATGAGTGACCTCCACCCACCCCATCCAAAATGGCTTCTCTCTCCGGCATCTCCGCCAAGGAGGAATCGCCGTTTTGACGGTTTGATTTCTAGGAAACCAGAGCAAAGTGAGTGTTCCGATCCTTGAAAAGGCTGTCTTTCTGGTGATCTCGACGTGTTTCTTACACAAATTCATCCGTCAGAGTCCATCTTTAAAGGCTCTGCCGATAGGACGTAAAACTGATCATTGTCTCTTCTCTTCTCCAGTTGGTCGGTCAGATCGAAGCGCTCATTCTGATTCTGTTGGAAGATTTCCGGCTTGAAGGTCGCTGCCTGTGCTGCTTGTCTGAACAAATACATTATTATTATTAGGCCTAATGAAGACAGAGACGCATAATAGGAGCAGGAGATTGAGAGGACGGGCGTTTTCTCTGTTAAAAAAGAAATAATGATATCAGTAGAAATTATTTCTGATATAAGAAAATGAGAGTTACTTTTGTGTTGCTTTGCT
The DNA here is from genome assembly GCA_017654935.2 of Phymorhynchus buccinoides. NCBI lineage: Eukaryota > Metazoa > Mollusca > Gastropoda > Neogastropoda > Raphitomidae > Phymorhynchus > Phymorhynchus buccinoides. The sequence goes on from CM065690.1 coordinate 33,812,138, forward strand.
TAGTTTTTATATATCACACACAGTTACGGATGCACGCGCGCGCGCGCGCGCACGTACACCCCCCCCCCACACACACACACACACACACGCACCCCCCCCCACACACACACAAACACACACACACGTGCGCGCGCGCGCGCGCGCACATGCTCGCACACACATTTTGAGGAATGAGAAAATTGAGAAAATCCAACTGCGAAAATACGTACTGCACTTATTTTACTAGGTCTACTACAACTACTACTACTACTACTACTACTACTACTACTACTACTACTACTACTACTACTACTACTACTACTACTACTACTACTACTACTACTACTACTACTACTACTACTACTACTACTACTACCATCATTAGGCCTACTGCCACTTCTGCTGCTACTACTGCTGCTGCTATTGCTGACAATAATGATGTTAACGATGCTAAGATTCTTACGAGTACTGATTGTGAAATGCTTGCCTTAAGCATGATTTTAATTGCACTATGGCAAATAAATCACTATCGTTATCAATTAGATCAATTAAAAATAGTTGTGCTGCTGCTTCTTTCACAAATGATATTTTTTATTACTACTACTGCTGCTTCTGCTCTTTCAGCACTGTTGCTACCATATACGAGCCACTACTACTGCTGCTGCTGCTCTTTCAGTACTGTTGCTACCATATACGAGCCACTACTACTGCTGCTGCTGCTCTTTCAGCACTGTTGCTACCATATACGAGCCACTACTACTGCTGATGCTGCTCTTTCAGCACTGTTGCTACCATATACGAGCCACTACTACTGCTGCTGCTGCTCTTTCAGTACTGTTGCTACCATATACGAGCCACTACTACTGCTGCTGCTGCTCTTTCAGTACTGTTGCTACCATATACGAGCCACTACTACTGCTGCTGCTGCTCTTTCAGTACTGTTGCTACCATACACGAGCCACTACTACTGCTGCTGCTGCTCTTTCAGCACTGTTGCTACCATATACGAGCCACTACTACTGCTGATGCTGCTCTTTCAGTACTGTTGCTACCATATACGAGCCACTACTACTGCTGCTGCTGCTCTTTCAGTACTGTTGCTACCATATACGAGCCACTACTACTGCTGCTGCTGCTCTTTCAGTACTGTTGCTACCATATACGAGCCACTACTACTGCTGCTGCTGCTCTTTCAGTACTGTTGCTACCATATACGAGATACGAGAGTTCTACTGCCCTTTTGCGTGCTCTCTACTGGCTGCCTGTCCGGGCAAGGATTGAGTACAAAGTTGCCACTGTTTGCAGTGCCTCCATTCTAACACTGTTCCCTCATATCTCTCTGATCTTGTCCACTTCTACCAGCCGCCTAGGACCTTGAGATCCCAAGAGTCATGTCTATTAGCTGTCCCCAGGTATTCTCTAAATTCCTTTGGGAGAAAATCTTGTTCTGTCTTTGGACCAACAACCTGGAATAGTCTAGGGTAAGACGGGGTAAAAAGCCCATGGGTGGGTAAGAAGCCCATGCCAATTATCTCATGAAATAAAGCAAATTTCAGTCACATTTTGCCCATGAGACGAGTGTTAATGTTTAGCATTCGTCTCATGGACACATTTGACTGAAATTTGCTTTATTTCATGAGATAATTGGCATGGGCTTCTTACCCGCCCATGGGCCTTTTACCCCGTCTTCCCCTACCGTTGTCTCTCAGATATATCACCTGCCTTCAAACATTTAAGTCAAAACTCAAAATCCATCTCTTTCAAAAATACCTCAATTGACGAAAACAATCCAGCCATGTTTTGTCCTCTTGTGCGCATCCAGGCACACTGATGTTTGTATGTGAATGCATGTTCGAGTGTTTCCGCGAGTGCATAGAGCATATAATGTGTTGTGTATGGGTGGGTGGGAGTGTATGTTAATGTGTGCATGAGCGTGTGCGCGTGTGCGCTTATATACGACTATGAGCTTGTGCGAGCATATTATGCATGTCTGTGTGCTTGTGTGTTGTGTTGAGAGAGAGAGAGGGGGGGGGGGGGGGGGAGGTCTTTTCGTGGCATATTGGTGGGTGTATTTTTCTTCCCCTTAATGCCTATGATTTGTTTCTACATCAATACTTTCTGTGTGTATGTGCATTTCCCTTGAATTAGTATAACATGTAAATATGAGTAACTGTAGAGTGCTCTTCTTTTAGTGGTGTTCTTTTTGTGCTGTTATTAGGCTACTTGTCAGTAAACTTTGATGCTTTGTTTTAAATTATTTCAATACCTTACGTCATCTTCATTTCTTGTCATTGTAAAGGGCAAAGAGCATTTTCAATGAATTATTGCGCTAAGTAAATCAAATTATTAATTTTTTTTTTTAAAAAATTATTATTATTATTATTATTATTATATTATTATTATTATAACAGTAGTAGTAGTAGTAGTAGTAGTAGTAGTAGTAGTACCACCATCACTATTGCATATTGCAACTAATAGTAGTAGGGCCTACTTCTACTTCTACTTACTTGAGAAATCAAGCATATACATCTGTATTGTTAAAAATTCAGGGACTTTCCTGGTGTTGCACTGCCTCCGGGGCATTGCCTCCAGGATCGTTCCCACAATATTTTACATCTACTAATGTCCCACATGTGTCTGTTCCAGATCGGAGGACGTTAATCAGATTGTTCTTCTTTCTACTTCTACTTACTATTTACTATCACCACCATTGCTTTGACCTGCCACACATGCATTTTTGTTTGTGGCTCAAGCCACAAACCTATAACTCACTTTTTTGTGTCGGTCGGTCGGTCGGTCGTTCGTCCAAAATTCGTCGCACATTTAGACAAAATTGTCGCACTTCAAATCGAGGCTACACTTCAAAATTAATTGAGGCCGCTCTTTAAAATGATGTATTTTAAAAGCGTACAAAATAATAAACATATGTACATAATACAGACACTACAACAGACACGACGAGTATGCGGTGCTTCTTTCGATGAGTATAAGTAGGATACATAGTTTTTTAAAAAAACGAGTTTTCCAAAAGATATAAAAAAGTTACGAAATGGTGCAGAGATAACATTCTGGTTTACAGATTAAAATTATTGAAAAGGCAGGGGAGGTGACTCATGATTGGAGTGGTAAAAATAGACCGCGTGCCACGAACTATTGCGATTTCGCGCTTGTTATAATGTATGCCATTACCAGTCTTTGGTTTCTGACTATGACCACAGCCAATGAATCTTAACCCTTTCACCGCCAAAGTCGCATTTTAGCACCACAGTGATTTAACACCTATGTCACTAAAAGGCGTCAAATTGGGGTCTTTTATCCAAAGACCCTATTGTCTTAGTTTTGGGAAGTAAGGCTAGACCTTATTTTTTATACGTCACAGAAGAACCCCCAATACTGCAGATGGATTTTGTTCTCTACCCAGGTAAATTTAATGGACATTTTTGGCTGAAATATGGCTGGCGGTGAAAGGGTTAACGTAAGGATTCACTGGCTCTGCCATCAATCAATCAATCAATCAATCAATCAATCAATCAATCAATCAATCAATCAATCAATCAATATTTTTTATTGTCCATTTCACAGGAGCTTCTTTTTGCAGCGATAAAACAATCAACAAAACAGCACAATAAAGACAGACACTTAGTATGTAGAACAGCCAAACAATAAAACATGCGACTATTATAAACACCGTGCGCACATGCAATTCTTTTTCAAACACACCCACAACCACACACATACACACACACGCACACATATACACACACATAATGCGCACGCATACAACCATTTATCTACCCAATCCATCTAACTCGCACATTATATACACATATGTTTACATATACATACAAACATACAACTTGCATTCACAAATTATATATAATACAAATATCTTAGTAATACAACATTACATATCTCCATGCATACACAAACATACATAGATAGGCCTACCTGTACAAGTGCAGTTGTAGTGCACGCGCACTATAACTTCACTTGCGCTCCAAGTGTCAAGTGTACTATCCGGGACAGAAAATATTAGTTAATTTTTTTACGGAAAAAGTGATATTTTCATTCTTCAAATCCCCTATAGAGACAGCACTTTTTCCGTCTAAGATCGTTCAGATACTGTTTTGATACACACTCTCATAGTAGCAAGGCCAACATAGAAAGGCAGATAGATAGATATAGACAGACACATACATACATGAATGCCAAATAGCAGAGTGGACAGCTGCTATACAGGCGGGCTAGCTGGGCTAAAATCTGTTTATTGTGGAAATGCCTTGCCCACAGTACACCCCCACTCTCGGCCCAAGACATGTGAGGACAGTTGGTGTTGGGGAAGGTCCCCAAAGATCAACCTATCTCTTTGGCTGCAGCACTAGAGCCGGTGCAAGGGCCCCCTCGTTTGAGAGTCATAGTCTCCCACAAAAGACTAAGCTGTACCATGGTTTTCCATTACAGTAGAAAATCCTGTATCGATCAGCTCTCATGTTACTATTGGCCCCTACTACAGGCTAGTGTCAACCAATGATAAAAGCCATGTGAGTAAAGGGCTTTGACAACAACCACAACCACTGCTACTACTTCTACTACAACAACAACTACTACTACTACTACTACTACTACTACTACTACTACTACTACTACTACTACTACTACTACTACTACTACTACTACTACTACTACTACTACTACTACTACTACCTCAGCTACTGCAACATAAAGTATATTACTGGCAAAATTATCACAACGTCTCACATTGCTGCTGAAACTAAGTGATAAGGAGAATACGTCTGCACCCTCCCCCCCCCCCCCCCCCCCCCCCCCCCCCCCCCCACCCCCCCCCCCCCCCCCCCCCCCCCCCCCCCCCCCCCCCCCCCCCCCCCCCCGCCACCACCCTGCATTAGCCTACCCCTCGACATAGTCATGACGTCTCATCCAATAAAACCAATGGTTTCTATGGATACTAATATGCTCTCTCTCTCTCTCTCTCTCTCTCTCTCTCTCTCTCTCTCTCTCTCTCTCTCTCTCTCTCTCTCTCTCTCTCTCTCTCTCTCTCTCTCTCTCTCTCTCTCTCTCTCTCTCTCTCTCTCTCTCTCTCTCTCTCTCTCTCTCTCTCTCTCTCGTTATTTCGTTCTTTCGTACAACGCGCTTAGTTGCTGATGGAGTAGGCACTCTAAAGCAATAAACATTCATTCATGTATTTACTCTCTCTCTCTGTCTCTGTCTCTCTCTCTCTCTGTGTCTCTGTCTCTCTCTCTCTCTCTCTCTCTCTCTCTCTCTCTCTCTCTCTCTCTCTCTCTCTCTCTCTCTCTCTCTCTCTCTCTCTCTCTCTCTCTCTCTCTCTCTCTCTCTCTCTCTCTCTCTCATGTTTCTCGCGCGGCGATGCTGAGACGAATGTGCGACTGAACTGTTGAATGTCTACCTGTGCATCATATATAATATGTCTTGCACCTGTAGGTTGGTAAGTCATAATTATCCACCATCACCCAGTACAACAACAGTACGAGCAGCGTTGACTACTATGTATTTAGCTTATAGTCAAACACCTGTAACATGTTTGCTACAGTTTCAGATGTACTTCTTTCCACTTCCGTGAATGCATTAACGATATTCTACGTTTGAGAACAGTCCCTTTTTTTTTTTACCTCGACGGTTGAAAAGGTAATGTATGGACTTTTTTTGGTCTCCCCCCCCCCTCCTCTCCCTTCCCCTGATTCATCTTCATCGTTATCGTCGTTGTCATCATCATCATCGTCGTTGTTATCATCATCGTTATCTCCATCATCATCATCATCATCGTCGTCGTCGTCGTCGTCTTCATCATCATCACCATCATCATTATGATCATCGTCGTCGTCGTCGTCTTCGTCATCGTCATCGTCATCATCAATAACATCATCATCATTATCATCTTTTTCCTCCTCTTCTTCTTAGTTCTTGTCTTTGACTTTGCCTGTCTGTATACTGATATGGAAAATGAAGGGTATGACTACCACCGGTCAAAACTTTGTACTTTCAAACTGTTTTCTTTTTTTCTTCTTCTTTAATGCACCTTGGGAGGACATTTTAATTGCGAAAGCTTAAGTAGAGCTGTCTATTGTAAATTTCTGGATGGCTTTTTTTTTTTTTTTATTCGAGTCACCAAATTTCGTTGTGCTTTAGACTAAGACGAAACGCGATCTCCAGAGTTTTAGTATTCTTTGCGTTTCCCTACAGCTCCTCCAGAGCTATGGCTCCAACCCACCTGTGTGCGCATCTCGACCATTCCAACGGAAGTGTCGCCATCTTAGTCCTTATTTGTGTGTAAACAAAGTGAAAATGTTATCTAAATGTGTAAAGAAAACATCCAGATGTTATAAATACAGTTTAGATTAAGTTTCGAATTGGAACAGCCAAATACGCAGCATCGATCTGGCATTTTTCAAAAAAAGGTAAGGACTAAGATGGCGGTCTCCCAATGGCGCTCCTTGTGGCCGGATATGACGACACGTGGGTACCAGCAATTAGGCCTATTCTTTGGAATTGTTCTTTGTTAGGGAGAAGCAAAGGGATGTAATTATATATGGGCGTGTGACGACATGTCATCAGAATCTATATAGCACAATGTTCGGAAATCCTAAAATCAAAGATAAGCACAATAATCTACGTTAAGGCTTTTGCCGATAATAAAGAAAAAAGGTCAACAATGCACAGTTCATAGTTCTGGTTCTGGTACGTTGAGGAAACATATGAAGGCTATTTACTCAAC
>CM065690.1:33823867-33875623 GCA_017654935.2 Phymorhynchus buccinoides
TGTCTGTGGACAGAGTGCTGGCTGTCTTCTACAGGTACAGCAGTCAGTAAACCACATCAAATCATAGCAAATCTCCCCCGAAATCGGAAAGTGTAGACTGAATGCAGCGGGGAGACCTGTGAAAGGTGAAAAACAGGCATATACATGCCTTGCCCATTATCATGGTCATATGACCTGGGACCGCAGAAGAAGAGAACCAAGGAAGGGTAAATTATCAGCAAAGATACAGTTACGTTGCCATTCTCATGTTTTCGGCTTTCGATCTCAATCTAATGTGCTTGCCGTTTCATGAACTAACGTAGTCGTACTCCGAGCAAGGCAAAATGTTGCAACTCATTTAACCTTTTCAAGGAGGAAAAACTTCACCTTTGCCCGAATTCCACTTGAGCATTATTTTGATTCAGTTTCAAACTATTTGAACATAATTCCTCGCACATGCTACACATAAGATAAGGCTGAGATTGCTGACAGTATACATTTCTTACTTTCGATCGAGTTTTTAATTTTTTAAAAATTAAAGTGTATTTGGCTGGAACCTTAAGTGACTAAAACTTATTTTAATTCAGTCCAAGATAGCTACGCATTACATGCATGCTTAATTAAAAGTAGTTGATTTCAATTCCTTCCTCTTATCTACTCAGTTCTGGAAAACTGTGTATTACATCAGTGAATGGAACATGATTGAAATAAGTTGATCTGAATTCCCTTCAGGGACACCCGTGTAATATGTGACCCCTCGCCACAAACTGAGTGGTCTTGTCCCTGGCTCACATACCCCTTAGGGCCAATTTTAGGTGGAAAGGGGTCAAAGCATCAATTTCCAGATTTTGACTTATTATTAAACAACAGGTATTTCTCTACATCACACTGAAGTATTGAAGTATAAAAACGATTCTGTCTGTCTTAAAAACGTGTTTTTATTAGAAACATCTCACTGTTTTTGAACACATTTTGAAACTTTCTGGTTGCATTTTCTCATTTCGCCGATTCCTTGAGTATACGACTTCAAATCTTCATAACTCTGCAACAAATTATCCGAACAACAATTTTTTTGGATTTGTTGGAAAGCTCTTTCAATGCATAATAATGATTTGTTAATAACTCAAAAGTGATCCCACGACTCATTTTGTGGTGACAGGTCACATAATTATGTGAATGGACCACGAACGAAATCAAATTTAACGGTTTTACTTCACTTCAGGGTTCTGGCCCAGAAGGGGAATAAGTTGGTCATAGTGGTGCTTCTGCCATGGACGCTGGCCTTCCTCTGTCTGGTGCTGCTGCCAATCACCTGGCATTTCTTCGGACACCAATCACAGCTACACCAGGCGGGGCTCTTTTGCTGGCCTTTGCTGGCCGTCAACGAGGAGTTCTTGATCCTACAGGTAGTTGAGTAAATAAACGTCGGCTCTCCCCGTGGGGATACCGGGGGGTCTTTCGTAAAAAATAGTTCTCCCACATTCTGGAAGTTCTGTGCTTGTAACTTCCTCTAATCTGCCACTCTCTTTGACTCTGCCTTTTTCCTTTACTTTCTGTCATCTACTATCTTTCTGACTTATTGGCCCATTCTCCTGCCCTTTTTCAAACAAATCTTCCAAATACTTTTTCTCCTTTGAGCTCCTCCGAAATCGGAATATGTCGGCTGTACGACATAAGTAGGTTGTTTGCTATTTTTAGCGGCTCTGTCAAATTTTGGTGCATATGGTGAAAGTGGACTTAGTGATAACTGACGTTGTGAAGGTACACGTGTTTGTCTGTTGATTGATTGATTTGTATTTAAAGTCTGTTCACACAATGGTGATATTAGACTAAAAGTCTTTTTTTAAATCAACAGATAATTAACTCTGTGCGTGTGTGTGTGTGTGTGTGTGTGTGTGTGTGTGTGTGTGTGTGTGTGTGTGTGTGTGTGCGTGTGCGTGTGCGCGCGTGTGTGTGTATGTGACGTGTGTGTATGGTGTAAGAAAAGAGGGCAAAAAAACAAAATTAATCTGAACTAACTCATCAATGATAGTCATCTCGCAATTCCAGAGCTGAATAAGACTGTAGTAATTTTGGTCATTTCATGGCTGTAAACTACATCTCTTAAAGGTCCTATTTGTGCTGCTTGTATTACAGATATGTTGTATAGCGATGACAAAAATGGACATTCGAAAATAATATGTTTAACTGATACGCATTGGGTGACCACAAGCGCATTCTACATCTTTAGAAAATTTGGTCTTCCATGAATTTAACCGAATTTTGTAAATCGAGCTAGCCAAACATGATAAAAAAATATTTCAGATTTTTGGACGAAGCTAGATATTCTAGATATTCTATTTTCTAATATGGCATTTATTTTATGTTTTTCTAGTTTAAATGTAGACATACTCTATGGACATTTTCTAATAGCACCTTCTTTCGCTAATTTATCAGCTATTTCGTAATTCCCAAATATACCACAGTGTGATGGAATCCAGCAACATTCTATATTAAATTCCTTTACGTAAGAGAATGTATCATGCATTTTATCAGCCGAAGTCGGACTTGCTGGGCCTAACTACTGTATTAATTTTGTAGTTAGGCGCATAACGGCATCATGACGCATCTGCGCTCATAATTGACAGGAAACTGTCTGAGCGATCGAAAAAGAAGAAGAAGAAGAAGAAGAATACATTTTATATCAAAAAATAAATCCCTTCTAATATTTGCATTCAAGTTTTGTAGACTATAAAGAACATATTTCGAGTCAAAGTAAAATACTATCAATCGCAAATATCTCTATCAGCTATCCAAGAGAAAGCCATAAGAAGTGCATAAAGTTCAGCAGTAAATACAGAAAAGCCTTTTTATTAGACAAAATGATTTTTTAATTTTTAAATCAGAGATCACAAATCCAGCTCCTGTGCATCATTCCAAAACTGAACCATCTGTATAAATTTTAAGATGATGCGGATATGTATTTTCTAGATGTTATTTTGCTTCAACTGATATCAGATTGACATTATCATCTTGTTTTCAAAGCAGTATAATCTGTATCAAATTTAGCAGAAATATGCTCCCACTGAGGTACAATAGGCATTATTGGTGTACTTGGAATTGATGTGATATCAATATCACATTTCTTAAATAATTCAACTGTATATTTTCTAATAGCTTGAAGGTAAAACATATTTTGAGCCATCATAGTAAAATCCGTTTTTGAATTTTAAAAAACCCTACATTAGTGACTGAATTAGACTCTGAGAGACTTCTAGTCACATACTTGGCTGTAGCCAACTTACGTTGATCTTCAAGTGATAACAAATTAGCTTCTCTGTACGTTTTGAACGTATCTGTGTGCACTGGCACACCAAGTGCCTTACTATCAATGCTTTGTAACTTTTTTAGTAGTATCTGGGGAGCTGAAAAATAAACTTCTTGTCCGTAAGTTAATTTTAATCGAACCAGATTTGTAGCAAGATGTAAGATGTAAGATGTTTGTCTGTTTTGCAAGCTGTAGTTCTCACCCAAATGTCTGCCATCCCCTGGCTGTCTGTCTGTCGGTACACCTGTCAATCCATCATCTTTCTGTTTTTCATCTATATTTCCATCCATCTCTCTGTCTGTTTGTCTTACAAGCGGTAGTTCTTCTCACCTTAGCATTGGCCATCACCAGACCTTGTCTTTCTGCAATTTTAGTGGGTTAGGCTGAAAATATTAATAGTGTAAAAGCTTTGCCTGTGGGGACATCCCCACAATCCGCCTAAGAGGACAGCTGGCATTGGGAAGGTCACCCAGAACTAGCTTATTCCCTTTGGCTATCTTACAGGCCATGGTTCTTCTCACCTCAGTGTTGGCCATCTTGGCCAATCACCTGGCCCTGCTCTACAAGCTGACCCGCCGTGCAACGCTCGTTATGCCCATGTTTGGGACTCGAACCTCAGACAGCACAGCCTCTGAGAGGCTGCAGACCCGCCGCAGTGTGCGCCATGCCACCTCCCAGTCTTGCTGCTTCCTCGTGCTGTACCTGGGTTTAGCTCTATATCTCCTGTGGTTAGCCACCAATAGTCTGGAAGATCGTTTGGGTGTGGTAAGTTCACTTGATGTACCTTTAGCTTTATCTCCTGTGGTTAGCTGCCAATAGTTCTGGGGATCGTTTGGGTGTGGTAAGTTCACTTGATGTACATGGCTTTAGCCCTATATCTCCTGTGGTTAGCTGCCAATAGTCTGGAAGACCGTTTGGGTGTGATAAGTTCACTTGATGTACCTTTAGCTTTATCTCCTGTGGTTAGCTGCCAAAAGTTCTGGGGATCGTTTGGGTGTGGTAAGTTCACTTGATGTACATGGCTTTAGCCCTATATCTCCTGTGGTTAGCTGCCAATAGTCTAGAGGACCGTTTAGGTGTGATAAGTTCACTTGATGTACCTGGGTGTAGCTCTATATCTCCTGTCGTTAGCTGCCAATAGTCTAGAGGATCAGTTACTGGAAAACGGGTTGAACCCGAAACGTCGTGACTTGTGTTTTTGTTATTAAATCTTTTCTTTGGGGTTTAAATTTCGACGCTGTTTTAATTTGTTGTGAATCTTACTGAACTCAGCAGTCATCTTCGTTTCTTCAAAGTCTAGAGGATCGTTTGGGTGTGGTAAGACCGTGTTCTGTAAGTTTCTTGGCATGAAGTGAGAATGGTTAATGTTTGTGTTACTCTGTATTATGTATCTGGGATTAGCTCTATAAAATATCTCTTGTGGTTAGCTGCCAATAGTCTGGATGATCATTTGGGTATAGTAAATGTGTGTATTTTTGTATGAAATGAGATGGTTAGTGTTTGTGTTATTCTGTGTTCTGTGCTTGGCTTCAGATCGTTGGTACTAATTACCTGTGCAATAAGTTAGCTAACAAACAAAGACACAACAAGCGCAAGGTGACGTTATTTTATTAACAAAACAAAACATTTTATTTCAACAAAAAGGTATTTTTCAAACAAATGAAACACACAGCACGAAAAAATCAAACAATACCTCCCCTCTTCACAGTCAATCAGTCTCCAATTTAAAAAAAATGTGTTTGTAGGGTGGTTTATTCAGTGAGTCTGTTTCAGTTTTTTTCTTGTGTCTTTTTTTAACAGCCTTATTACAGACATTTCCCATCAATATGTTGCTCTTTAACATTCTCATCACAGACCTTTCCCATCAAAATAGTTGTTTTTAATAGCCTTAATTGCGACATACATTTCCTTCTTTTTTTTAACAATCCTTGTGACAGACATTTGCTGTGCTTAAAATTCTTTATCAGCAGGTAGCACACATAAAAAGTGATGTGCAGAGCAAAATTGTTGTCTTTTACCAGCCACGTCACAAATAATTTATGGACGCTTGTTTTGTTGCTTTTTTGTATATTTGACAGACCTGTCGCAAACATTACCTAGTGCTGTCCCAGTTCCCTGGGATCAACATCATCATTAATTCCCTTCTCACCCTTTGGCGTTTCAAGAATATCATCACTCCCCAGAATGACGACGCGCGGGAACTGAGATCGAACTCCAATGCCGCTCCACGAAGACAAGATAACAACCCTGCTTGCTCTATCCCTACTCATACAGCCGCGGCAGTGGTGAAACCTTGCCCAGGAGTAGACCCTGACAAGATAGGGCAATCAGCGGAGCAAAACACTCGCCGTTCTCCGTCGGGTTCAGAAGCCCATGATGGAAAAAGCATACCAGGGAAAATGTCCAGCGATTCAGCTGAAAGCAGCCAGTCTTTAGAGGTGTGTTTTCCACCTCGCGATAACCACTACACCGACAGCTGCAGGGCCAACCCTGCTCTTCTGAATCAGGGAGGGACCAGTAAAGCGCATGATGTTCAGCCGCCGCGGCATCAGTCCTTTTTGCTCATAGCTGTATAACTGAAGGCGAGCTCCATCCAATATCAGCAAGTGTCAAGTTTGATGGCTTCCCAAGTGCTTTGCTGTCATCAAACCCAGGGGGTGCTGATTACAGCCTAAATAAATAGACAGGCTAGGGAAAGGAGGGCTCGCTGTTAGACCAAGTTGTACAGATGTATAGGTTATAAAGGTTTTTGGATGTCTCTAAATTTAGACAACAAAAAAACAAACATAATCTGAATCTAGTCTGTAAGCAAAAATTAAAAAAAATTAGTAATGCTTTTGTTAACAAATAGATTTTCCCCCTTTGTGAACAATACATCTTTGTCATCCTTCAGATTTAAAAAAAAAAAGGAAAATAAAAGCATTCTATGAACGCTAATTGGCAAATCATCTTGTTTGTGTTTGTAACTGATTTTCAAATCCGCGGTCCCCGTTTAAATCTCCCCGCGCCAATGCAGTTGATTGGGCCCGCTGCGAGGCAAAACCGAGGCCCAGCCACGCTACTAGGCCTACCCCAGCTTTGTGGCTACTGCTAGAAATAGTAGTCTGTAACTGTACTATTTCTGGTACTAGGCCTACTAGCTATAGGCCTTTCTGCTAAGCGAGAGAGAGAGAGAGAGAGAGAGAGAGAGAGAGAGAGAGAGAGAGAGAGAGAGAGAGAGAGAGAGAGAGAGAGAGAGAGAGAGAGAGAGAGAGAGAGAGAGAGTGTGTGGGTGGGTGTGCGTGTGAGCGTTTATATGCGCGCGGGCGTGCTTGACTGTGAAAATGTATGTGTGCACGTTTGATGCGTGCGTGTGCGTGCGCGCATGTGTAAGCATGTGTTTGTGGGTGTGGATGGGGAGGGGGGTGTATGTAAATATTGATGTATTTTTGTTCTATTGTCATGATAGGGGCTGTTAGCCTGGGTCATTAAACATTCCGAGTTCCGAGTTCTCTCTCTCTCTCTCTCTCTCTCTCTCTCTCTCTCTCTCTCTCTCTCTCTCTCTCTCTCTCTCTCTCTCTCTCTCTCTCTCTCTCTCTCTCTCTCTCTCTCTCTCTCTCTCTCTCTCTCTCTCTCTCTCTCTCTCTCCCTCTCTCTCTCTCTCTCTCTCTCTGGCTGTTACCTTCCTGGCATATTCCACTGACGAGCAAGCAAGAAAAAGAGAGAAAAGAAACAGAAAAGAAAAAGAAAAGAAACGGCTCCTTTTCCTTAGGGGTAAAGCGATACTGACAGTGTCAGTGAGTTCCCACCCATCTGGCAAGCATGAAGTATAGAAACGGTCTTCTTTCGATGCTAGTCCAGAGGATAATAATTTTATTCCAGTGGAAGGTCAGTTTAACGTCGCGTATCAGCTCTCGCGGCCATGTGCGATGGGCTGAACAATCCAACTGCGTATGCAAAAATTATAACCCTAACCCTAACCCTAAAATTATATAGTGTACATTATCTTCTATGAATAGGATCAGGGATTCATGCTTTTGGTCATGTAAACTTCATGCCTTGACCATCCCTCATACCAACTTTGAAGGACAAAACCCTAACACTAACCCTAACCCTAAAATTATAAAGTGTACATTATCTAACCCTAACCCTAACCCTAACTTCATGCCTTGACCATCCCTCATACCAACTTTGAAGGACATTGGTCAAAAGGAAAGAACCTAACCCTAACCCTAACCCTAAAATTATATAGTGTACATTATCTTCTATGAATAGGATCAGGGATTCATGCTGTTGGTCATGTAAACTTCATGCATTGACCATCCCACATAGCAAGGACTTGGTCTATGCCAAGTGAAAATTTAACATATAATACATAGTGTGTAACCCTAATTTTTTGCTTCTATGAATGATTTTTTTTTAAAACAGGGTCAGGGATTCATACTTTTGGTCAGGTAAACTTCATGCCTTGACCATCCCTCATACCAACTTTGAAGGACAAAACCCTAACCCTAACCCTAACCCTAAAATTATATAGTGTACATGATCTAACCCTAACCCTAACTAACTCATGCCTTGACCATCCCTCATACCAACTTTGAAGGACATTGGTCAAAAGGAAAAACCCTAACCCTAACCCTAACCCTAACCCTAAAATTATATAGTGTACATTATCTTCTATGACAAGGATCAGGGATTCATGCTGTTGGTCATGTAAACTTCATGCCTTGACCATCCCTCATACTAACTTTGAAAGACATTGGTCAAAAGGAAAAACCCTAACCCTAACCCTAACCCTAAAAGGATCAGGGATTATATAGTGACCATCCCTCATACCAACTTTGAAGGACATTGGTCAAAAGGGGGGGGGGGGGGTTACATGCTTCATTTTATGTTGTTGTGGGGGTGGGTGGGGGTTACCTACATGCTTCATGCTAACCCTATTTTATGTTATTGTGGGGGGGGGGGGTTACATGCTTCATTTTATGTTGGATCAGGGATTGGGCTTCATGGTCATGTAAACTTACATGCTTCATTTTATGTTGTTGTGGGGACATGGGTGGGGGTTACATGCCGAGTTCATTTTATGTTATTGTGGGGTGGTGTGTTACATGCTTCATTTTATGTTGTTTCTATGGGTGGGGGTTACATGCTTTATGTTGTTGGGTGGTGGGGGTTACATGCTTCATTTTGATGTTACATTGGGGTGGGTGGGTTACATGCTTCATTTTATGTTGTTGGGGGGGGGTGGGGGTTACATGCTTCATTTTATGTTGTTGGGGGGGGGGGGGGTTGGGGGGGGGGGGTTGTTGGGGGGGGGGGGGGTGTACATGCTTCATTTTTCATTTTATGGGGGGGGGGGGGGGGGGGTTACATGCTTCATTTTATGTTGGACATTGGTGGGGGGGGGGGGTTACATGCTTCATTTTATGTTGTTGGGGGGTGGGTGGGGGTTACATGCTTCATTTTATGTTGTTGGGGGGTGGGTGGGTTTACATGCTTCATTTTATGTTATTGTGGGGGGGGGGGGGGGTTACATGCTTCATTTTATGTTGTTGTGGGGGTGGGTGGGGGTTACATGCTTCATTTTATGTTATTGTGGGGTGGGTGGGGGTTACATGCTTCATTTTATGTTGTTGTGGGGGGGGGGGGGGGGGGGGGGGGTGCTTCATTTTATGTTGTTGGGGGGGGGGGGGTTACATGCTTCATTTTATGTTGTTGGGGGGGGGGGGGGGTTACATGCTTCATTTTATGTTGTTGGGGGGGGGGGGGTTACATGCTTCATTTTATGTTATTGTGGGGTGGGTGGGGGTTACATGCTTCATTTTATGTTATTGTGGGGGGGGTGGGTTACATGCTTCATTTTATGTTGTTGGGGGGGGGGGGGGGGTTACATGCTTCATTTTATGTTGTTGGGGGGGGGGGGGTTACATGCTTCATTTTATGTTGTTGGGGGGGGGGGGGGGGTTACATGCTTCATTTTATGTTGTTGGGGGGGGGGGGGGGTTACATGCTTCATTTTATGTTGTTGTGGGGTGGGTGGGGGGTTACATGCTTCATTTTATGTTGTTGGGGGGGGGGGGGGGGGTTACATGCTTCATTTTATGTTGTTGGGGGGGGGGGGGGTTACATGCTTCATTTTATGTTGTTGGGGGGGGGGGGGGTACATGCTTCATTTTATGTTGTTGTGGGGGGGGTGGGGGTTTACATGCTTCATTTTATGTTGTTGGGGGGGGGGGGTTACATGCTTCATTTTATGTTGTTGGGGGGGGGGGGTTTACATGCTTCATTTTATGTTGTTGGGGGGGGGGGGGGTTACATGCTTCATTTTATGTTTTGGGGGGGGGGGTTACATGGGGGGGGGGGGTTATGTTGGGGGGGGGGTGGGGGTTACATGCTTCATTTTATGTTGTTGTGGGGGTGGGTGGGGGTTACATGCTTCATTTTATGTTGGGGTGGGGGGGGGGGGGTGTGGGTTACATGCTTCATTTTATGTTGTTGGGGGGGGGGGGGGTTACATGCTTCATTTTATGTTATTGTGGGGGGGGGGGGGGTTACATGCTTCATTTTATGTTGTTGTGGGGGGGGGGGGGTTACATGCTTCATTTTATGTTATTGTGGGGTGGGGGGGGGTTACATGCTTCATTTTATGTTGTTGGGGGGGGGGGGGGTTACATGCTTCATTTTATGTTGTTGGGGGGGGGGGGGGTTACATGCTTCATTTTATGTTGTTGTGGGGGGGGGGGGTTACATGCTTCATTTTATGTTGTTGTGGGGGGGGTGGGGGTTACATGCTTCATTTTATGTTATTGTGGGGTGGGTGGGTTACATGCTTCATTTTATGTTGTTGGGGGGTGGGGGGGGGTTACATGCTTCATTTTATGTTATTGTGGGGTGGGTGGGTTACATGCTTCATTTTATGTTGTTGGGGGGGGGGGGTTACATGCTTCATTTTATGTTGTTGGGGGGGGGGGGGGTTACATGCTTCATTTTATGTTGTTGTTGGGTGGGTGGGGGTTACATGCTTCATTTTATGTTGTTGGGGGTGGTGGGGGGTTACATGCTTCATTTTATGTTGTTGGGGGGGGGGGGGGGGGGGTACATGCTTCATTTTATGTTATTGTGGGGTGGGTGGGGGTTACATGCTTCATTTTATGTTATTGTGGGGTGGGGGGGGTTACATGCTTCATTTTATGTTGTTGTGGGGGGGGGGGGGGGGAGGGTTTGCTTCATTTTATGTTGTTGGGGGGGTGGGTGGGGGTTACATGCTTCATTTTATGTTATTGTGGGGGTGGGTGGGGGTTACATGCTTCATTTTATGTTATTGTGGGGTGGGTGGGTTACATGCTTCATTTTATGTTGTTGTGGGGGTGGGTGGGTTACATGCTTCATTTTATGTTGTTGGGGGGGGGGGGGGGGGGTTACATGCTTCATTTTATGTTGTTGGGGGGGGGGGGGGGGGTTACATGCTTCATTTTATGTTGTTGGGGTGGGTGGGGGTTACATGCTTCATTTTATGTTATTGTGGGGGGGGGGGGTTACATGCTTCATTTTATGTTGTTGGGGGGTGGGGGGTTACATGCTTCATTTTATGTTGTTGGGGGGGGGGGGGGTTACATGCTTCATTTTATGTTGTTGTGGGGGGGGGGGGGTTACATGCTTCATTTTATGTTGTTGGGGGGGGGGGGGGGGGTTACATGCTTCATTTTATGTTGTTGTGGGGTGGGTGGGTTACATGCTTCATTTTATGTTGTTGGGGGGGGTGGGGGGGGGTTACATGCTTCATTTTATGTTGTTGTGGGGGGGGGGGGGTTACATGCTTCATTTTATGTTGTTGGGGGGTGGGGGGTTACATGCTTCATTTTATGTTGTTGTGGGGGTGGGTGGGGGTTACATGCTTCATTTTATGTTATTGTGGGGTGGGTGGGTTACATGCTTCATTTTATGTTGTTGGGGGGGGGGGGGTTACATGCTTCATTTTATGTTGTTGGGGGGGGGGGGGTTACATGCTTCATTTTATGTTGTTGTGGGGGGGGGTGGGGGTTACATGCTTCATTTTATGTTGTTGGGGGGGGGGGGGTTACATGCTTCATTTTATGTTATTGTGGGGTGGGTGGGGGTTACATGCTTCATTTTATGTTGTTGGGGGGGGGGGGTTACATGCTTCATTTTATGTTGTTGTGGGGTGGGTGGGGGTACATGCTTCATTTTATGTTGTTGGGGGGTGGGGGGGGTTACATGCTTCATTTTATGTTGTTGTGGGGGTGGGGGGGGTTACATGCTTCATTTTATGTTGTTGGGGGGGGGGGGGGGGGTTACATGCTTCATTTTATGTTATTGTGGGGTGGGTGGGGGTTACATGCTTCATTTTATGTTATTGTGGGGGGGGTGGGGGTTACATGCTTCATTTTATGTTGTTGTGGGGGTGGGGGGGGTTACATGCTTCATTTTATGTTATTGGGGGGGGGGGGGGGGGTTACATGCTTCATTTTATGTTGTTGTGGGGGGGGGGGGTTACATGCTTCATTTTATGTTGTTGTGGGGTGGGTGGGGGTTACATGCTTCATTTTATGTTATTGTGGGGTGGGTGGGTTACATGCTTCATTTTATGTTGTTGTGGGGGTGGGTGGGGGTTACATGCTTCATTTTATGTTGTTGGGGGGGGGGGGGGTTACATGCTTCATTTTATGTTGGGTGGGGGGGGGGGTTTACATGCTTCATTTTATGTTGTTGTGGGGTGGGTGGGTTACATGCTTCATTTTATGTTGTTGGGGGGGGGTGGGTGGGTTACATGCTTCATTTTATGTTGTTGGGGGGGGGGGGGTTACATGCTTCATTTTATGTTGTTGGGGGGGGGGGGGGGGGGGTACATGCTTCATTTTATGTTATTGTGGGGTGGGTGGGGGTTACATGCTTCATTTTATGTTGTTGGGGGGTGGGGGTTACATGCTTCATTTTATGTTGTTGGGGGGGGGGGGGGGTTACATGCTTCATTTTATGTTATTGTGGGGGTGGGTGGGGGTTACATGCTTCATTTTATGTTGTTGGGGGGGGGGGGGGGTTACATGCTTCATTTTATGTTATTGTGGGGTGGGGGGGGGGTTACATGCTTCATTTTATGTTGTTGTGGGGGGGGGGGGGGGGGGGGCTTCATTTTATGTTATTGTGGGGTGGGTGGGTTACATGCTTCATTTTATGGTGGGTTGTGGGGGGGGGGGGGTTACATGCTTCATTTTATGTTGTTGGGGGGGGGGGGGTTACATGCTTCATTTTATGTTATTGTGGGGTGGGTGGGGGTTACATGCTTCATTTTATGTTGTTGGGGGGTGGGGGGGTTACATGCTTCATTTTATGTTGTTGGGGGGTGGGTGGGTTACATGCTTCATTTTATGTTGTTGTGGGGGGGGGGGGGGTTACATGCTTCATTTTATGTTGTTGGGGGGGGGGGGGGTTACATGCTTCATTTTATGTTATTGTGGGGTGGGGGGGGGTTACATGCTTCATTTTATGTTGTTGGGGGGGGGGGGGGTTACATGCTTCATTTTATGTTATTGTGGGGTGGGTGGGGGTTACATGCTTCATTTTATGTTATTGTGGGGTGGGTGGGTTACATGCTTCATTTTATGTTGTTGGGGGGTGGGGGTTACATGCTTCATTTTATGTTGTTGGGGGGTGGGGGGGGGGTTACATGCTTCATTTTATGTTGTTGGGGGGGGGGGGGGGGGGTTACATGCTTCATTTTATGTTGTTGTGGGGGGGGGTGGGGGTTACATGCTTCATTTTATGTTGTTGTGGGGGTGGGTGGGGGTTACATGCTTCATTTTATGTTATTGTGGGGTGGGTGGGGGTTACATGCTTCATTTTATGTTATTGTGGGGTGGGTGGGGGTTACATGCTTCATTTTATGTTGTTGGGGGGTGGGGGGTTACATGCTTCATTTTATGTTATTGTGGGGTGGGTGGGGGTTACATGCTTCATTTTATGTTATTGTGGGGTGGGGGGGTTACATGCTTCATTTTATGTTGTTGGGGGGGGGGGGGGGTTACATGCTTCATTTTATGTTATTGTGGGGTGGGTGGGTTACATGCTTCATTTTATGTTGTTGGGGGGGGGGGGGGGTTACATGCTTCATTTTATGTTATTGTGGGGTGGGTGGGTTACATGCTTCATTTTATGTTGTTGGGGTGGGTGGGGGTTACATGCTTCATTTTATGTTATTGTGGGGGGGGTGGGTTACATGCTTCATTTTATGTTGTTGGGGGGGGGGGGTTACATGCTTCATTTTATGTTGTTGGGGGGTGGGGGGGGTTACATGCTTCATTTTATGTTATTGTGGGGTGGGTGGGTTACATGCTTCATTTTATGTTGTTGTGGGGGTGGGTGGGGGTTACATGCTTCATTTTATGTTATTGTGGGGTGGGTGGGTTACATGCTTCATTTTATGTTGTTGGGGGGGGGGGGGGGGGTTACATGCTTCATTTTATGTTGTTGGGGGGTGGGTGGGGTTACATGCTTCATTTTATGTTGTTGTGGGGGTGGGTGGGGGTTACATGCTTCATTTTATGTTGTTGGGGGGGGGGGGGGGGGTTTACATGCTTCATTTTATGTTATTGTGGGGTGGGTGGGGGTTACATGCTTCATTTTATGTTGTTGGGGGGGGGGGGTTACATGCTTCATTTTATGTTGTTGTGGGGTGGGTGGGGGTTACATGCTTCATTTTATGTTGTTGGGGGGGGGGGGTTACATGCTTCATTTTATGTTGTTGTGGGGTGGGTGGGGGTTACATGCTTCATTTTATGTTTGTTGGGGGGGGGGGGTTACATGCTTCATTTTATGTTATTGTGGGGTGGGTGGGGGGGGGGGGGCTTCATTTTATGTTATTGTGGGGTGGGGGGGGTTACATGCTTCATTTTATGTTGTTGGGGGGGGGGGGGGGGTTACATGCTTCATTTTATGTTATTGTGGGGTGGGTGGGGGTTACATGCTTCATTTTATGTTGTTGGGGGGGGGGGGTTACATGCTTCATTTTATGTTGTTGTGGGGTGGGTGGGGGTTACATGCTTCATTTTATGTTGTTGGGGGGGGGGGGGGGGGGGGCTTCATTTTATGTTATTGTGGGGGGGTGGGGGTTACATGCTTCATTTTATGTTGTTGTGGGGTGGGTGGGGGTTACATGCTTCATTTTATGTTGTTGGGGGGGGGGGGGGGTTACATGCTTCATTTTATGTTATTGTGGGGGGGGGGGGGGGGTTACATGCTTCATTTTATGTTGTTGTGGGGTGGGTGGGGGTTACATGCTTCATTTTATGTTATTGTGGGGGTGGGTGGGGGTTACATGCTTCATTTTATGTTGTTGGGGGGTGGGTGGGGGTTACATGCTTCATTTTATGTTGGTTGGGGGGTGGGGGGTTACATGCTTCATTTTATGTTATTGTGGGGTGGGTGGGGGGGGGGCTTCATTTTATGTTGTTGGGGGGTGGGGGTTACATGCTTCATTTTATGTTATTGTGGGGTGGGTGGGTTACATGCTTCATTTTATGTTGTTGGGGGGGGGGGGGGGGTTACATGCTTCATTTTATGTTGTTGGGGGGTGGGGGTTACATGCTTCATTTTATGTTATTGTGGGGTGGGTGGGTTACATGCTTCATTTTATGTTGTTGGGGGGTGGGGGGTTACATGCTTCATTTTATGTTGTTGGGGGGGGGGGGGGGTTACATGCTTCATTTTATGTTGTTGGGGGGGGGGGGGGGTTACATGCTTCATTTTATGTTGTTGGGGGGTGGGTGGGTTACATGCTTCATTTTATGTTGTTGGGGGGTGGGGGTTACATGCTTCATTTTATGTTGTTGGGGGGTGGGTGGGTTACATGCTTCATTTTATGTTATTGTGGGGTGGGGGGGGTTACATGCTTCATTTTATGTTATTGTGGGGTGGGTGGGGGTTACATGCTTCATTTTATGTTATTGTGGGGGTGGGTGGGGGTTACATGCTTCATTTTATGTTGTTGGGGGGGGGTGGGGGTTACATGCTTCATTTTATGTTGTTGTGGGGTGGGGGGGGTTACATGCTTCATTTTATGTTGTTGGGGGGTGGGGGGTTACATGCTTCATTTTATGTTGTTGGGGGGTGGGGGGGGTTACATGCTTCATTTTATGTTGTTGGGGGTGGGTGGGGGTTACATGCTTCATTTTATGTTATTGTGGGGTGGGTGGGGGTTACATGCTTCATTTTATGTTATTGTGGGGTGGGTGGGGGTTACATGCTTCATTTTATGTTGTTGTGGGGTGGGTGGGGGTTACATGCTTCATTTTATGTTATTGTGGGGGTGGGTGGGGGTTACATGCTTCATTTTATGTTGTTGTGGGGGGGGTGGGGGTTACATGCTTCATTTTATGTTATTGTGGGGTGGGTGGGTTACATGCTTCATTTTATGTTGTTGGGGGGTGGGTGGGTTACATGCTTCATTTTATGTTGTTGGGGGGGGGTGGGGGTTACATGCTTCATTTTATGTTGTTGTGGGGGGGGTGGGTTACATGCTTCATTTTATGTTGTTGGGGGGGGGGGGGGTTACATGCTTCATTTTATGTTATTGTGGGGTGGGTGGGTTACATGCTTCATTTTATGTTGTTGGGGGGTGGGTGGGGGTTACATGCTTCATTTTATGTTGTTGGGGGGTGGGGGGGTTACATGCTTCATTTTATGTTATTGTGGGGTGGGTGGGTTACATGCTTCATTTTATGTTGTTGTGGGGGTGGGTGGGGGTTACATGCTTCATTTTATGTTATTGTGGGGTGGGTGGGTTACATGCTTCATTTTATGTTGTTGGGGGGTGGGTGGGTTACATGCTTCATTTTATGTTGTTGGGGGGGGGGGGGGTTACATGCTTCATTTTATGTTGTTGTGGGGGTGGGTGGGGGTTACATGCTTCATTTTATGTTGTTGGGGGGGGGGGGTTACATGCTTCATTTTATGTTATTGTGGGGTGGGTGGGGGTTACATGCTTCATTTTATGTTGTTGGGGGGGGGGGGTTACATGCTTCATTTTATGTTGTTGTGGGGGTGGGTGGGGGTTACATGCTTCATTTTATGTTGTTGGGGGGGGGGGGGGGGGGGTACATGCTTCATTTTATGTTGTTGTGGGGTGGGTGGGGGTTACATGCTTCATTTTATGTTGTTGGGGGGGGGGGGGTTACATGCTTCATTTTATGTTATTGTGGGGTGGGTGGGGGTTACATGCTTCATTTTATGTTATTGTGGGGTGGGTGGGGGGTTACATGCTTCATTTTATGTTATTGTGGGGTGGGTGGGGGGTTACATGCTTCATTTTATGTTATTGTGGGGTGGGTGGGGGTTACATGCTTCATTTTATGTTATTGTGGGGTGGGTGGGGGTTACATGCTTCATTTTATGTTATTGTGGGGTGGGTGGGGGTTACATGCTTCATTTTATGTTATTGGGGGGGTGGGTGGGTTACATGCTTCATTTTATGTTGTTGGGGGGTGGGTGGGGGTTACATGCTTCATTTTATGTTGTTGGGGGGGGGGGGGTTACATGCTTCATTTTATGTTATTGTGGGGTGGGTGGGGGGTTACATGCTTCATTTTATGTTATTGTGGGGTGGGGGGGTTACATGCTTCATTTTATGTTGTTGGGGGGTGGGTGGGTTACATGCTTCATTTTATGTTGTTGGGGGGTGGGGGGGGTACATGCTTCATTTTATGTTGTTGGGGGGGGGGGGGGTTACATGCTTCATTTTATGTTATTGTGGGGTGGGTGGGTTACATGCTTCATTTTATGTTGTTGGGGGGGTGGGGGGTTACATGCTTCATTTTATGTTGTTGGGGGGGGGGGGGGGGGGGGGGTACATGCTTCATTTTATGTTATTGTGGGGTGGGTGGGGGTTACATGCTTCATTTTATGTTGTTGGGGGGGGGGGGGTTACATGCTTCATTTTATGTTATTGTGGGGTGGGTGGGGGTTACATGCTTCATTTTATGTTGTTGTGGGGGTGGGTGGGGGTTACATGCTTCATTTTATGTTATTGTGGGGTGGGTGGGTTACATGCTTCATTTTATGTTGTTGGGGGGTGGGGGTTACATGCTTCATTTTATGTTATTGTGGGGTGGGTGGGTTACATGCTTCATTTTATGTTGTTGGGGGGGGGGGGGGGGGTTACATGCTTCATTTTATGTTATTGTGGGGTGGGTGGGGGTTACATGCTTCATTTTATGTTATTGTGGGGTGGGTGGGTTACATGCTTCATTTTATGTTGTTGGGGGGGGGGGGGGGTTACATGCTTCATTTTATGTTATTGTGGGGTGGGTGGGTTACATGCTTCATTTTATGTTGTTGGGGGGTGGGTGGGTTACATGCTTCATTTTATGTTGTTGGGGGGTGGGTGGGGGTTACATGCTTCATTTTATGTTGTTGTGGGGTGGGTGGGGTTACATGCTTCATTTTATGTTGTTGGGGGGGGGGGGGGGGTTACATGCTTCATTTTATGTTATTGTGGGGTGGGTGGGTTACATGCTTCATTTTATGTTGTTGTGGGGTGGGTGGGTTACATGCTTCATTTTATGTTGTTGTGGGGTGGGGGGTTACATGCTTCATTTTATGTTGTTGGGGGGTGGGGGTTACATGCTTCATTTTATGTTATTGTGGGGTGGGTGGGGGTTACATGCTTCATTTTATGTTATTGTGGGGGTGGGTGGGGGTTACATGCTTCATTTTATGTTGTTGTGGGGGTGGGTGGGGGTTACATGCTTCATTTTATGTTATTGTGGGGGTGGGTGGGGGTTACATGCTTCATTTTATGTTATTGTGGGGTGGGTGGGGGTTACATGCTTCATTTTATGTTGTTGGGGGGTGGGTGGGTTACATGCTTCATTTTATGTTGTTGTGGGGGTGGGTGGGGGTTACATGCTTCATTTTATGTTATTGTGGGGTGGGTGGGTTACATGCTTCATTTTATGTTGTTGGGGGGGGGGGGGTTACATGCTTCATTTTATGTTATTGTGGGGTGGGTGGGTTACATGCTTCATTTTATGTTGTTGGGGGGGGGGGGGGGTTACATGCTTCATTTTATGTTATTGTGGGGTGGGTGGGTTACATGCTTCATTTTATGTTGTTGGGGGGGGGGGGTTACATGCTTCATTTTATGTTATTGTGGGGTGGGTGGGTTACATGCTTCATTTTATGTTGTTGGGGGGGGGGGGGTTACATGCTTCATTTTATGTTGTTGGGGGGTGGGGGTTACATGCTTCATTTTATGTTATTGTGGGGTGGGTGGGTTACATGCTTCATTTTATGTTGTTGTGGGGGTGGGTGGGGGTTACATGCTTCATTTTATGTTATTGTGGGGTGGGTGGGTTACATGCTTCATTTTATGTTGTTGGGGGGGGGGGGGGGGGGGGGTACATGCTTCATTTTATGTTGTTGGGGGGGGGGGGGGTTACATGCTTCATTTTATGTTGTTGTGGGGTGGGTGGGGGTTACATGCTTCATTTTATGTTGTTGGGGGGGGGGGGGGGGGTTACATGCTTCATTTTATGTTATTGTGGGGTGGGTGGGGGTTACATGCTTCATTTTATGTTGTTGGGGGGGGGGGGGTTACATGCTTCATTTTATGTTGTTGTGGGGGTGGGTGGGGGTTACATGCTTCATTTTATGTTGTTGGGGGGGGGTGGGGGTTACATGCTTCATTTTATGTTGTTGTGGGGTGGGTGGGGGTTACATGCTTCATTTTATGTTGTTGGGGGGGGGGGGGGTTACATGCTTCATTTTATGTTATTGTGGGGTGGGTGGGGGTTAGGGGGGGGGGGGGGTTGGGGTTGTGCTTCATTTTATGTTGTTGTGGGGTGGGGGGGGTTACATGCTTCATTTTATGTTGTTGTGGGGGGGGGGGGTTACATGCTTCATTTTATGTTATTGTGGGGTGGGTGGGGGTTACATGCTTCATTTTATGTTGTGGGGTGGGGGGTGGGGGTTACATGCTTCATTTTATGTTGGTGGGGTGGGTGGGGGTTACATGCTTCATTTTATGTTGTTGGGGGGGGGGGGGTTACATGCTTCATTTTATGTTATTGTGGGGTGGGTGGGGGTTACATGCTTCATTTTATGTTGTTGGGGGGTGGGTGGGGTTACATGCTTCATTTTATGTTGTTGTGGGGGGGGGGGGGTTACATGCTTCATTTTATGTTATTGTGGGGGTGGGTGGGGGTTACATGCTTCATTTTATGTTATTGTGGGGTGGGTGGGGGTTACATGCTTCATTTTATGTTATTGTGGGGTGGGTGGGGGTTACATGCTTCATTTTATGTTGTTGTGGGGTGGGGGGGGTTACATGCTTCATTTTATGTTGTTGTGGGGGGGTGGGGGTTACATGCTTCATTTTATGTTATTGTGGGGTGGGTGGGGGTTACATGCTTCATTTTATGTTGTTGGGGGGTGGGGGTTACATGCTTCATTTTATGTTATTGTGGGGTGGGTGGGTTACATGCTTCATTTTATGTTGTTGGGGGGGGGGGGGTTACATGCTTCATTTTATGTTGTTGGGGGGGGGGGGTTACATGCTTCATTTTATGTTATTGTGGGGTGGGTGGGTTACATGCTTCATTTTATGTTGTTGGGGGGTGTGGGGTTACATGCTTCATTTTATGTTGTTGTGGGGTGGGTGGGGGTTACATGCTTCATTTTATGTTGTTGGGGGGTGGGGGGTTACATGCTTCATTTTATGTTGTTGGGGGGTGGGTGGGTTACATGCTTCATTTTATGTTGTTGTGGGGGTGGGTGGGGGTTACATGCTTCATTTTATGTTGTTGGGGGGGGTGGTGGGTTACATGCTTCATTTTATGTTGTTGTGGGGGTGGGGGGGGGGGGGACATGCTTCATTTTATGTTATTGTGGGGTGGGTGGGGGTTACATGCTTCATTTTATGTTATTGTGGGGGTGGGTGGGGGTTACATGCTTCATTTTATGTTGTTGTGGGGGTGGGTGGGGGTTACATGCTTCATTTTATGTTGTTGTGGGGGTGGGTGGGGGTTACATGCTTCATTTTATGTTATTGTGGGGGGGGGTGGGGGTTACATGCTTCATTTTATGTTGTTGTGGGGGTGGGTGGGGGTTACATGCTTCATTTTATGTTGTTGTGGGGGTGGGTGGGGGTTACATGCTTCATTTTATGTTGTTGTGGGGGTGGGTGGGGGTTACATGCTTCATTTTATGTTGTTGTGGGGGTGGGTGGGGGTTACATGCTTCATTTTATGTTATTGTGGGGTGGGGGGGGGTTACATGCTTCATTTTATGTTGTTGTGGGGTGGGTGGGGGTTACATGCTTCATTTTATGTTGTTGTGGGGGTGGGTGGGGGTTACATGCTTCATTTTATGTTATTGTGGGGGTGGGTGGGGGTTACATGCTTCATTTTATGTTGTTGTGGGGGTGGGTGGGGGTTACATGCTTCATTTTATGTTGTTGGGGGGGGGGGGGGGTTACATGCTTCATTTTATGTTGTGGGGGGGTGGGTGGGGGTTACATGCTTCATTTTATGTTGTTGGGGGGGTGGGTGGGGGGGGGTTACATGCTTCATTTTATGTTGTTGGGGGGGGGGTGGGGGTTACATGCTTCATTTTATGTTGTTGTGGGGGTGGGTGGGGGTTACATGCTTCATTTTATGTTGGGGTGGGGGGGGGTGGGGGTTACATGCTTCATTTTATGTTATTGTGGGGGTGGGTGGGGGTTACATGCTTCATTTTATGTTGTTGTGGGGGTGGGTGGGGGTTACATGCTTCATTTTATGTTATTGTGGGGTGGGTGGGGGTTACATGCTTCATTTTATGTTGTTGGGGGGGTGGGTGGGGGTTACATGCTTCATTTTATGTTGTTGGGGGGGTGGGTGGGTTACATGCTTCATTTTATGTTGTTGGGGGGGGGGGGGGGTTACATGCTTCATTTTATGTTGTTGTGGGGTGGGTGGGGGTTACATGCTTCATTTTATGTTGTTGGGGGGGGGGGGGGTTACATGCTTCATTTTATGTTGTTGGGGGGGGGGGGGTTACATGCTTCATTTTATGTTGTTGTGGGGGTGGGTGGGGGTTACATGCTTCATTTTATGTTGTTGGGGGGTGGTGGGGGTTACATGCTTCATTTTATGTTATTGTGGGGTGGGTGGGTTACATGCTTCATTTTATGTTGTTGGGGGGGGGGGGTTACATGCTTCATTTTATGTTGTTGGGGGGTGGGGGTTACATGCTTCATTTTATGTTGTTGGGGGGTGGGGGGTTACATGCTTCATTTTATGTTGTTGGGGGGGGGGGGGGTTACATGCTTCATTTTATGTTATTGTGGGGTGGGTGGGTTACATGCTTCATTTTATGTTGTTGTGGGGTGGGTGGGTTACATGCTTCATTTTATGTTGTTGGGGGGGGGGGGTTACATGCTTCATTTTATGTTGTTGGGGGGGGGGGGGGGTTACATGCTTCATTTTATGTTGTTGGGGGGGGGGGGGTTACATGCTTCATTTTATGTTGTTGGGGGGGGGGGGGTTACATGCTTCATTTTATGTTGTTGGGGGGGGGGGGGGTTACATGCTTCATTTTATGTTGTTGTGGGGGGGGGGGTTACATGCTTCATTTTATGTTGTTTTGTTTGGGGGGGGGGGGGGTGTACATGCTTCATTTTATGTTGTTGGGGGGGGGGGGGGGTTACATGCTTCATTTTATGTTATTGGGGGGGGGGGGTTACATGCTTCATTTTATGTTGTTGGGGGGTGGGGGGGTTACATGCTTCCTTTTATGTTGTTGCGGGGGGGGGGGGGGGGGGGGGGTGTTACATGCTTCATTTTATGTTGTTGGGGGTGGGGGGGTGTACATGCTTTATTTGATGTTGTTGGGGGGGGGGGGGGGGGTTACATGCTTCATTTGATGTTGTTGGGGGGGGGGGGGGGCGTACATGCTTCATTTTATGTTGTTGTGTGTGTGTGTGTGTGTGTGTGGGGGGGGGGGGTTACATGCTTCATTTGATGTTGTTGGGGGGGGGGGGGTTACATGCCTCATTTTATGTTGTTGTGTGTGTGTGTTGGGGGGGGGGGGGGGGGTACATGCTTCATTTTATGTTGTTGTGGGGGGGGGGGGGTTACATGCTTCATTTTATGTTGTTGGGGGGGGGGGGGGTTACATGCTTCATTTCATGTTGTTGTGTGGGGGGTTACATGCTTCATTTTATGTTGTTGGGGGGGGGGGGGGGGGGGTTACATGCTTCATTTTATGTTGTTGTGCTAGAAAAGAAGCAATTGGTGTATTAATTATTGTCGAGTCCCTTTCCTGCCTTAAAAAAATCCAAATAACTTTATTTTCTTCCGAATTGCACGAAAGTGCTGAACACTAACTACTATACACACTGTTATTACTCCGAACAGACTGACGTAGGCTGCTGTTGGTGCTTTTTTATTTCACCAAGGCCTAAAAAAAAAAAGCTGGTACGTGACCTTTCCACCGAGGCACCAAATCAGCCTCAGCGAGGCTGATACCGTTTGACAGTAGTGACAGGTTGTTTGGATGGTAGCTCGGCTGAGTTTGGTGAACGGTGGGACTGATATTGAGTACTTAATAATAATTATCCCCCCAAAAAGTAGCGTGGTTATGTCACTGGGAAGCGTTTCTTGAATACGAACCAGCTTTTAACCCTTTCAACGCTAGCCATTCCTCAGCCAAAAATTACCATTAAACTTACCCGGGTAGAGAAAATATTTTGTCTGCAATATTGGAGATTCCTCTGTGACATGCATAAAATAGTGCCTATCCTTCCCTCCTAAAATTAAGAACATAAAGTCACTGGATACCGTGCAGACCCTCATTTGATGCCTTTTAGTGACATGGGTGTTAAATCATTGTGGTGCCAAGAGGCGACAGTGGCGATGAAAGAGTTTTAAGCATTATGCTGCGGGAGAATGGCTCCGTCAAGAATCAGGGATGCTATACTTCAGGAGAATGGCACTGTTGTAAACCAGCAATAATATGGTATTTGAGAATGTCTCCTGTCTGGCTTTTTGTTTTGCACAGGAGAATGATACTGTTGTTAAACTAGCAATGATAGCGTATTGGAGAATGTCTCATGTCTTGGGGTTTTTTCACAGGAGAATGGCACTGTTGTAAAACTACCAATGATATCGTGTAAGAGAATGTCTCATGTGTTGTATTTTTAGGGCACAGGAGAATGGCTTTGTTGTAAACCAGCAATAATGTGGTATAGGAAAATGTCTACTTTGACTTTTTATTTATTTATTGTTTTAGATGAATGGCAGAGTGGCTCTGTTGTAAACCAGAATTGTTATGCTGCAGGAGAATCCTTTGTTGTAGACCAACAATTTTATGCCACGGGAGAATGGCTGGCTCTGTTGTAAACAAGATTGTTTATTCGTTTTGTCACAGGAGAATGGTTCTGTTGTAAAGCAATATTGTTATGTTTCAGCCGGCTATATTGTAAATCAAAATGGTATGCCTCATGAGAATGGCTATATTGTAAATCAAGAATGCTATGCCTCATGAGAATGGCTGTATTGTAAATCAAGAAAGGTATGCCTCATGAGAATGGCTATATAATGTTGTAAATCAAGAAAGGTATGCCTCATGAGAATGGCTATATTGTAAATCAAGAATGGTATGCCTCATGAGAATGGCTATATTGTAAATCAAGAATGGTATGCCTCATGAGAATGGCTATGTTGTAAATCAAGAAAGGTATGCCTCATGAGAATGGCTATGTAATGTTGTAAATCAAGAAAGGTATGCCTCATGAGAATGGCTATATTGTAAATCAAGAATGGTATGCCTCATGAGAATGGCTATATAATGTTGTAAATCAAGAAAGGTATGCCTCATGAGAATGGCTATATAATGTTGTAAATCAAGAAAGGTATGCCTCATGAGAATGGCTATATAATGTTGTAAATCAAGAAAGGTATGCCTCATGAGAATGGCTATATAATGTTGCAAATCAAGAATGGTATGCCTCATGAGAATGGCTATATAATGTTGTAAATCAAGAATGGTATGCCTCATGAGAATGGCTATATAATGTTGTAAATCAAGAAAGGTATGCCTCATGAGAATGGCTATATAATGTTGTAAATCAAGAATGGTATGCCTCATGAGAATGGCTATGTAATGTTGTAAATCAAGAAAGGTATGCCTCATGAGAATGGCTATATAATGTTGTAAATCAAGAAAGGTATGCCTCATGAGAATGGCTATATAATGTTGTAAATCAAGAATGGTATGCCTCATGAGAATGGCTATATAATGTTGTAAATCAAGAATGGTATGCCTCATGAGAATGGCTATATAATGTTGTAAATCAAGAATGGTATGCCTCATGAGAATGGCTATATAATGTTGTAAATCAAGAATGGTATGCCTCATGAGAATGGCTATATAATGTTGTAAATCAAGAAAGGTATGCCTCATGAGAATGGCTATATAATGTTGTAAATCAAGAATGGTATGCCTCATGAGAATGGCTATATAATGTTGTAAATCAAGAAAGGTATGCCTCATGAGAATGGCTATATAATGTTGTAAATCAAGAAAGGTATGCCTCATGAGAATGGCTATATAATGTTGTAAATCAAGAAAGGTATGCCTCATGAGAATGGCTATGTAATGTTGTAAATCAAGAAAGGTATGCCTCATGAGAATGGCTATATAATGTTGTAAATCAAGAAAGGTATGCCTCATGAGAATGGCTATATAATGTTGTAAATCAAGAAAGGTATGCCTCATGAGAATGGCTATATAATGTTGTAAATCAAGAAAGGTATGCCTCATGAGAATGGCTATATAATGTTGTAAATCAAGAATGGTATGCCTCATGAGAATGGCTATATAATGTTGTAAATCAAGAATGGTATGCCTCATGAGAATGGCTATATAATGTTGTAAATCAAGAATGGTATGCCTCATGAGAATGGCTATATAATGTTGTAAATCAAGAATGGTATGCCTCATGAGAATGGCTATATAATGTTGTAAATCAAGAAAGGTATGCCTCATGAGAATGGCTATATAATGTTGTAAATCAAGAAAGGTATGCCTCATGAGAATGGCTATATAATGTTGTAAATCAAGAATGGTATGCCTCATGAGAATGGCTATATAATGTTGTAAATCAAGAATGGTATGCCTCATGAGAATGGCTATATTGTAAATCAAGAATGGTATGCCTCATGAGAATGGCTATATAATGTTGTAAATCAAGAATGGTATGCCTCATGAGAATGGCTATATAATGTTGTAAATCAAGAAAGGTATGCCTCATGAGAATGGCTATATAATGTTGTAAATCAAGAATGGTATGCCTCATGAGAATGGCTATATAATGTTGTAAATCAAGAAAGGTATGCCTCATGAGAATGGCTATATAATGTTGTAAATCAAGAAAGGTATGCCTCATGAGAATGGCTATATAATGTTGTAAATCAAGAAAGGTATGCCTCATGAGAATGGCTATATAATGTTGTAAATCAAGAAAGGTATGCCTCATGAGAATGGCTATATAATGTTGTAAATCAAGAATGGTATGCCTCATGAGAATGGCTATATAATGTTGTAAATCAAGAATGGTATGCCTCATGAGAATGGCTATATAATGTTGTAAATCAAGAATGGTATGCCTCATGAGAATGGCTATATAATGTTGTAAATCAAGAAAGGTATGCCTCATGAGAATGGCTATATAATGTTGTAAATCAAGAAAGGTATGCCTCATGAGAATGGCTATATAATGTTGTAAATCAAGAATGGTATGCCTCATGAGAATGGCTATATAATGTTGTAAATCAAGAAAGGTATGCCTCATGAGAATGGCTATATAATGTTGTAAATCAAGAAAGGTATGCCTCATGAGAATGGCTATATAATGTTGTAAATCAAGAAAGGTATGCCTCATGAGAATGGCTATGTAATGTTGTAAATCAAGAAAGGTATGCCTCATGAGAATGGCTATGTAATGTTGTAAATCAAGAAAGGTATGCCTCATGAGAATGGCTATATAATGTTGTAAATCAAGAAAGGTATGCCTCATGAGAATGGCTATATAATGTTGTAAATCAAGAAAGGTATGCCTCATGAGAATGGCTATATAATGTTGTAAATCAAGAATGGTATGCCTCATGAGAATGGCTATATTGTTGTAAATCAAGAAAGGTATGCCTCATGAGAATGGCTATATTGCAAATCAAGAATGGTATGCCTCATGAGAATGGCTATATTGTTGCAAATCAAGAATGGTATGCCTCATGAGAATGGCTATATTGCAAATCAAGAAAGGTATGCCTCATGAGAATGGCTATATTGCAAATCAAGAATGGTATGGCTCATGGGAATGGCTCTGTTGTGAAGAAAGGTATGACTCATGTGCGTGGCGTGCATATGGCATGCATGAGTACGTGTGACTGAGTGTGCGTGCGTGCATACATGCATGAGTACATGTGTGTGTACATGTGTGCATGCATTTCTGAAAAAGATAATCTATTGAATAATAATAATTGGATGATTACATGCTGCCCCAGTCTGTCAAGGGCATTTGGGTTTTGTCTTTTTGACCCCCAGCTTAAGCACAAATTTGGCCTGTATTAACTCTCGTTCAAGCAATGAATGCATTAACCCTTTCACCGCCAATGTCGCATATCTGAAGATCTTATTTTCTTAATTTTGGGAGGTAAGGATAGGCCTAATGTTATGCATTTCACAGAGAAATTCCCAATAACTGCAGATACGTTTTCATTTCTACCCTGTTCAGTTTACTGGTATTTGGGGGCAAAAACAAAATGGCTGGCGGCGAAAGGGTTAATTATCTTGTTTCGGACATATTATGATTGATTAGTGTTTGTGAGTGAGGTGTGTGTGTGTGTGTGTGTGTGTGTGTGTGTGTAGGGGGGGGGGGTCCGTTTTATTGCAGAAATCTTGTAAAAAAAATTTATTTACAATTATTTTATTATTCGTATTTTGTATGTAGAATGTCTACGTCTTGTAAACTTTAAATGCTTGTCAATGAGGTAGAAGGGTATTTTTGTTTTTTGCAAAATTTGTCTATTATAATTAGTCATGTAATTGATATGTCGATTGCAGTATGATTTTATTTCAAGTTGCAGTATTGTATTCAAACTTGATTGGGAATGTGAATGTGGTCTCTATGTTTCTTCTTAGAATGTTCATGTTGTAACTATTTTACTGTATAATTAATTGTGTGCGAGTGTGCGTGTGCGCATGCATGTGTGTGTATATATGTGTGTGTGTGTGTGTGTGTGTGTGTGTGTGTGTGTGTGTGAGTGTGTGTGTGTGTGTGTGTGTGAGTAAGGAAGTAAGAGAACGTTGTGTGTAGGCATCGTGCTTATTTTACTTTCTAATGATTAATTATTTGTTTGCCTTTAAATTTAATGTTCTTGTTATCAATGTAAAGCGCACTGAGCTCATGTGAGAAAGAGCGCTATATAAATTCCCATTATTATTATTATTATCACAACTACCTCTATCAAGTTGTGTAAGCCTTTGTGTATGCTGGCATGCCTGTTTTTAAACCATGATGTTGAAAAACTTAACATAGAATTTAAATACTGGATCAATATTTATGAAGGTTTAAGGTAGGATCACACAAAAGGCTCATTACATTTTGAAACTAAGTCGGTAGTATTTGAATAGACTTACAGGAATTGGAAAGGAAAATTAGTTGTAAGGGAAATAACTCCTTCAATTTTTATGGGCGATAATGCTGCCAAGACTTATTTCCCTTCAACGGTTAGGCTGCAAACTACATCCTCTGAGATAACTTTCGCTATATCATATGTAGCTATATCAGAGGCGGATCTGGGGTGGGGGTACAGGTGTTCCAAACCCCCCTCCCCTAAAAAAAATTAAAATTAAAAAAAAAAAAGAGAAAGAAAGAAAAAGAATTAAAAAATTTTACCTAGTGTTATTTTAAGCCAGAGTTTTACCTTTTTTGTATTTAACATTCAAATTATCGTCAGCCCCCAACCCAGGCATTGGACTCTGCCCCCACCCTTACCACCTTCTGGACTGACTGATCTGCCCATGTATATCTCCATTATTTTATTATTTGTTTGTCTTATAAACTTTACTATGAGTAGTGACAGAAATTCACAAGCAAGTTTTCGTGAAAGGTTTGGGTGTTTATTCTTGGAGTCCCATTTGATCTTGAAATTAATCTGGATTCTCTTTCATTTACATACAAGAAAGAGGGAGAGAAAGAGACAGACAAACAGAGAAAGGTACATCACTGTTCTTTGCAAGAGATCAACTTATTTAAACTTTCTTCGCCTCATTCATTTTTAATCATTTCGTATAGATGAGTTTGTTAGTTTGTTTTACAACTACTGTATCATTGACTGTCAAAATCATTTGTATTTGATCTATTGGCCACTGCAACGACCACCTTTTGCAAGAGTGAATGCCCTTGGTAGATGCTTCAGTACTGACCAAACAAGGGAGTAACTCTCGCCAATAACCCAATTTGAGGCCACTAAATGGCTGCCTTTTGCAAGAGTGAATGCCCTTTTCGATACTGACCAACAAGGGCTTAACTCTGACTGTCAAGGGTGTTAATAACCCTAGTTGCAGTGGCCAATAGATAAAGAGCTATTAGGCATTGTTCATAGAAATATTCTGCCTATGTTCATTTTGTAATAAACTATGTATAGAAACGTGTACTGTGATGTTTGGAATTGGAGCACCATTATCTTGTTGACCTGAGAAAACCAACCAAGCCAATATCAAGGCAAACGATCCATCAGCCCTTTTTATCTTGAACATAAGAGCATGGGTGCAACTACACAAAATGAAAAAAACTGAAAGGCCGGGATCCAGGGGTAATGTCCCCCTGCAGCTGAAGCAAACATTTATTTATTCTGGTATCTTCAGTTTGCTTTTTCCACAATTTATAGAAAGACTGCTTATTTTAAAGAGCTTGAAAAATACAGTAGACACACAAAGATCTTCTTTGACAAGTTTTAAAAACAGGAAATTCCTTTTCTGGTAAAATTCAAAAACAGGAAATCCTTGTATACCAGGAAAAGTTGCACCCATGTAAGAGACACAGCTATGCTAGCAGTGTTGCACATGTGAACACACACACACACACAGAGACACACACACAGACAGAGAGAGAGAGAGACACACACACACACACACACACACACACATCACAGAGAGAGAGAGAGAGAGAGAGAGACACACACACACACACACACACACCACACACACACACATACACACACACACAGACACACACACACACACACAAAGTGTGTTTGGTCTCTTTATTTTGTACATCATTTTGCATTTTGTACAGATTCAGCATAAACCCTTAATCAACAAGCAATACATTGAATTCAAATCATTTTAACTTGAATGCAAGCATGTCCAAGGCAGTTTATTGCCGACTCCTCCCCCACCCCTTCTCCTCCCATTGCTTGCTAAAACTGTGAAATTACTGCAAAATAAGAGGTAAAACGCTCTTGAAGCAGAAAAATAGACAAGAGACACTAAAATAGCCTTCACCTCCCTCCACAGAACATTCAAGCATCAATGAATAAACACGTATATACATTACATATAATTGCAGGGTAGGTCAGGAAATGTAACCAAACCGTCCCACCTTAACTTGCATCCATTTAGTGGAAGAAACTGAACAATTTAACAGTATGGTTTCAGTCTTCTCTTTGAAGCTCAAACCACGAGTTCTACAATGGGGGGAAAAGGGATCAGCCAGGGCACATCACAATAAAACAAATTCACATCGAATCAAGAGAGTACTGTATTTTACGGACTATGAAGTGCATTATAATATAAAGCACCCCTACCACCCAAAAACCAACAAGAAAACCATTACACAAACTCTCATTTTACTAAAATAACTTTCTATATTACACTGTTTTTTTCGGATGATTAGGCGCTGCTATAAATAAGGCGAATAGGGCAATTTTCAAGAAAATCTGAAAAAATGAAAGCAAAAGGCACCTTGCAAAAAAGAGTCAAACTTTGAAGCCTGTACGCGTCCTGTAAATGCTTCCCGACCGCCATTACTGCTGTCATAAACGAGAGTTGGCTCCCCTTTCAAATAATCGAACTTCCGTTTGTGCGTCTTCCTGTTGATGCGTTTGGACAATTCTTCGCGAAAACTGATAGAATTATGGCATTTTAAGCTCTACAACAATGCTTTTCACATCCAATGAAGGGCTATGGCATCTGTTTGGACGGTATCTCAGATGATAATAGGGATTTTGAAGCATTTTAACGTGAGTATTTTTGTCCTATCGGCGACTCATGACCACTTTCGATGTCTGACTCACAGTAGACTGACTGAACATGGCAATTGTTGCCTCTCTTCTCATGATTTTGTTCACTAATAGGGCGCCCTCGTTTATTAGGCGCATAGGTCGAAATTGGAGAAATAAATTTCGCCTTATAACCCGAAAATTACGGTAGTCATATTTTATGGGACAGTGGTCTGAGTCTGGGGAAAAAAGAAAAGTATTGCTTTAACCCTTTCACCGCCAGCCATCTTTGAAGCAAAATTTCCATTAAGCTTACTTGACTACAGAAAAGATTTCGTCTGCAATATTGTGGGATTTCTCTGTGACACATTTAGAATAGGGTCAATCCTTACTGTCACATTTAGGAACACAGTATCATTGAATAACAGACCCTGATTTCAAGGGTTTTAATGACATGAGTGTTTAAATCATTGTGGTGCAAAAATGCGACGTTGGCGGTGAAAGGGTTTAAGAGTCCATAAATTACAGTAGATCAAAATCCTGTCATCTAGTCCGATTCCTCACCGCTCTCACTGTCCGAGTACCCCCCTAACAAGCTCAGCCCAGAGCTGGAGGGTGCACTACCAGCGCTGTTGGTCACGCCCGAAACTACAGCGCTGTTGCTCTGCGCCGCCTTAACTACTGCGCCAGCTTTTATTCCACCGGACGAACCAGCAGCGCCCAAACCACCAGAAGAACTTGGAGCAGGCGATCCTGAAGACGTTGAAGGCAGGGAACTGGTTCCGTTCGGTTTGGAGGAGCTGGTGGAATCCGGTTTGTTGGTCGTTTTCTTCTTCACCAGGCCGGCCAAGCTCTTTTTGGAGGAGGACAAGGTTCCCACACTCCTCTGCCACGATTCTGTTGATGTCGATGCCTTGGTTTCCTTGCCGAGGTTCTGGGCTGGATCGTTGCCGTCCTGGATTACAAACAACATGAGGGGAAATGTACATGTGTTAGAATTGTCATCGTTAATGATCACATATACCGCATTTTTCGGACCATAAGGCAACACTTTTTCCCCAGACTAAGACCTTTGCGCCTTATAATATGGCTAATAATAGTGAGAAAATATTATAACAAAATCTGACACCGCAATAATTTGGTGGGTGCGCCTTATAGTCCGAAAAATATGATGCTTGCACGCGCATACACACAACAGACATACACACAGGCGCGTGTGTGCGCGCATGCGCTCACACACACAGAGAAGAAATGAGAAACAAACATCAATTTAAGAAGCACATGAAACACCATCTGATTAGTTCTAAGCAATAATTATTATGCATAATAAGTTATCAACGTAATTAAATTAAACTTTATGTTATTCTGTAAGGATTTAAAGTGATTTATTCGCACACACCTATCTTGTATTGCTTAAACATATAAATGTTTCTACTAAACACTATGTTTGCATGTATTTTTTTTAAAGAATATTAATTTTTATGTTTCGCAGTTGATATGGTTTTCATGTAACTGTTATTTTTATATTGCTTTTAATTTTGTTTTCAGATGGCTTGGTGAAGAAAAAAAGCAACCATCCTTTAATAAAAATGTTGACTTTGACATTAGTACACACCTTCCAAAATTACCCCCAAATTCTAATAAGAAATGTTGAACAAAATACGAGAGTTTATCAAAGTCTGTTGAGAAACTCCTCTCAGCTACTGAGAAAGAGAATCAATTAACCAATCGATCAATTAACCAATCAATCAATCAACACAGCACACAACGTACCACAAGGAGATCGGAAGCCCCCTTTCCTGCAGGAGCGGGTGCTGATCGTTTCGCCTTGGGTTCTCCATCATCAGACGCCTCACTGTCAGAGTCTGCCAGTCTCTTGATCCTCTGACTCTGCTTGTTGCCAAATATCGACCTGAAACAGACACGCAACAGTTATAAAGTCAGTCCGTTCAAGCACTTTGCATGCTAGTCTGTAGTTTCCGACAATGACTGCCAGATAGCAGAGGGGGCAGATACTATTCTGGCAGGCTGGGCGAGAATTTGTTTATAGTGGAGATGCCTTGCCCAGGGTACATCCCCACTCTCTCGGCCAAAGGGATTTGAGAACACAGCTGGCGTTGAGGAAGGTCCCCAAAGGCCAGCCCATCCCTTTGGCTGCAGCACCAGAGCCGGTGCAAGGGCCCCCTCGCTCGAGAGTCATAGTCTTCCACAAGAGACTAAACTGTACCATGATTTTCCATTACTGTAGAAAATCATCTATTGTACAGCTCTCATGTTACTGTTGGCCCCTACTACAGGCTAATGTCAACCAATGATAAAAGCCATTTGAGAAAAAGCCTAAGCACTACTTAAGTTAACTGTCAATTACACATCTTTCTTTCAATATCTACCTGAAAAAGACATGGAACAGTTTAAAATCAGTTTGTCCACACACCAATGTTAAGGAATCATCATCATGAACATTCTCATAATTGTAGTGGAATTGGTCCGACCCTGAGTAAACCAGTAAACAGAGTATACATGCATATAAATCATAAGAACTACATCTTCTTCTTCTTTGTTCCCGGGCATATCAGATGCTTAGTCCAGTTCGGTTGATGAAGGCCGCAGTCAAAAGCAGCGCCTCAGCAGGACCCCACAGCTTGTCACGGAGTGCCACAGGCCTGGGCCAGATTTGACGTCTCAGGGTGCCGAAAGTAGGGCAGTCCTGTAGGATGTAGTCTGGTGTTCGTAATCTTGTGCCACAAGAACATTCATCCATGTGGGAAATCTTCAGACAATAGAGAAGATAAGAACTACAAAGCCTAGAATAAAGGCTCTCTAACCTACCACTTGGGGGATGAGATTCAAACACACAACAGAAGACATACATGCATGCATTCCTGAACACAACTTAGTGTTAAAGACGGCAGGCTGTGAAGTTTCTTCGACTTAACTTTTTCTGTATGGCTCCAACCCACCTGCGTGCGCATCTCGACCATTCCAACGGAAGTGTCGCCATCTTAGTCCTTATTTGTGTGTAAACAAAGTGAAAATGTTATCTAAATGTGTAAAGAAAACATCCAGATGTTATAAATACAGTTTAGATAAGTTTCGAATTGGAACAGCCAAATACGCAGCATCGATCTGGCATTTTTCAAAAAAAGGTAAGGACTAAGATGGCGGTCTCCCATAATATGGTGCTACTTGTGGCCGGATATGATGACACGTGGGTACCAGCCATTGTTTGTTCATATGTAGCGGGAAACTCCCAACCCATTTTTCTCCACCAACATGAAGAGTCTGAGATGGTTATTTGACTGACAAACATGTTATGCTATCTAAAGTAGTAAAAGCTGAACAGTAGGTTCAGTATTACACGTAGTGGTAAAATCCCAACCCATTTTTTAAAAACAAAACTGAACAGTCTTTGACACATGTTTTATGCTAACTGCTATCTAACAAAACAATATTCTACAAGCTGAATGTTGATTCAGTAGTAGTGGGAAATGCCCAACCCTTTTTTCTCTACCAAAATGGGCATACTAAGTAGACGATCACATTGCCAATGATCTATACTATCTAACAAAAGCTTACTCTACAGGCTGAACATTAACTATTCAGTAGCATATGTAGTGGGAAATTCCCATCTCATTTTTGTCAATGATACTTAACAATCAAAGAGAAGGCGATAACATTTGATGATGCTCTATGCAATGGCCAAAGCCTTGAGACTGTGTTGCTATAACTGTCTACTCCAGCATTAAAACTTAGTAGAATTTGGTGATGACTGTCACTATGATCACACTCAACTAAATTTCAATGCTAAAAATTAAAAAAAAGGTCAATGCTGGAAGTGGAGCTTAGCAATGGATTCTGAATTCATTTTTTCCACCTGGGCTTCTGCCACTCAAGCCAGCCTTACTTACTCCACAAGCTGGTCCTCCTCCTCCTGCTGCAGCCTCAGGAGATGGTCCTCGAAGAACCTCTGCTTCTCCAGCAGCACGCTGGTGTCCACCTTGGCGTGGCGGGCGTTGATCTCCCTCAGCTCCTCCAGCTCGTCGATCTGGGCCATCTCCTTGTGGCTGGCCTTGGTGCGGTTCTCCAACACCTGACACAAATCAAAAAATGGTGTTTTACGTCCTCTCGGTCTGGAACAGACACATTATGGGACATTTGTAGATACAAATATGGTGGGAACGATACTGGAGGCCATGCCCGAAGGCAGTGCAACACCAGTAAAGTCCCGATTTTTTAACAATACAGATATGTGTAGCGGCAACCACGCCTCGGCTAAACCTCATCAGCTATGGTACCGCCATAAGTAGCATAACAATGAGTATGAAACAACACCTGACACAACGCAAAGCATTAAGTTTTATACCAGGCATGGGAATTGGTAAAGTAATAAAAAGCTGAAAAGTGGGGGTCTGGGGGCAGCAGAAGGCTCCTAGTAGGGGTCCAGCGGGTAACACTGGAGCTTTTGGGGTAATTGAACCCCTAAAACAGCATTAGAACGGCTACATTTAGTGGGGGGTTCTGTGTTTTTCAGCAGACTTTTTTTTCTGCATAAAAGCAATGCCATTTCGGCGGATATTTGCAGCTTGGCGGACAATTGAATTCCCATCCCTGTGTACATTTATGCGTACCGTATTCTTTATACGGCGATACTTTTTTCCCCCAAACTGAGACCCGCATAATATGACTTATAACAGTAAGAAAGTAGTAGAGTAACAAAATCTGAATTTTTTGAGGGGTGCCTTATAATCAGGTGGGTGCGCCATATGGAGTACTTACGAGTCTATGCGTTGGCTGGGTGAGTGTGTACCCCCCCCCCATTGAAATCATAGAGAATGCAGAGAAATCATGCCATGATTGCGTCATTTATTCCAATGACGTTTATTTCTTCCAGATTCCATTTTTCAAACTTTCATGGAGTTAGAA
Organism: Phymorhynchus buccinoides; assembly: GCA_017654935.2. NCBI lineage: Eukaryota > Metazoa > Mollusca > Gastropoda > Neogastropoda > Raphitomidae > Phymorhynchus > Phymorhynchus buccinoides. The sequence continues at coordinate 33,859,337 of CM065690.1, forward strand.
GGTAAAATCTGAATCTACTCATTTAACGTTAAGACGAAAAATAGGGTACATTAACCCTTTCGCCGCCAGCCATTTCTTAGCCTAAATTTTCCATTAAGCTTACATGGGTAGAAGAAAGATTTTGTCTGCAATATTGGGAATTCCTCTGTGACACATATAAAGAGTAAGGCCTATCCTTACCTCCCAAAATTAAGAAAATAGGGTCTTTGGATAACAGACACTGGTTTGATGCCTTTTAGTGACATGGGTGTTAAATCATTGTGGTGCTAAAATGCGACATTGGCGGTGAAAGGGTTAATGTTTGTGCTGTCAATGCTTTTTTACTTATACATAATAAACAAGTTCAAGAAAACATAAATGCTATCTTGAAATCAGTTCTGTAAAAATCTTGCACGGACCTATTAGTATCTCCATGTACCAGAATTTCCTAAAAAGATTAAGAACAAGCAAGGTCTTACTTTTACGGGGTTCAGTATAAGTCCCAGGGCTGCATCCTTCTGACAAATTCTGTGGTTCACCAAAAGTTCCAACAAGCAAGGTAAAAAAAAAAGTCTTCCAAACACACTTTTGCTGTGTCACAGAGAAAGTTATCTCCCAATAAAGACTACCGCCTCATTTTCATGGGGTTAAGCAAAGGTCCTGGAGCAGATTATTTGAGTGGTTCACCAAAACTACAGTGATGCTGTAGGTCATAGCTCTATTTAACCTGAAAATGTTCTATGTTCCTCCTGCAGGACAAATGTCCTAATGAAATTTGACTCCAGCGGACTTTGTCCTATTGATTTTTTGTCCTATTGACTTTGTCCTACTGATTTTTGCAAAAGCCAGGACATTTTGTCCTATTGATTGTTTTGTATAACAAACTTACTTTCAGAACAGTCTCTCAGGACTGTCATTTCCTGTCACTTTTCCGTTCTTGATGCACCACTGAGAAAAGTTCAAAAAAATTAATAATTACGGTACTCAAAACACAATTTTATTTCAGCATTATTTATTATGGGTGCAACTACACAAAATGAAAAAACCTGAAAGGCCGGGGTCCAGGGGTAATGTCCCCCTGCAGCTGAAGCAAAAATTGATTTATGAAGGTATTTTAGTTTGCTTTTTCCACAATCTATACAAATGCTTATTTTAAAGTGTTTGAAAAATACAGTAGACACACAAAGATCTTGTTTAACAAATTAAACAAAAAGAAACTTCCTTTTCTGGTAAAATTTAAAAACAGGAAATCCTTGTATACCAGGAACAGTTGCACCCATGGATGGAATTTTGCTTGGCTACAAAGAACGCAATCTCCACCAGCCGCCGTGGTGTAGTGGTTAGCGTCGCGGACTACTGGCTGGGAGGTCTGGGGTTCGAATCCCATCAGAGGCGAGGGTTTTTTCGGTCCTGGACCGACTCCTACCCAGAGTGAGTGGCTATGGGCTCAATGGGAAGACTGAAACCACACAGTCGAGTTTCATCCGCTTAACGGATGCGATTCTGAGAGTGTTGCTCTAATTTCAAGACCAACACTGCAGGTGTCTGTAGTTCTCGGGCCTGGTTAACGCCGGGATATCATTATGAAAGGAAGCGTAGAGTACAGCCCTGCCATGCAGTCTCAGACCGATACGGAACTCCATAGTATCATCATCATCGTTATCATCGGCCTCATTTTCCATCAATCATAAAATTAAAAACAATGTCTCAAATTATGTGGCTTTGCATGCCCTGCTCTCATGGTGACCTCAGTTTCGGTTTCCAATCCAGTCTATGCCTTGGTGCGTTCGGGTCAAAGTCATTGGGATCAGTGTGTTCTGGGGAGCTGTCGGTGGACGGTCGTGGTGGCGCCCTCGGAGGAGGACCTCTCACGCTGGCTCCGCGACTAAGAGAATAGTGTCGTCAGTAGAGGGCTTAGTAGGTGGTGTCCTGAACAGGCTCCACTGAACTCCACCGAAGTGACTCAGCAGAAGTGCAGTGTCTCCTCGGTTGGTTGCCTCCTGACGGCCTAACATAAATTCTCTCCCCTTGGACTGCTGGTCTCGGTTTCTGCGACTTGAACAAACCCGGGTGTAGCTGCGAATTGGGATTCGGAACGAGCGGCGTGGGAGCAACGCCACTGTACAGCCCAGAAGATGGGACAGCAAAAAAAAAAAAAAAAGAACGCAATCTCCTGAAAAGTGTGCGTGCTCACCGTCATGGGGTTGAGCTCCTCGGCCTCTTTCTCCAGGCGTTCCTGCTCGGCCATCTGCTGGGCCAGTCTCTCCGCCTCAAACAGTCGGGTGGCCCCCGCCTCCAGCGTGTAGTCTGTGTTCTTCAGGTCAGTCTGCACGCACAGCCAGCTTTCAGTCAACAGTATTTCAAGCAAACATTCAACAACAAACAACATCCAAGGCTGAACCTGAGCGGGTGCAAAGTTCCCTCACATGCTTTATTTGGGTTTGGTGTCTGGATGGACGGACAAGACAGACGCACAGACACTGACGATGGACGAAACAAAAAGTGAAATACAATAGTTCCTGCCCCTTCACTCGGGAACTATTTAAAGACACATTTTTCATGTCAGCTAATTCACGGAGGATGACGGAGATTTAGAAGGAAGAGAATAAGGAGGAGGAGAGGAGAGGAAGAAGAGTTCAACCAAGAAGAAGAAGGCAAAGAAGGAGCAGGAGAAGAAGAAGAAGAAGAGTTCAACCAAGAAGAAGAAGGCAAAGAAGAAGCAGAAGAAGAAGAAGAAGAAGAGCTCAACCAAGAAGAAGAAGGCAAAGAAGAAGCAGAAGAAGAAGAAGAAGAGCTCAACCAAGAAGAAGGAGGAGCAGAAGAAGAAGGCAAAAAAAGAAGAAGAGCTCGACCAAGAAGAAGAAGGCAAAGAAAAAGCAGAAGAAGAAGAAGAAGAGCTCAACCAAGAAGAAGGAGGAGCAGAAGAAGAAGGCAAAGAAAAAGAAGAGCGAAGAAGAAGAGCTCAACCAAGAAGAAGAAGGCAAAGAAGAAGAAGAGTTCAACCAAGAAGAAGAAGGCAAAGAAAAAGCAGAAGAAGAAGAAGAAGAGCTCAACCAAGAAGAAGGAGGAGGAGCAGAAGAAGAAGGCAAAGAAAAAGAAGAGCGAAGAAGAAGAGCTCAACCAAGAAGAAGAAGGCAAAGAAGAAGAAGAGTTCAACCAAGAAGAAGAAGGCAAAGAAAAAGCAGAAGAAGAAGAAGAAGAGCTCAACCAAGAAGAAGGAGGAGGAGCAGAAGAAGAAGGCAAAGAAAAAGAAGAGCGAAGAAGAAGAGCTCAACCAAGAAGAAGAAGGCAAAGAAGAAGAAGAGTTCAACCAAGAAGAAGAAGGCAAAGAAAAAGAAGAGCGAAGAAGAAGAGCTCAACCAAGAAGAAGAAGGCAAAGAAGAAGAAGAGCTCAACCAAGAAGAAGAAGGCAAAGAAGAAGAAGAAGCAGAAGAAGAAGGCAAAGAAGAAGAAGAGCTCGACCAAGAAGAAGAAGAAAAGAAGAAGAAGAAGAAGAAGAAGAAGAAGGCAAAGAAGAAGAAGAGCTCAACCAAGAAGAAGAAGGCAAAGAAGAAGAAGAGCTCGACCAAGAAGAAGAAGGCAAAGAAGAAGAAGAAGCAGAAGAAGAAGGCAAAGAAGAAGAAGAGCTCAACCAAGAAGAAGAAGGCAAAGAAGAAGAAGAGCTCAACCAAGAAGAAGAAGGCAAAGAAGAAGAAGAGCTCAACCAAGAAGAAGAAGGCAAAGAAGAAGAAGAGCTCAACCAAGAAGAAGAAGGCAAAGAAGAAGAAGAGCTCGACCAAGAAGAAGAAGGCAAAGAAGAAGAAGAAGCAGAAGAAGAAGGTAAAAATGAAGAAGTGGTCAACCAACTTTTCTGTACAATCTCACTCGCTCTTTTCTATTAGGAGTGTTTAAATTTAAAAATAAATAACGGTAACAGCAGTAATCATCGATCAATTCATACTTGAGGTATACTCAGGTTTACAATCAAACTATTGCAATTTTTAGATTTAAAAATGTAAACCATCTAAAAGTTTAAACACACCACACCACAGGACACACAACACATACTATGATACAGTGATACAGACACATACATCTCTGCATAAACGATGAAGACAAATTACCTTGAATGCAATTTCAGCCACACACTTAGGACAGCGAATGTAGAATCGGAATATTCTCAGCCCGAGAAAATCTTCCCCGCTGACGTCTTCCTTGCGCGAGTTGAACTTTTTGCCCTTGTAAATGTATTCTCCACACACATTGCATCTGCAGAGGAATGAAAAACGAGCATGCCAACGCCATTATTAATAAAAATGTTCATGCAAAATAAGTACACCTGAAAGTGAAAGTAACTGAAGGTTATCACTTTAAAAAGATCAATGACTGGGCTCTATGCCATTGACTACCAAACTTTGTCAAATAAACTAATAATGATACACTCACACAGTCCACACATGACATTATTTTATTTTATTTTCAAAATTGTGTCTCAACTACCTGTGTTAAGTCTAACTTCGAAATCAGGAGGTCAGAATTAACTCACTAAATATGCCTCTATGTCCATGTTGCGCATGGAGCAACAAAATGAATATACTTTATTTATCAAGCAAAACGACTACATGTTAACAAAATGCCTTGAAAAAAGGTCAAAGGGACAGCTTTTCAAGTTTTAGACTTTTCTCTTCTTGTGTCTGAAGAATCAACTTTCACATCGCAGAAATAAGCCTTCCCTCCGGCTCCCCCAACCAGTAATTATCACACTTCATTATATTCCGATGGCTTGGAGTCAAAACGGACTATCTTTAGATAGTCCATTGACATATTATTGAACTTAAAAAATAAAACACAAAAACTAATAACTTGTAGCTCAAACAATGACTGCAGAAATATAAAAAGGGGGTTATGCAAGGGGGTTATGCTTTTTATATTTTTGCAGTCTTTTTTTATACACAACGTTTTAGGCTGGCTTTTCTTTGAGAAGAGAGAGAAAGAGACAGAAAGAAAGGGGGGGGGGGGGGGGGGGGGGGGGGGGCTTGGTAGTGACCTTGTAGTGGGAGGGTAATGAAATGTCAAATAAGCAGGCATTGTATGCCACTTGCCAGGCTTATCTGCTTCAAGATACAGAGGCACATTAATCACTCTCACTATGAGTATCAGTTGCCAGCTGGCCACAAACACTGAAACAGTGACTGTGGAATGGAATGCGCCCTAAGGGCGCATCACAAGGTGTTGACATGCGCCATAATTAAAAAATATAGGTCAGTGAAGCTATGACTCCCAAATACTGCAGACACTAAAAAATACCAAAGACTAATATTATGCAGTAATATTAAGTGAGAGGACATGACACCACTATAGATTCTTACCCTGCCCTCGTCAAACCCAACACATACAATATACAGTGGATTCCTGATAACTCAAAAACGGATAACTCAGAAACACTGGGTAACTCACAATAACTTTCTGGTCCCAGTTTAATCATCTTTATGCTAAAAACGTCTTTTTAATTCAAAATATTGGCTATTTACTCAAAATATTGGCTATTTACTCAAAATATTGGCTCTCTCAAAATAAAATTTAACTCCCTTCAATTTTGAGTTAAGCGATTTTCACTGTACATATTTTAATAACTGGACATGTAGAAGTCTTAATTAAAATCTGTGATAATTTTGTCAGTTAATAACTTAATTAATACAAATTTTAAAGTCAACATTACCTCATGTTGAATGGTGCCATAATGCGGATGCTGAAGACTTTGTTCTTCGGTTCTCTGAGCTTTGGTATTTTTGATGGATCAAAGTCTGGAGGGTAGTATTTCTGAAAACAAACAAACCAATTACTATTAGTATTATTGTTATTCAAACAACTATAAAGTTCAGCGAACTTGATTTACATACATATGTCAAAGAGATATTTCATTCATTGGGAGAAGTTTAAAATAGAAGAATACTGAGCTTTTTTTATATCCATCTATAAATGATACCCATTATCATGGCAGGACTATGACCAGCTACAGGATGACCTCTATAGACTGGCAGAGTGGGAGAAGAGCTGGGCCATGATTTTCCACCCTGACAAATGCAGTTCAACTTGAGTGTGACAAGAAGCAGAATCACCAGGTAACATGGCTACCAACTTCATGGTCATGTCCTGCAGGAAGTGGACTCCATTACATACATTGGAATGATGTTGACGAAAGATCTCAGCTGGAGAAAGCACACTGAAAGCTTCTGCTGTCAAGCCAACAAGACCCTGGGCTTCTTGCGAAGGAACATCAAGGCCAGCTCCCAGACCATCGGGGAGTTGGCATACAACTTAACAAGTCGTTTGTAGTCCTGTCCTACTCCTAGAGTATGCATCAACTGTCTGGGACCTTTACCAACCATAGAACATCAACAGACTGGACGCAGTCCAGCTGCGTGCTGCTCACTTCATTCGAAGGATCTACCGTAACACCTCCAGCGACTCACAGCGATGCTTGAACAACTCGGCTGGCCCTCCCTGCAGCAGCTGTGTCGCCAGACTGCAAGGCTGGCAATGCTCTTCAAAATTCAACAAGGTGAGGTGAAGCTGGAATCATTTTTAAAAAAACTAGCATCACCACCCCCAAGACAACGAAGCACCCACTCTCGCCATCTCTGCAGCTTTCTCAGACCTGTCACCTTCTGTAGAACGCAATATACAAAAGCCAGCTTCCTCCCAGTCCCATGCAGTATGCACCATCGGGGAATAGAACAATCTGTGACTCTGTCCCAAGAAGCTGTGAAAGCCAAGACTGTTGGTACCTTTGTGCCGAAGGTCTCAAACAAATTGACCCCCCCCCACACACACACACCCTCTGCAGTATAAAGTCACTGTGATCTCCAGACTTTTCAAGAGAATTTATTTAAAAGGGCCCAAATCGGGTCTCCTGAAGGAATTTCTACTCCTTGACTACAGTGTCCTGAGGGAATACGGAGCAACCAGAGGCGTTGTGTTGAAAGTGTTAAACTGATTCTAATCCCATGTATGCCTTATGAAGCTACGGTTATCTGATAAAATTATAAACAAAAGTTGGTAACGGTGAAGATCAACCCACACACACTTCTATTTCTCGGCTCTCTCCGCATTTTCAGACTTGCTTTTCTTAGCAAATTTTATTATTAAGCTGTAGTTTAACAACTTTTTGAGCTAATTATTTTTGTTGAATAATTAATCGCAGTCATAATAAAGGCCATTATTTAATAATAGAAAAAATGGAAAGAACAGAGAAATTAAGGAGGGGGTGTGGATCTTCACCTTTACCCAAAAGTTTGGGTGAAAAAGTACCTAGTTAATTTCTGTGGATGTCTTCTTCTTCCATTTAGTTGCGAAAGACATTTTTGACCATTATTGTAACTGAAAAGGGCGAAGAGGTCGAAGGAGAGAAAGAACAAAACAAAAAGAGAGAGAGAGAGAGAGAGAGAGAGAGAGAGAGAGAGAGAGAGAGAGAGAGAGAGAGAGAGAGAGAGAGAGAGAGAGAGAGAGAGAGAGAGAGAGAGAGAGAGAGAGAGAGGATTTCGCCAAGGCATTTGACAAGGTGAACCACAGCCTCCTGGCAGTCCTGCACAAGCTCCACTATTACGGCATCAGGGGAAAAGTCAACCGCTGGATTCAGAGCTTCCTCACAGACAGACACCTTGCAGTTGTAACCGAGGGAGCCTGATCCGAATATGCTAGCGTAAAATTCAGCGTCCCCCAAGGATCGGTGCTTGGACCCTGTCTTTTCCTCGTGTATATCATTATCAACGACCTGCCAGAGAAAGTGAGCTCTCCAACACGAATTTTTGCAGACGACACTGCCCTATAATATCGAACCATCGCCTCCCAGCAGGACAAAAAACCAGCTGCAGCAGGATCTTCATCACCTGGCAGACTGGGAAAGAAGTTGGGACATGGAGTTCCTCCCAAGAAAATGCACTGTCCTGCCTGTGTCCAGGAGCAGATCACCACTAGTCCATAGCTACCACCTGCATGGCCACACCCTGGAAACAGTACCATCTGTCAAACACATGGGAGTCAACATCCAGAAAGATCTCAGTTGGTGTACACACATACTTGACATAGAGAGCATTTAACATCAAAAGCAAACAGAGTGCTGGGATTCCTGTGCTGAAAACTCAAGATCTGCTCTACGGAATTTAGGGAGAGACAGAGAGCTTAAATCTGATGCACAAGATCTTGCGCGCACGTTAACCCTTTCACCGCCAGCCATTTTTCGGCCAAAAAATACCCTTAAACCTAACTGGGTAGAGAAAAAAAAGTCTGCAATATTGAGAATTCTTCTGTGACATATGTAGCATCAGGCCCATCCCCACCTCCCCAAATCAAGAAAACAGGGTCTCCAGACAACAGGCTCTGACCTGATGCCCTCTAGTGACATGGGTGTAAAACCAATGTGGTGACAAAAGTCGACATTGGTGCTGAAAGGGTTAAAGCCCATTCCACTATTCTGTATGAGTAGGCCGTGGAGTGGATGACACAAACTCACAAAGCATGCATCCTTTGCACCAATAGCAGTCTAAACTAAGACTTTGGGCATGGGGCAGGATAAACATCCCCAATCGGCTTTGAAGAAGACGTTGGTCAGACCTTTACTCGAACATGCCAGTTCTGTTTGTGACCCCTACAAAAATTGAAGCAATACAGAGAAGGGCGCCTCGCTTCATTCTCAACCACTATCACAACACCTCCAGTGTGTCTGAAATGCTTGAGCAGTTAGGGTGGCCCACACTCGAGCATCGCAGGAAGAAGGCTAGGCTCACAATGCTGCATAAGATTAGGTATTCCAAAGGGGTTTTCAATAATACATGCTACACATTGTCTGTTGCTACAGTTTGATAGATCTTTTGATCCTGATTAATGTGATACCAGAAACAAGTCTGTGTGGTAAAAAATAAAAAAGTTATGACGTTTTATGTGATTTTTGGACTTAGAAGATTTTTCGGCAACATTTTTGTGCCATTTTCACTCGCACACAGCAAAAAAACATAAAGTCACAGAGATCTAAAAGTTCTGATTTTTAATCTTTATATACTGGTAATCAAACACACAAAATTTGTTGACATCAAATGCTTTACAAAAAAAGTTGTAAATCTCCAAACTCGGTCAAAAATTAAGTTATTTCCGATTCTTGGAACAAAATCGCAAGAGGTCTGGTACACACCCATACAACTGTCCACCATAGTAACAGAGATTATGCTCGAACGGACCACAGGTCCAATGAAAATGCTCAGAGAGCTTTTTTTTCCCTTTGGAGTCCATAGGGAAAAAAAAGTGCTAAATTTACAAAACATTTAAAATTTTAAGGACAATATTCATCAAAACTTTCTTTTTTTTTCTTCCTGACTGGAACACATTGCCAAAGGAGGCAATGTCTGCCGCTACACCCAGCTCGTTGCAGTCTATTGTCTATAGAACCACTGTAAATTAATACCTTCATTTAAAACATAAATTAGCTTAAGGGTTCCTGTTCCTGCCCGACCAATGGGCACGCTCAAACAATCAGCATGCATCATTCACTAGCTGGCGGACAACAATACAACAAGGAACAAAAAACAAATATTTTTGCATGATGCACATAGACTTGATTGAGTTATGCCGTAATGCATTATTCAAAGTGACAATGTCAAATTCTTTGACAAGCAATGCTGACAGGTGAGTTTCCCTCAGTCCTGAGAGGTTCCTGGCACGTCTTGGCTGGAAACCCGGAACCAGGAATCACTGTAGCATCTATTCAGTTCTATTTAGGGTTTCCATAATTTGTTTTGTGTGCGACCTTCAGACCTCGACCATCTTTTTTTTCAGTATCAAAAAATCAAATTGTTGGTATTGTGTCGTTGATACAGGCAATGCAATAGAACATTGTATAGTCAACACACAGAACGAGAGAAAGGTTATGTGCCTATGTGCATGCATATTTGATGTGTGTGAGATTAATAAAATTATTATAATTATATTATGTCTTTGTTGAGAGCGCAGAGTGTGTGTGTGTGTGTGTGTGTGTGTGTGCGTGTGTGCGAGCGCGAGAGAGAGAGAAGCAGGCATGAGAATTTTCAGAGACGAGAGAGATCTGAGAGCATTAAAATATAATAGAGAGAAAAGATTGAAGATTTAGAACTAAAACTTTTAGTAAAAGTTTGATTGCGGACAATTCCCATAAGAGAGAGAGAGTGACAGAGAGAGAGAGAGTTTTAGCCAGATTACAGCTTTCATATAACCCAGTTGTGTGTTTATTATTGGGTTGCATGGAGGTTCCTTGTACAGACACTCATGTTTGTGAATGAGAAACATTTATCAATTTCGTGCAATTCTCCAGTTTGTTCTTGTTAATGAAAACAAATTAAGCAATACACAAAAATAGTTTCGATGAGGTCTAGGCCAAGACAACAGAGCAGATATTCCTCTCTATCTCAGAACTAAACATGATTTATGACAAAGAATAAATCATGATGATATAATTTTATCAAATAAGTATAAAAAACGAGGACATCCTAGGCCTAGGCCGATCGAAAAACAGAATCGAATATTGCCAAGGGAAGTCACTCAGTCGTCAGACAGACCATTTTTTCAACATCACGTGATCTCACATTTTGATCGATTTCTTTAAAATCTTTCAATTTTATTCCTAATTACATCTTTAAGCGTTAATAATAGGCTTTTTCCAAAACATCTATAATGGTTATGATCGGTTTACATGATGAGAAAAAATTAGCTCGGCTTCGATAGTACTCGACTGCTCGCCGTGTCAAAGATTTGATTTCTAGCTCAAGAACGATGTCATGTTTTACGGAAATACAAAACTTTACAACATCATATATGCATAAAAAATGCACGAATATAATCTTAAACAGCAATACTCACCTAGCATGGAATCAATATCGTAGATAATTTCAAGATGGGCAATATTTTCGCGATGAAACTGAACCTCTGTTAGCGTTGTCGTGCGTGCGCCATTTTTGTCGGCCAGTTGTAAATGGCTGAATGAGGTCACGCGCTGCGCGGAGTTTGGGTTCGTGGTTGAGCCTGCCCATTGGTCGGATACAAATAGAACATGTCGTCACGGGAAGAGAAAACCTCAAGCTTTCGATCGGTGTAACTTTCACGCAAAAATGTTTTCGATCAGAAATTTTACTTTGAAAAGTTTGAACTAAATTTTAACCAGCTTAACATGAACCCTTTCAAAAAGTGCATGGTTTTAAAGAGCATTCAATTTCCTTTTAGATAGAACCACTTTAGTTAATATTGAGTAAATGGGCAGGCTCATCCAAAGCCATGAAGTGCCGGGGGGTGCCGACGGCCTTAGTCAGAAGGCTTGTCGGCGGCCAAAAACTCCAATACGGTTGGTATTTTCAACAAATGTTTTAAAATAATAACACATCATACACAAGAATAAAAAGCACACCAATAGAACCACAAAAGACAGAAGTACAATTTGGTATGAGTTTTTATTCATAATTTTCATTCAGGAAGGAAAAAATGAAAGTTGAAAACAAGCAAAAATCGGCATTCTGGGCAGTTTGTCACAGCTGCAAGGCAGGGCTTTGGAATACCTAATAAGATCATGAAAGGCATTGTCACACTCACAGTCGACGACACCAGATTGAGCCCAGCACCAAGCCGCCAAAAAAGAGGACACACCCAACAACTGTCCACCATCCAGTGCCGAACGGACCACAGAAGATGCTAGAGCTTTTTTTTCCCTTGGAGTCCAAGGGAAAAAAAAGCTGGACCATCAAAGACTGGAACACATTGCCAAAGGAGGCAATGTCTGCCGCTACACCCAGCTCGTTGCAGTCTATTGTCTATAGAACCACTGTAAATTAATACCTTCATTTAAAACATAAATTAGCTTAAGGGTTCCTGTTCCTGCCACTTCAGCATCATCATCATGCCGAGCTTCCACTGAACGGGTCTTGGCTGGGTGGGTCACTGTAGCTCTATTCAGTCTATAGGGTTTTAATTTGTTTTGTGTGCGACCTTCAGACCTCGACCATTACAGTATCAAAAAATCAAATTGTTGATTGTGGATACTTAATGGAAGAAGAAGAAGAAGAGAGAGAGAGAGAGAGAGAGAGAGAGAGAGAGAGAGAGAGAGAGAGAGAGAGAGAGAGAGAGAGAGAGAGAGAGAGAGAGAGAGAGAGAGAGACACTTTGATTGTTTAATGACATTAGCCAGATACAGCTTTCGTGTCATGGGGGTTTGTACAACACCATCATCATTTCGTGCAACGTTTTCTTACAAAACAAATTAAGCATACACAAAAATAATGATCAAGAACAGAAGATTTAGAACTAAACATGATAATCAGATAATATCATGATGATATTATCAAGTATAATCAACACACATACACATACAGACACACGCGCGCGCGCGCACACACACACACACACAAGAGAGAGAGAGAGGCATGTAGCTTACTTACGTTTAAAACTTTTCTTTCTGACATTTTGAAGCTCTTATTCGAGTTAAAATGACTCCGGAAAAACACACAAGACTATCTTCGTAAGCACAGCGTCCACAGCGGAAGTTGATTAAAGTAGCGGAAGTCGTAGTTTTGTGGTTTCAGTCCATGGGTGCAAAATAATTCTAACAATCGGAGTACATTGGGATGGTACGAAGCTCTCTCTCTCTCTTTAAATGTGAAGTTCATATATACTTGTGGCGGTACCAATGGTACTACCATAGCCGATGAGGTTTAACCGAGGCGTGGTCACCGCTACAGCTATCTGTATTAATTTAAAAAATCGGGACTTTACTGGTTTCGTACTGCCTCCGGGCATTGCCTCCACTGTTCCCACCATATTTGTATTTACAAATGTCCCATATGTGTCTGATTCAGACCAAGAGGACGTAAAACTCCTCTCTCTCTCTCTCTCTCTCTCTCTCTCTCTCTCTCTCTCTCTCTCTCTCTCTCTCTCTCTCTCTCTCTCTCTCTCTCTCTGTGTGTGAGTGAGTGAGTGATAGTTTGTATGCGGGAAGGTGAGGATATATGTATGTGTGTTTGCAAGTGTGAGAGTTTATAAATACATGCATGTTGTGTATATGTATGGTATGGTATGTAGTGACTATGTATGTATGTATGTAAATACGTATGTATCTATATTAATGTGTATGTCTTGAAGTAACATTTATTTATTTATTTGTTTATGCATTCGTTTGATTGTTAATTTATTCATTTGACTGATTTTAGCTATTAAATCAGTGATTAGCTGTCATGTTATTTTTGCCATGCCATGATAGGAGCTGTGGGCCTAAATCATTAAAACATTTTGGAGTCTCTCTCTCGACGACGAAAATGGTGTTTTACGTCCTCTTGGTCTGAATCAGACACATATGGGACTCAGTCTGTCTCCATCAATGACTCATCTTCTGCAATGGTTGGCCTCACATGTGGGGTTCCTCAAGGCTCAGTACTTGGACCAGTCCTCTTCATCATGTACACTAAACCCCTGTCCGAGTTGATCACTTCTCATTCAGTTGATTCTCAGTCTTTTGCTGATGATACACAACTCCACAAGCCTGTATCCCCATCTACCATTCTTCCTTCTATATCTTCACTTGAATTCTGCATTCGCAACATCAAATCATGGATGCTACAAAACAAACTGAAGCTGAATGACGACAAAACGGAGGCCTTGTTCATCCACTCTCCATCTAGAAAACTTTCGTACCCAAAGCCTGATTCCATCTCTGTCTGTGACACTCAAATACCTTTTTCTCCTTCTGCTAGAAATCTTGGCTTCCACATCTCTCAAGATATGAGTGTTGACTCACAAGTTCAAACTATCTGTCGGTCAGCATACTGTGAGCTGCGTCGCATTGGTACGATTCGCCATCTCCTGTCTATAGATACTACTAAAATACTAGTCTGCGCTTTTGTTCTCTCTAAACTAGATTATTGTAATTCACTCTTGTATGGCTGCCCCCAACACCTCATTGACAAGCTTCAAAAAGTCCAGAACTCTGCTGCCAGACTTGTCCTCAAGGTCTCTAAGTATCATCATGTTCAACCACTCCTGATATCCCTTCATTGGCTTTCCATCAAAGCACGTATTGACTACAAAATTTCCACTCTATGTCATTCTTATTTCTCTGGAAATGCCCCTAGCTACATTTCTGACATGCTTTCTGTCTATACTCCATCAAGGCAATTGCGGTCATCTTCAGATTCCAAAATTCTCTGTGTTCCTAGTACACGAACAAAAATGTTTGGTGAGCGCTCCTTTTCCTTTTCGGCCCCATCAGTTTGGAACTCCTTACCACGCGAAATCCGCCATATCCAGTCCTTGCAATGTTTCAAATCAGCTCTCAAGACCCACCTGTTCAAGCTACATCACAACCTTTAGGCCACATTACTTCTGGACTCTATTCTCACACACACACTCCCCTCCCCCCATATTAGTTTCACTGTGTGTTGACTGCAATGTCTACGTCAGCTTTGTCGCGCGCGCGCGCGCGCGCGCGAGAGAGAGAGAGAGAGAGAGAGAGAGAGAGAGAGAGAGAGAGAGAGAGAGAGAGAGAGAGAGAGAGAGAGAGAGAGAGAGAGAGAGAGAGAGAGAGAGAGAGAGAGAGAGAGAGAGAGAGAGTGTGTGTGTTGATGCTTTGTTCAACTGATTGTATTTTGTATTGTGTTTTTTGGGTGGGGTGAGTGGTGGTGATGGTAACGGTGTGTGTGTGTGTGTGTGTGTGTGTGTGTGTGTGCGCGTGTGTGTGCGTGTGTGTGTGTGTGTGTGTGTGTGTGTGTGTGTGTGTGTGTGTGTGTGTGTGTGTGTGTGTGTGCATATATATATGTGTGTGTGTGTGTGTGTGTGTGTGTGTGTGTGCATATATATATGTGTGTGTGTGTGTGTGTGTGTGTGTATGTGCCGGTACGTGCGTGTATGTGTGGGTGGGGTGTGTATGTGTATGCCTATTTGCATGTGCGTGAGCAATTATTTCGTGTTGTTGTTGAATTTGTTGCTTCTTAATTTTTGTTGTTGTTAAGCGCATAGAGCTCCACATTGGTGGAGGAATGCGCTATATAAATGATTCACTATTATTATTATTAAATACAAATATGGTGGGAACAATACTGGAGGCAATGCCCGGAGGCAGTACGAAACCAGTAAAGTCCCGATTTTTTTAATTACTGAATACAGATAGGTGTAGCGGTAACCACGCCTCGGTTAAACCTCATCGGCTATGGCACCGCTACAAGTATTTTCAGGAGTCTCTCTCTCTGAATGAATGATCTGTTTAACGTCCTCGATCGAATGAATGAAAAATTGTGTTTTACGTCCTCTCGGTCATAGACACATATGGGACATTTGTAAATACAAAGATGGTGGGAACAATACTGGAGGCAATGCCCAGAGGCAGTGCAACACCAGTAAAGTCCCGATTTTTTTTTAGCAATACAGATATATGTAGCTGTAACCACGCCCCGGTTAAACCTCATCGGCTATGGTACCGCCACAAGTATATTGCTATACATAGTATGCATTCGATAAGAGCGTCCTCGATCCGGTCTGGAATAGACACATAATTATGGGACATTAGAAGATAATAAAGATGGTGGGAACGATCCTCTCTCTCTCTCTCTCTCTCTCTCTCTCTCTCTCTCTCTCGGACTACTACTGTCCTCTGTTAGGTAAAAACACTGCGGGCCGTGTGATGTCACGACTATATTCCATGAATCGAACACGGCGCGGCTGTTCAATCTACCTCCCACAGGAATGTAAATTTCGGTAAACACCCCCCTTCATTAACGATGATTGCGGGGGTGGGGGTGGGGGGGGGGACGTCACTTCGCACCTTCCATGAATTAGTTGTTGTTGTTTGTAGAAGGTTTAACGTCCTCATGGCGGGAAACCCTTAGGGACAAGTTTATCTGGTGTATAAGGGCTTCCGGCCATTTTAACCTTCTACAAACAACAACATGAATTAGCCCCCTGGGCCCGGGACGATGGAGCAAGAAAGTAATTTCTTGTGTTTTATTTATGACCACGGTACGATGTGGGACCATGAGGGGAACTAAAGGACAACCGAATGAAAACTTGCAGCTGGCTGAGCACTACATAATGAATGAGACAAGACCGAGATGAGACAAGTACTTGTAGCGGTGCCATAGCCGATGAAGCGTGGTTACCGCTACACCTATCTGTATTAATAAAAAATCGGGACTTTACTGGTTTCGTACTGCCTCCGGGCATTGCCTCCAGTATTGTTCCCACCATATTTGTATTTACAAATGTCCCATATGTGTCTGATTCAGACCAAGAGGACGTAAAACACCATTTTCGTCGTCGAGATGAGACAATCCGT
>CM065690.1:33876123-33903623 GCA_017654935.2 Phymorhynchus buccinoides
AGAGAGAGAGAGAGAGAGAGAGAGAGAGAGAGAGAGAGAGAGAGAGGGGCCGTTAGTCCGGGCCGTTTTCGTCTTGAGTCCAGGGGCCGTAACTAGTAGGGCCGTTTTCGTCCCGAGTACCGGGGCCGTTTTCGTAACTAGTAGGGCCGTTTTCGTAGGGGCCGTTTTCGTCAGGGGCCGTTTTCTCCGGTCACGCCGTCACGGACTAGTCTACCTACGATGCGTGATCTTCTACAAGGTTCTCATGTTAAACAAAAGTCGTACAAGTATCTCATTCGAAATCTGAAATGCAGGACAAAACGCACGTGTAACATGTAGCAATTGTGCAAATCGAAGTAGGGTCTACTAATCAAGAAAACTCCTCTACCTCAACTTGGTCAGCAGGACGATTTCAGAAAAACACCAGCCTACAAAGGGACGTAAGCTTAACTTTTCTTTTTACTTTAATATTTTGGTTTTGCGTCCTCCGCCAAAATTGAAATCATGCAAGCGAAGGCATATTTTTTAGATAGTCACACGTCCGCGCCTAATAAATGTAATCACAGTGGTGACTGAAACGCTATTTTGGTAAAGGTACTCCCCCCCTTCCCTTCCACTCATTTTCTCATAGCAAATGTTCACTGTCAATATAAAAAATAATCAAACATTAATGAAAAAAAACACGGGTTTTTTTCTTTGTTTTTGTTTTTAACGCAAATGTTCACTACTAAGCCCTTTTGTGCCTTTCTCGGGTAAGAACTAGGTTTCTAAAAGATTTTTTTTCCCATAAGGTCTAAACACTTATAAATTGCAAGTGGCCAAAAGAGCTGCTTGCCGTGATCCAAAGTAGTATATTTTGAAAGGCAGTTAGGTGGTAGTTTATTCCATAAAGATGCAGCTCTGTTAGTAAAAGAATATTTTTTTGTGTTAGTTTTACAATATTCAATAAATACTTTATCAGTGCTATTTCTTGTTCTGTCATAATTTGTTAGTTTGAATTTTTTTGTTGCATTCAAGTCTTCAATATATATATTTTTTTATAAATAACTTTCTATTAGACACCCTCTTATTCTTCTTGCTTTCAAACTTGGAAGATTCAGGCATTCCATTATCTCTATATGCGGATATTTTATTAAAAAAAGAAAAAAAAAAGAGGTGGGGCGGACGTGTGATAGACTAGAGGGAAAGACGAGTTATCATGTCGCACTATCGCAATAATGTCTCAATATGCGCCCCCCCCCCCCCCCCCCCCCCTCACCCCACCACGTGATGATATGTCGCAAAGTGAGACATATTGCGATAGTGCGACATATCGCGGCATGTCACCTAACATGTTACATCACGTGCATGTGGTGCTTTTCCATTATGCTCCATTTCACGAGAGGAAATGAAGATGTTTGATCACGTGACAAGACATGGCGCTGGAAAAGATGCTACGTGGTTAGGGATAGGGTTAGGGTTAGGGTTAGGGATTGGGTTAGGGTTAGATCACCAAGCTTGAGAACATTATCTTCATTTTGCGGCTGTATTGTGTTGACAGTCAGTGAACATTTCACACACTTTTGTTAACATTAACAAAACTTGTAAATAAGATTTTCAGTTTTACTATAGTTTATTTTTTAGGCTTTTTTAGATGGTTCATTTATTGAAACTAAAAAAGTCGATTATTTATTGATGATGATGATGACATCATGCAGCAAAAGCAGCAAAAGCAAGGTCGCACCCATACATTCAACATTGATCTAAGACAATCACAGCTTGCAGAGTATCATAAGAGTCAACGACTAATTGGACGTTAAACTCACCATTTCACAGATTATCTACAATTTAGATCAGGTCAGGTCAGGTAGAGGGAAAAAACACCTCAATTTGTTATTATTGCGCCAAAACAACTCCAGGATGTTCAGAACACTTGCACATAATTATGTAAGCGTATTTGTGCACATGTATACACACACACATGCATGTGCACATGCACACACACACACACACGTATGACACACATTTCCCACCACTAACATTAACAACCTTACCCCTCGCCCCATCACCGCTACCTCTCTCTCTCTCTCTCTCTCTCTCTCTCTCTCTCTCTCTCTCTCTCTCTCTCTCTCTCTCTCTCTCAGTCTCACACTCTTGTGAATTTTCCATGAAAATTGGAGAGCAAATATCCACACACAGAAAGGGTGGCCGAATTCTCAACCAGATTGACTTCAGTGGGTGGCGGTAACACTAAACAGGGTCTGTGTTATGATGAAAATGAGCGTTGAATATGGGGCAATTGTTTATCCACATTTATGACCATAAGGCAGATAATTTGGTGACAGATAAGAGCAAGACAGGTTGCTTTTTCCTTCAATAAATGAATACGTGTCTCTTAAGCCAAAGGCAAAAATGTGGATGTTGTTGAATACGTAAGTGATGTTCCTTTTTTTTGTAACTGGAAATGTTCAAATGGGGAGCATCTAAGTTCAATGATTGTTGAAAGTCGTGTTACTTTCGGATGATTATGGAACTGTGTAAAAAAATTGGCACCTTTTCAAGAGGGCGGGATTTTTTTAATGTAAGAAGTGCGGGTCAAACAAGAGTTTGTTAGTTTGTTCTTAAAAAAATGTCTGTTTCCGGTAACCCGAGGGCGAGCCTAGTTTGTCCTGCAAAACAAGGGGTCCCAGGGGGGACGAGTTTCACTTACAGTATAGAGCAATTTGAGCTTACGATGCAAGGGAAACAAGGGTTGCACTCTCACTCGGCGTAGTCAAGACTCTTGCAAAAATCTTGCACCGCAAAGAAAAAGACACGCACACAAAAAATTGAAAGCCTACCTACCTACCCTATTTTTTTGGGCCATGTTCCCGGAAACAGAATTTTTTTTTTGGGGTCCCTGGGAGCCCTGTTTTTAAAAGAACGCTAGACTTCTGAACTTGTCATCATATTATTTGGATAAAAAGGATATAAAGATGATGTTATGATTTGTGTTTTTATTTCAGGTCCAAATCTAGCAATTGTGAAGGGCTCGCTGAGAGGAGCACTCAACATTTCTCAGTCACCATGGGCAGTTTTGGGGGCCATGCCTTGCCAGGAACATTCTTCATCATCTTCGCCTTGTGGTACATCATCCAGTCCTTCCGCCGCTACTTCCACTGCCGACAGCGCAATGCGCGCTTCACCTCCACCATAGCATTCCCCTGTGACTGTTTGTGCGGGCGGTTGAAAGACCTACCTGTGGAAGCTTTTGTCAAGATTATCCTGGTATCCATAGGATTCATCGGAGAGATCATCACGGGGTACAGCGACCAGCATTTCGTGTCGGCCGGCAATTCTCAACACGCCACCATGTTTTTCTTCTTCGGCATCACCGCAGTGATAGACATCCTGGTGTTTTACCGGGCACCGTTGCCGCCGGATATAGACTACGTCAGCGTGGTTCTAGCGTTCCTGGCAGAGTGGCTGCTGTTCAGTTTCCACCTGCATGACCGCACGGAGCTGGACGTGCTGCTTCACACCTTCCTCATCTACACCGTCGTTGCCAACATCGCGGCTGTGGCTATGGAGATGAGGTACCGCCACAGCCTGCTTGGTCCTCTGAGCCGGTCGTACTTTATCCTCACGCAGGGGACCTGGTTCTGGCAGGTGGGCTACATCCTGTACAACCCCATCCCCGGAGCGTCGCGCTGGAAAGAGCACGACCACGAGGAGTTCATGATGGCCACGCTCTACTACGTGTGGCACTGCGCCGTCAACTTCATCCTCATTCTCATGATCGGGGCCGTCGTCGCCTGTTGTTACCGGCGACGGGTAGGGGGCGAGAGCGAGGAAGGGGTGAGCATGAAGCGTCTGATTCACCGAGGAGCCAACGGACAGACGCTGGTCACCTTGAACGACGACAGTGACCTTGACAGTGACATTGAATTCCAAAAGCCTGTCGGCCGACAGTGACAGAACGTATATTCCAGTGTTGTTGTTAATTACCGAAGATCTTTGTAGACTTTACAGCCAATGCTTGCCTTCGGTCAGTTGTTAGATCTGGATTTTTCTTTCTTCAAGCTTTTTGCCTGTGTATTATTAATGTAATATTCATTTGCCAAATTATTGATTAAAAAAAACAGGGGGTGAAGCAAAGCCTTTGTGCCTATTCCTCCCCCTGCCATTAGTTTACACTTAGTGTCAATTCAATTAAAATGTTGAGCATGAAAGTTAATGTTTTGGACTCAATCATGAGGCTAAATAGTTATTGTTGACCCAGTGACAGTCTGCATTTCTTTTGAGATTTTTGCTAATTATGCGCAAATGATGAACACTTTCGTAATATATATGTCGGTTTAAGTTGCAAGTTTAGCTTTCTTTTTTAAAAAATTTCTTCAATATTGCTTTTGTTTAGTTTTGATTTTTGGTATTTACCATATAATCATCAGTTTATTTCAGTATCATGATTTCATAAGTCATGACTGCAAAAGTGATTTTAAGAAAGCTCTCAGTAAATAATCATTCAATTCAACTTCAATCCCTAAAATTTATTTGAACATTTAAAAAAAATCTTATTCTACCTTTCAACATAAAAGTAGGAGAGGATGATTGGAAAATTTGTTAAATAATGTGATTATCAGAGAGAGTGGTTGTTTTCTTTGTATTCTTAAACATACATTTGAAAATTTATAAACATATCAGAAAATACCAATTTATTAATTTCCTTAGTTTTCCTTCTAAAAGTGAGAATCTGATAACAATATTGAAATAATATTTATAACTGTTTGTAAAGCCTGTAAACTCTCAAGACTTGACAATTCGAATAATTTCTTGTTTCTTAGACTTAGGAGTTATACTGATAAATTATTAGTTATGAATTACAGCTTTGAAAGACTATAAAAATCCTTTGAAAATGAGAAAAATCTTTTTTTAATCTATGACTAGAAAAAAAGACAATCTACTGAATAATTCAATTGTTTCAACTTTAATTCTTGGGAGTCAAAATACGATATTAAAAAAAGTGTAAATTGTTTACCAGTGTCCAAATGCTATTTTGCTAAAGATCTGGTTGAGATTATTTATGGATCATGTATAGACCAAGATGATATTCATGCAAACAAAATAGTGTCTTTTCACACTTGTGTTCATTTTTGTTTTCTGATGTATGCAGTGATGTCTTAAGGCCCCAGTCATAAGACATTGACCTATTAAAAATCAAAATGTCCTATTGTGTTTTCACCTATCAGGACAAATGTCAGATTAACTTTTTAACACGGGCACGCTTTGTCTTATTGATTTCTGCAAGAGCCAGGCCATTGTCCTATTGATTTCTCTTGTCTCAGGACAGTTTGTCCTATCAATTTTCAATCCTCGGTACATCACTGTATATTCAATGTGGAAAAGTAGTGCATGCATTTAAATAAGACCTGGCATTGTAATAATAATCTTTCTTTCGCTGTATAAAAATATGCAAAGTATGCTTTAAGTTCAGCGTTGTCTCTTCAGCAGGTTACCACTCATAAGATTTAGTTTTGCAAAGTGGTAATGACTGTTTTGTGAGTTAGGTTACAGCCAGGAAAATAGCAAAATCATACACACATGATGTACACATGCTGTACAAACGTGCGTGTGTGTGCATGCTTATGCAGAACTTTCTGAAGTACATTACTCCAGTTAAGTCCACTTGCAACTCCTGATGGCTTAGTCCCTATATCATGGTTTTATCTTTTTTTTTTAAAGTGTTTATTTTGTTTTCATTAATGGCTTTTTGGACCCCCCAAAAAGGAGAGAGAAAAACAACAGGAAAGGAATGGCAGGTGAAAAGCTTCCAGAAATCATGACATGATGGTCTTTTTTCAGGTTGTGCGATTTTTATTTCTCTGAAAATGAAATGTTTTAATGTCCAGCTTTCCCTCTGGAGCTTTTTTTTTATCCTTTTTTCCCCCTTTTTCTTCTGTCTGTCTTTTTGTTGTTTCTTTGTTGTCATTGTAGTTTTTGCTGAATATACACTTATCTCAGTTGCCAAAAAGTGTTTAAACACCAATTTTTGGAAGTAGTAAAAATTGTTGTAGTTCCCTTTTACGAAGGGAACTACATGTTATTATGGAAAAACTTTTCTTTTTTTCTCTTTTTATTTTCCCTTTTTATGGGAGAAGGATGGGGAAGCTTTAGTTTGCCCTTCAACTTACATCGTTCTTGTGACTTTATCATTATGTATTTGTGCGTGGGATTTCATTAAAAAATCATTTTATTTGTTATTTTGATAACATCCAATGTTTGCATTTACCGGTAATTGTTATTTTTGTGAGGTGCAATATTATTACAAGGATTTTTTCTTAAACTGCCTTTTCCCCTTTGGACTCTACTCTTACAGTGATTGAGAAGGGTGGTGTGTGTGTTATGGTATTAACAACTATAGACTGAGAGTAACCAAACTCAGCTTGGCTAGAGATTTGTTTTATATATGTTGTTAATACTGTTTAGGCCCAAAAAAATAATAGGTGTGGTAACGGTAACATGGCCCAAAAAAATGGGGTAGGTAGGTAGGCCCTAACTTTTTTTTTTTAATTTAAAAAAAAATTGGGGAGATCGCCGAGTGGTGTTGAAAAGTCGTAGTCCAGTTTGAAAGCACCCTCATATTTTCATAAATATGATGAGCGCATCCAGGCTCCATCAGAGCTGATTCTAGGATTTTGAAAAAGTGGGGGCCACTCGTCTTGGAACCGGTGTTCCCTCGCACTAGTGCCGTTATCCTCGGACTGCTTCTCTGAGACTGTTGATGCAGTAGCTGTTTCTGCAACATCTTCTGCACACTCGTTTGGCAGAGGAGTTCTTTTTTTTTTACTTTGCCGCCACAAAAATCGAAATCGAAGAGCGTCGTCCGCTTCTTTTTGAAGAAAATTCAACATGGCGGGTAGGACTCTCGCAACTTCATGTCGATAAAAAGAGATGAACGCGATTGGTTGATTTACACTAACATTGTAAAGGAACCAATGAAATCTCGAGAAATCCGATGCTTTCGGTTTGTGCAGACGACGGATTTAGCAGACGACGAAGGAATTCCCGCAGCGAGCGGTAAAAAGTGCGGGCAGTTCTGCAAATATACGGGCGTCAGCCCGTGTTTAGACCCGATTTTTGCGGGAAGGAACAGATTTGGGGGGGGGGGGGTTGCTCCATTGAAATAGCAAATGACGCCATTTTGCAACGACACGTGGACGTTCAACACATTAGAGTTATGTCCCATGCTGGGCATTCCCCGATTGAACTTGCGTCTCTCGCTTTTTTTTGTTTTTTGGACAAGGCCCAAAAAAAATCATAGGGTCGGCCCCCCAAAATAGGGTAGGTCGGGATACCGTAACCACACCTATTTTTTGGGGGGAGGGCCTTATACAAATTGTTGCAACCTTACATTAGATGTCTTGATATGATTTTGATAATGAAAGCAGATGAGTCCATCCGGAACATATTGATGTAAATTTTTTATATTTATAATCAAGATATAACATTGTTAACATTCTTGATATAAACCTCTCCTGTATTTAGTAGTAAACTGGTGTTTTACGTCCTCTCGACCCCTAAACCTCTCCTGTATAAATTAAGTATTCATAGCAGTCTAAAGACACGGGCCTTACTTGAACCTTTTTTTATTTTATAGACCCTATACATAAAAGACATAAATTTCCTTTTTTTGGTTGCGAATTAACACGGGCATGGACTTCTATCACCAGGCAATGTTTTTGTTTGTTACGTTGTTGTTTCTTAAAATATATAGTTTTACTAGATAATACATTCATTATTTGTATGTACCTTATGTAATTAATGAAGGGAGATAACTTGGTTTCACCATGCTCTGTTGTTGCCTTTCATTAAATTCCTGTTTGTTTTGGTTTCTGGGTTGGGTTTTTTAATCAGAATCTTTCAATTTTCTTGGTTTTCATCATGATTACTTCATAGACTTTTATGATGTGGACTGGATATTGTAATTAGCGAAAAGAGAAATCACGTTTGTCAGGAAAAGCAGACATAATTGCCCTGTGATGTACTGATTCACGTGTGTTTTGTTGCCGCTATTTAAGTTTTCAATGCCAAACGCACCAAAAAAACAACCCATACATCTCGTTTGTGATACTAATGTGCAAGTTTTGCAAAGTGCTTAAAAGAGATTTGGTTTTGTTGTACTTGCTAAATCAAATGCATATCAAAAACCTTAAATAATTTTGTTATGCATAGTTATGTTTGAATTGTAAGTGGGTAAGTGTATTCATTGTAGATTCATGATAGGTTATGGATACTAATTTCATGGAAAACAAAATGGAAAGATGTTCTTTGCATTAAAAGTCAGAAAGTGATCTTTTGTCGTCCGCTTGAATTGTTAGTATTGTAAACCATTTCTGGTCAAGATAATGATATGCATAATCTATGTTTTTACTGTTGCCAAAAAGAAGTGATCCCTAATTTTATTTGATGTTAAAAGCAACAATGAATACCTGGTCATTGTCAGTTATTGATTAAAATCCTTAACCCTTTCACTGCCAGCCATTTTTCATCCAAAAATCTCCATTAAATTTACCTGGTTAGAGATCAAAATCCATCTGCAGTATTGGGGATTATTCTGTGACATATATACAAAATAAGGTCTATCCTTATTTCCCAAAATTAAAACAATAGGGTCTTTGGATAATAGACCCCAATGCCGTTTAGTGACATAGGTGTTAAGTCACTGTGGTGCTAAAATGCGACTTTGGTGGTGAAAGGGTTAAGTTCATGCATATAAAATGTAATTTTGAAAACAAAATCTGTAAACACAGATCATTAAATCATGACAAACAAATGAAAACAGTACTGTATAATTACTGGGGTGTTTGTTTTATAGACTTTGATCCCGTATGAACCTTACATAAATAATTTTGTTTGTTGTGTAACTGTAAGCAACCCCTAACTACTACAAACTATTGTGCAGTGACACACTCAAGCTTCCATGTAAATGGATGAGTAAGCAAAAAATCTGGATCACATGGGACAATGCCAATTCAGTTACTGTAAAAACTGGACTATACAGCACCTGTATATAAGCCGCATCCCTTAAATTCACAAAATATTAGGTGTTTATT
The DNA here is from genome assembly GCA_017654935.2 of Phymorhynchus buccinoides. NCBI lineage: Eukaryota > Metazoa > Mollusca > Gastropoda > Neogastropoda > Raphitomidae > Phymorhynchus > Phymorhynchus buccinoides. The sequence continues at coordinate 33,885,174 of CM065690.1, forward strand.
CACATATACGTCACACCAGTTTATAAGCCGCAGAGAAAATTGTATGTGCACAAACCAACACAAATATATAAATTCTCCTATCAGAGCACGTGTATTTAATGTTCTGACACTTTAATCATGAGATTTGAATCTATTGATTACCCAAACCAGTTTTGAGTCTAAAGAAGCTCAAAATAGGCTGAAGACTGTGGCCAGAAACAGATTTAATCATATTGATAAATGTGGAATGGAACAGATAAGCTGCATCAGTCTATAAGCCGCATGGGCCAAAGTTGAGGAAATAAGTAGTGGCTTATTTCTCAAGCTTATATCTCAAGCCACACCGGAAGAAGAGTCTACGACTCGAAATGTCGTGTGTTTCCCTTTCCCAGGTACCTTTCCACACCTTGTTAATTTTTTCCTGTTCTAAAAGGTACAGCAGTCACTCTTCTTCATTCTAGTGGCTTATAGTCCGCATTTTACGGTAGTTCCTTGTCAAACAGCTACACCCTTTAAGCGCACTTCAGGTATAGCAGATCTTGAACATTTCATTTGCCTACACTTATTCATGGAGCAGTGAAAATATATATATCTGCCTGGACTAATGAATGATGTACTGGATCTGTTCTTTTGCTCTTTAAAATTGTGTATTTCACAAGGACAGGATACTGTACAACCAGACAACAACCTAAAATAAGGTGTATTTGCAAGTGACTTCTGGGTAGGGGGATTTTATTGTTTTCTCCTTTTTCTCAATTAAATGTTCTTGTGTTAATTTTGATTCACACTCAGAACGGATGCATTTAGTGTTATCTTTTGGATCACATCACTTTCTTTTTTAGTGCAAATAATCCTAATGTTAAATAAGTTGTGCAGGTATTTTTTCATGTCTCGTCTATTTCACATTATTATCAAGAACAATCTTGGTTGGATCTCCATCTAAATGATTTTGCTTGGCATGTTTGTAGTAAATATCCGGTTCGCAGGAGAGGAGGGTGCGATGCTTTTAACTGTATGTTACATGTACATGTAACATCTTTAGTTGATAATCAGTATAGAATTACATGACTGAATGCTTGATTGTTGGTGTGTGTGGGTTTTTAAAAAATGAAAATCATCAGTTTCCCATGCACAGCGACATTGTTTTGTTGTTTTTGTTTTGTTGTTTTTCCAAAGCACGGGCTTGTTTACAGAGTGCTGTTCATTATCTCTGCATATGTGCCTGATCAGTGGTAGTAACATCTGCTCATATAAATCCCATGGAAAACGGTAAAAGATAAAAAAAAAAGAGAAACAAAAATGCAGTGGAACCTCCCTTATAAGACCTCCCATTATAAGACTCCCTCCCATATAAGACCTACTTCTCTGAGACAATGCCCTTCTTTGTAAGTATTAAAATTATCTCCCTTATAAGACCCTTCCCTTATAAGACCTCATTGGGGATGATTTTTGAAGGTCTTATATTAAGTTATAAGGGAGGTTCCACTGTAGTGCAAATACATTGAATATTTGTGGGTCTGTCTTTCTACTAAAATTCTAGCAAGTGATAGTATTCTCTGAATGCAAAATGGTATGGATGTATGGTACGACAAATCATTTTTATATTTAAGCAAGGGAAAAAACTGAAACAGACTGCATCGTCACTGACCAAAGTACCACACAAATAAATACACAAATGCAAAGTGACGTTATTTTATTGACGAAAAAACATGGAACAGAAAGACAAACAAAACAAGGAAAATAAAAACAAAGGAAACTGTAAACAATTAAAAAAAAAGTTAAAACAAAACAACAACAAAACGGGGTGGGGATGGGGAGTTGACAATGATACATCAAGATTTCAAAGAAAAATGTGAAAAAAAGGGAAAGATGAAGCAAATGAGTTGTTCTAGGTAACTAGTCATGGATTCGCAATGTGAAAAAAGGAAAAGATGAAGCAACTGAGATGTTCTAGGTAACTAGTCATGGATTCGCAATGTGAAAAAAGGAAAAGATGAAGCAACTGAGATGTTCTAGGTAACTAGTCATGGATTCGCAATGTGAAAAAAGGAAAAGATGAAGCAACTGAGATGTTCTTCTAGGTAGTCATATGGATTCACAATGTGAAAAAAGGAAAAGATGAAGCAAATGAGTTGTTCTAGGTAGTCATGGATTCGCAATGTTGAGGATGTCTGTCTGTTCTGATTTGGGTACAGTGATGAAATGTTGAAGTGAGCAGTTTGTTGCAATTCACTTTGGCATTGATCTCCACAGCTTGTTTTGCAAGCCTGTCAAGTTTGGTCATAGCTCATGCTTAAGTGTTTGCCATACTGATTAGTGCAATACAGTAGTCCGTTTTGTAATGGCTGGATATCAGCTGTCATCATAGCCGCCATCTTGAGATAAATCTAACCTGCGTTTTGATCCTTTTGCTAAAAATATTTGCTGTTTTTTTGTCTATGTTGATAATGGCGCATTTGCCGAAATATCCAGTAGTTTTGTTTTGTCTCTTGTGAATAAAATAAGGTCACTTTACACTTGTCGTGTAGTTGTTTGTTGTAACTTATATAAACCTAACAAGTGAATTAGTTGGATACTACGCCAAGATGGCGGCTGGGTCCCTCTTGAACAAGGAAAATGGCGACAACTGATATCTAGCCATAGGTCTCTGTTTCTCTGCTTTTGTTGTTATTGTTGAAATATGCTTATACTTTACTGGCACTGTTAGTTTTACTGGTGGGTGCATTGTAGCTTTGAGACAAGGCTGTTATTTTTGGTGTTAAAATATGTGAATACTTTATGCTATTCGAGTGTTGTTGTTTTTTTAATGTACCAATTCCACATTTTGAGAGGTGTTTTTTTAATACATGTATACAATTTGTGCTTCTCGCTTTATTTTCATTTCACTTTGTTCAGGCCAGGTCTGAATAATGAATTATCTGTTGCATATTGAGCAAGCTAACTATAAACATTGTCAATTATTCTTTTGGGGTTTGAAACTTTGATACATTCAGAAAATATTACTGATCTTTTGATATCAGTAATTAGAGTAATTATAATAATTCTGTTTTCTAATTCCCCTCCCCCCTCACCTCTTCAGTCCTTACTCACATCCTTTAACCCTTTCACCGCCAATGTCGCATTTATGCACCACTTAACACCCATGTCACTAAAAGGCATCGAAGGGACTGTAATCCAAAGACCCTATTTTCTTAATCTTGGGAGGTAAGGATAGTCCTAATGTTACACATGTCACTGAACTCCCAATGTTGCATATAATTTTTCTTCTCTGCCCAGTTAAGTTTAATGGCAATTTTCGGTTGAAAAATGGCTGGCGGTGAAAGGGTTACAGTGTTGAAGTAATATAAATAAAATTAAAAAGAAACAATAGAACATGCTCTAACAAAACCAAAAACTTCTAAACCACACAATTAACACACACACACGCATACCGCAAACACAGACGGGGTTAAAGTTAGAACATTATTGATTGCAATTAATAATTGAACATTTCGAAGAAATCACTTTCTAGTCTGTACTGGTGTCCCATTTTCGCTCTTCTTTTGAAATCTACTTGTTAATTGACAACATATACTTGTGGCGGTACCATAGCCGATGAGGTTTAACCGAGGCGTGGTTACTACTTCACATATCTGTATTGTTACAGCAAATCGGGACTTTACTGGTGTTGCACTGCCTATGGGCATTGCCTCCAGTATTGTTCCCACCATCTTTGTATTTACAAATGTCCCATATGTGTATGACCAAGAGGACGTAAAACACCATTTTTCGTTCGTATACATGTTAATTGGTGTGGTTGCTTGTACAGTATCTTTTAGTTAAATTTTATGTTACAGCATTTTATGTTTGTATTTGAAAGATTATGCTCAATTTTCTTTTCTTTTGTGGTTTGGTATAGAAGTTTGTGAAGTGGGTTGACAATTTGTCATATTGTGTCCAATATTCTTTTTATGATAAAACCATTGATGTTGCTTTTTTATTTCCTTATTTTGTTATTGTTTTTCTTTCATTTTTATTTGTCCAGTTTGTTTGGTGGTTTTTTTTTAAATCTGCAAATGTACATTTTGATTTTAAAAAATGCACATTTCTGATCATCATGCACACTTAGAATCAAAGCAGTTTTAAACTGTTAGTCTTTTTCTTTCAAACTTTTCATCATGTCAAAATATTGTATCTATTAGCTTTCATTATACTTTGGAGATCTAAAAATCAGAAAGTGCTGTGATAACAATGTTCTTGAAACATTTCTTTTGAGCTTGTGTTTTTCTCTTTGTTTGTTTGTATACACCGGTATTTTCAGGACACTTTGTGAAGGATATGAGTATCACCAAGCAGCATTACATTACATTTTGAGTCAATCTAGTTGTCAATCGCTTGCAGAAATGTTAAAAAAAGTGTTGATGAACAGATTTGGCAAAGTATGTACTCTGTAGGGAAATGATTATGTATATCACATTATAAAATAAAAACATTAATTGGAAAAAAACAGCAACAACAACAAAAAATTGATCAAACAGCAGAAATATTAATTTGAATTTATGAAGTCTTTCTTTAACAGTAATCAAAACCTCTTCTAGTAAACATTTCAAATTCCTAAGACGATTTTCTATGATCAAAATTTCATTGCCATAAGAATGACCATTGTGACAGTCTGTTTTGGTTCAAAGTCAATTTTCAAAGGCAGTGAAGTGCCTGTGTATTGTCCATTCCATCATGTCGATTCCAGCAATTTTAATTGGCAACTTGACAGTTTGTCTTCATATAGTCCACATAAACCATTGTCATACAAAGGAAAACTGTTATCAGTCATTTAGATTTTTGTGAATGGTTTCAACTCTTAAAGTTTTATATACTGGTCTCCAAAATTTAAGGGCCGGAAGAACGATCTTCTCTCTTCTGTCTTGGAGGCATGCTTATTGAGAGCTCTGGTTGCCGCCCTTAAATACACATTCGTGTCTAACTTTTGCTCAGCAGTGTTCACTACAGTCATGCCTTGCACGTGCAATAGGCAAGAAACCTGCATCAGCCCTGATTCTTCAGCGAAAAGATACCAACTTTCGTGAAATTCTCGTGAATTTGCCACATTTTAAGCGTACCTGAAAACGCTGTTGCTGTACTGCAATGTCTGCAAAACTGGTTCAGGCACGTGCAACAGGAAGGGAAGTTATTGAGTAGCCTAAGTTTTGCCATTTTCTTCATTGTTGTCTTAGTGTACAATAAATAGATATCAAGCTACTGAAAACAGAAGCCGGCCCTTAACTTTTGGAGACCAGTATATTAGGAAAGGGCTGATTCATCTGTCATGCTTTCCATCAACCTCTTCTCCCCTCTCTCTTTCTTTTTATCTTGTTTTGCCTCTACTCCCTTCTTTCTCTGAAAACCATGGTCAGTTGCCTGTGGTCTGTACCATTGGCATAATAAAGAAGAAAGAAATCTCAGAATATAATATGTCTGGTGTTCATTCTTCCATTTTATTGCACTCTCAGTTCTATAAGATGGGGAGTATATTGCAAACAGAACAAAGGTCTTTGCATGCCTTTGTCTTTCTGTGTATTGGTGGCTGTATACTACTCGTGTGAGTGTGTGTGATACTGATACAAAATGTAGCAAGAAAATGTATCTCCCCACGAATCTTTTGGAAAATTAGCAGAGTAATTTGAGTTGTATGCAATATCCTAACATGGGTCCAACCTTTCCTGGTATACAAGGATTTCCTGTTTTTGAATTTTACCGGAAAAGGAAGTTTCTTTTTTTTAAATTTGTCAAACAAGATCTTTGTGTGTCTACTGTATTTTTCAAACATTTAAAAATAAGCATTTGTATTAATTGTAGATAAAAGCAAACTAAAGTACCTTCATAAATCAATGTTTGCTTCAGCTGCAGGGGGACATTACCCCTGGACCCCGGCCTTTCAGGGTTTTTCATTTTGTGTAGTTGCACCCATGTCCTGACAATTAGTCCTGTGATGTCAATTTAATCAAAGACATGGCAAAAACGGTTGGTTTTTTGTTATAAAACTAAACACCAGAATGTCACCACTGGTACTAAGCTAGGTCAGCAGCAGTCGGTGTTTGGTCGGGTTTGTGAAGCCTGCACTTGCAGGCAGCTGAATCTCAACCATTGCCATGTAGCCTTTGCAGGACATGATTAAATTGAATAATGTGTACCATTTAAAAATTACAAAAAATGAAAAAAAGGTGTGAGGGTAGAGGGAAAGGAGCCCATAATCTACTGCCTTGTCATCTTGTTATATGTTTCAGTAAATACATCATCATATCTTGTTGATATCTCATTCACACTTCTTTAACCTTTACCGGTCACGCTTTTGACTACACAGACACGATCGCGCGGGTGTTCCACGACCCATACTCAGTAAAAAGAAAAGGGACATGCATTTTATTTTAACAGTGTTTATCCCTGTCCAGATGATGTGAGTTCTCCAGGACCCATACTCGTCAAAGAGTCACCATGTGTTTATCCTTATCCAGATAGTGCGGGTCTCCCACTACCCATACTCAATGCACTGCAGTGGCATATTTCTGCTCTTTAAAGGATGGGTCGTAGGAGACCCGCACCATCGGGACAAGCATATTAAAATGATGCATCATATTACGTCATTTGTATTTTATACACATTAATGAAATTTAAGACACGTAAAGCCATTAACGTTTTTGATAAGTCATGGAATTTCATGACGATTGCTTAAATAGTTTTTGCGATATATATAACAGTTTTTATGTGTCTCTGGGTACTAGAATACCCAGGAAGCATGGTGAAGGTTAAATGACAAACTGGAGTCTGTGAGTTATCAAAATACGTAATAATATGAAAAACAAGACACATAGAACATTAACTTTAAAAATAATAAAAAGGGTAGGAAGAGGAGAGAGACACAATGTTTCGATTCATACAATCTTCATCGGGTGTGCTGATGGCTGTATTTGTAGCACAGGTGAGCGCAGTTCAGTTCAGTAGCAGTGGGAGAGTAATGGGTAGACGGGAGTGAATATAGTTCAGTAAATAGAGCGGTAGTTCAGACTTTGCTGAGTGAATGGTTTTAAAAAGAGAAAGCACTGCAGGGTCTCTCTCCTCTTTAGATACCTACCCTTTTTTTAAAAAGTTTTTGATAAAGGTACAGCAGAGTGGCACAGTGGTAACGTGTTCGCTTCGTGTCAAGTAAACCCAAGTTCGAACCTGGGTACAGGGGATTTTTCCTCTCACTTTGCACTAGGCCTTATGGTCTGAATGTGGACTTTCGGATGAGATGATAAACCAAGGTCCCGTGTGCCCATGCACATGTTAAAGCCAGTAGCAACGAAAAAGTTGTCATTTGGTCAAAATTCTTTCCTTTCCTTCCTCATCAATCGCCAAAAAAAAATCGCATGTAACATTTTTTTTAAATGCGTGGCGCGCTTCTGGCTGCGACGCGCTCTCCAGGTGGGAGCCACCCGAATTTCACAGAGATGCCTCTGTGACTATAAAGTACCTAATACCTAATAATAATACCTAATACCAGTCACTGTTTATTTTTCTATAGAACATTAAAGGTTTTGTTGCATCGCAAAGGTAAAAGGACAGACCTACATCAAATAACGCAAACATTCAACAGATTTGAAGACTGTTCGTTTTATACATTTTCATATGCATTTTATTCTCTACTAAACAAAATATGTTCTCTTTTTTGTTCAACAGTCCATCGCTCTAAGATGTTCTTTAGTTCTCACTCAAAAAGCGAATGCCAAGATTTTAAATAAAAAATTCAACCATAAAGAGTTTGTAGTTTTCTGTCACCTCCCTCCCCCTCCACACACACACATATGCATACATTACACAAAGCACTGTGTTTTACTAATATAGGAAAGCACCTGAAAGTACTAAAAGTGATAATGCAGCTACTACATGTATCACCATACTCTTCTCTCTCATGTTTACACATTTTAGATTTGTCAAGCATTTATTTATTCATTTATTAAAACTATGAAGTGAAAGAAGTTGAAAAGTGAACAAAGTGAAATAGATTACTTTCAAAATGTGTCAAATAGTAAACATGTAGCGTTTTACTGTGAAAGAGATTACTTTCAAAATGTGTCAAATCGTAAACACGTAGCGTTTTACTGTCAACTAGAAAGGCATCAACCTAAATGGATTTTCAATCCATCACAGAATTTGTTGAATGCATTAACAGTTAAATGTCTCTCTCACACGATTTCACATCACAAAAAATGTTAACTAAACAAAGTGGACCACAACAACAAACTTCACAGACCAAACCTGACAGTTGACACTTTATAGACACTTTCTTCCCTTAAAGACCCCGCACGTCACGTGTCAAAATCACGGTTTTCACATGTTTTCCCTCTTATAGCTAATAAAGAATTTTAAGAAATCTTCCCATAAGAGGGAATGTGACACGTGACGTGTGGGGTCTTTAAAATTAAAAACTTAATTCTAAAGGCAAACAAAAATTAAACACGACGAACTTGATATTGCACCAACTTTTCAAAAACTCCCATGGACCCCAGTTTACATTTTCTAACCTACACTCACAGAGTGCACCTTCTTTTTTAAAAATGCACATAAAATATAACATTATTTTCTCTCTTCATTAATCAGAATCACTATGAATCGTAATGTCTCCTACCAAATGTTGAATAGTGATTATAATCACATTTTGAGTAACGGTATTTTGCTATCCATGATATCACACACTCTTTTTTTCTCTCTCTCTCTCTCACTCAATTCTGCAGCTGCCTTGTGGAATCAGACAGGGCTAAGTACTTTATAGAGTAGAAAGGGGGGTTGCGTACTCCTTACAATGACGCAAGCATGACATGTTTCTCTACAATTTCAAGGTGGGGTACGCGCATACCCAACCAACGCACAGACCTGTTTCTACTCTAGATGCAAAAACATGAAACCATAAAATTCTCCTGAAATAATTGTATTTGAGAAAAAAATTAAACAAACAATTGATGACGCCAATGATGACCAAAAGACCAACTCCTGAAATTAAATTAGCGCATGTCATTGTGCAATGAAAGAAATTTGTAAACTTATTGATTTATTATTATTATTATTATTACTTTTGTTTTGTTCACACTTAAAACTCTTGTTTGTATTCACAGTTTATATTGGTTTAAACGCAGTCTCCATCTGTTCAATCAATTGTGCAATTATGACGTTAATTTAAGGAGCACGGTATAAGCTTCGAGCTTGTTGTTGCTCTAATTGTCATTTTGTTTGATCGTTTCCGAGTGAGTGAATAAAGATTTGTTTAATCTTTAAACCAAAGAAAAAAAGAGAACTCCCAATCTTCACCTCGTTTCCCATGCATTCTATCACAGCACCATTATCCAAGACAACATAGTTATACAAATCACATGGGCTAGGAACTAACAGCTATTAATATAAAAAGAACAAACTCGAAAAGGCAGGTTGCTTGTGCTTTTTGTAAACTTGAATGTGCCATTTGTTGTCATTTTAAGTGAATGACTTTTCAGTGTCAAAATTTCAAGATAAAAAAGTACAAAAAATACGGCTAATGTTAAGATCAGCTCCCTCCGCTGTTCCAGGGTGAAGGCTTAGGGTTAGGGCCAATCAGCTCCCTCCGATTTACCTTTTCCGTTAAGCTGATTGGCCAACTTCACCATGGAACAGCGGAGGGAGCTGATCTTAACATTTGCCAAAAATACATGTACAAAGTGAGTACATCAAGGTGTTGCTCTTGAATATCATGAGATTAAGAATGCAAAGTACGGACAGGAAAATGCAATGATAAACAAAGGAATTTCTACAGTTACATATCAATTACAGCAAAGCATAATTCCAAGGAATCACTGAATGCAAGAGATAAACTGACAGCAGATAAAAGTTATTTACACACACACACACACCAACAAATGCGCCAACACACATACACCAACATATAACAAAGCAGTAGAAGTTTCAGTCGTGTTATAACTTATGTGAGAAATGATTGGTTTAAAAGAGAGAAAAAAAAATCAAACACAAAAGAGCAGTGTATGAAAAGGCATCCAAAACGAATTTTCCAAAAAGTGAAAAAATTCAGCATAATGTTAGAATACTTACATGAACGGCATAAATTATAAATTTTAAAAAAAGAGGTAAGAATGATGCAAGAGAAAAGATTCGGGTTCAGCAGTACATAGTATTGACCAAAACGCATTGTTAGGAAACGTTTCAGCATACAAATTGTATTGCTGAAATAATATGTGCCTGCCACTTTTGAGTACGTCAGCCATGCAAAAAGCTTCACAGCATTTTGACAAATAGAAGTTACCAACAAGTTTTTTAAATGTGGTGCTAAAAAGTTCAAAGGGATCAGTTTGGCAAAGGTTTGGGTAAGACTTGTGCGGATAGGAATTTTGGAAGATAAAGATGAGACAGAAACTTTTGTTTATTGTTGTTGAAGAATATACTGCATTAAGTTCTAAGCTCCTCATAATGAAAAGTGAAATTGTTGCTTGTTTGACTGAAACAGGCAAATGGGTAGCTGAAACAGATAGTCTTAGAGTTGCAAAGTCAGTTGATTAGTTTTGTCTGTATACCTTTTCTTTTAGAAGACTATATAAACAAAAATAATTTTTAAAGATTAAAAAACAAAATTGTACAAAGGATGTGGAGCTAATAAATCGTATATGGTCATTCAGCTTAGATTATGCTGTTTGTGATCAATTGACACCCCAGTAAAAAACAAATCAATTTAACCATTATTTCCCCCCAAAGTCGGAGCGTGGCTGCCCACATGACGGGGTAATAAAACATGGTCACACACGTAATGTTCTCATTCATAGCTGATGCACTTGCACAATAGTGTTCCAGTGCTTCTGCTGTTGGGATGATCCCCGGAGTATTTTAGCCAGAGTACAACAACAACAAAAAACACTTTTTATTTCTCTACAAATCAACAGATTTCAAAAGACGTAACAAATCTTTGATTAATTATTTGTAAATTAAATGAACTGAAGGCAAGAAGTATGTTTTGAACAAAAAGCGGTCCAAATTAATTTAGGTAAAAAGACACCCAAACGTGATCAGGAATCACAGATACCTTGTTTCAATAACACTAAACTGAACTACACTACCCTGCTCTAAGCAAAATTAAGTTATAAAATATTACATCATGTTTCATCTAATCCACCGATTGTTTTCCTTACATTTTATGGAAGACCAAACGTGTTTTAAAATAGAAAAGTAGAAAACTATGTACACTGTACATGCATTCAAGTGCACTATATTAAAATTAAAGTAAAAAAAACCCACAAAAATGCACTTTGATATGCTAAAAATCTGCTTGGATTTGCACCAAAATGGAATGCTCAGTCCCAACAGCAAGTTTGGTTAACCCCCAAAATTGGGAAAACCCCAAACTTGGATGATCCAAAATTTGAAAGAAAAAAAAAACTGGAGAAAAAGTTCAGCATGCATTCACATAATGTGTACGCGTTGATGGCACATGCTCATTCAATTATCATTTCAAGGACAATGTATTTTTAAATCTCAAATTTTCTGTTGATTTCAAGACGCTTGAATGCTGAGGTTGCTTGGCATAATATCAAGCGTACATGGTTCGAGTTGTTCGCTGGGAGGGAGCAGCTGGTTGAGGTGATTCATGCAAGGAATGATGTCATCCACTGCAGCTTTCACCTTGTTCAGAGTGTTCACCACTTCCGTTACGCGTTCAAACTGCTCCACAGACTTCTGGAACTGCTTCTGCTCCTCCTGCAGCTTGCTCCGCACCACATGGATCATGTGCGCCACCTGAAACAAACATGTACCCGTGCGTGTACGTCTACTACGATTAACTCATTCAAGTCGTTCCACCCATATGTGGCCGGAATTAATATAAAGCTGTCAATTTCATGAATTTGTTGCAAGGGAAGTAAATATGTGTGCACACCACATTTTGGTCACTTCTAAACTCACTTCACTCCCTTAGGCCACACTTTTGCCACTTACTTTGCGTTTGTAGTGGTTTAAAGTGGGGGAACTAATTGCTGTAGGGAGTTTTTCTATTAAAGTCTATATCTACAAAAGTCTGATCTACCACTTCCCTATGTCTAAGCCTGAAGTAAAAACCTGTAATCTTCTTTCATTTTTCATTTTGTTTATGTATGTTTTGCTTGTGTGTATGGCTGGAGTGATTTGTGAGTTTTTAAATCATTCAAAATTGCTGCGATGCGAATGAGTTAATCGGTCAAATTTGTGGGTAAATATGAACACTAAAAGAATTAGTATTAAGAGAATGGCTTGATTTGAATGGTAGTACCAAAACAAATACAATGTATTCCTTTTTTTTTTAGACTTTAGATTTTTTGGGGGGGAATTGCAATTAAAGATATGTGCTAAGGGAAATAAATAATATGCTAAAACCCGAGTTATAGTTAGCAACTCAATCCTGAATGATACATTGATTAACTCATTCAACACTGGCCAATTGCTTCCTTTCACAACCATTCAACACGAGAGTACGCTATAGCGTACATGGAGTTTAAACATTCACACTTCACAACTCAGCAAACCCATGCAAACTAAACTGGTATAGAAGTATTCCTTTACTATCCCTTAATAGTTTTCAACCAATTAAATGACTTCTAGTCTATTTTAAGGATGGCAGTGAATGAAAGTGAGTCACTACCCCTCTCTTTTGTCTTCTTTGTCATGCTTTTTTGCAAAATGTCATTAATTATTAATAAAAAATTTACTTTGGAAATTTAATAGTTGTTAATGTTAGCGTTTATTACTATACAGTATAAACAATGCCACAAATTTTCAAAACTGTACCATTAAGCATTCTTTCAAAAATATTTTTTATATAATGATGCAAACCTGCCTAGTGTTCAAAGGTTGTACAAGGCATGTATGCTATTAATTTATAGCGTACTCTCGTGTAGAGAGAGTTAAAAAATACACATCATGTGACATGCAACAAATGACAAGCCCCACAAAAATGGCTTAGATTTTGATAGGGTAACTCTATGACAATAATAATTAATATTGTACGCCCCTTTGAGTTTGGCTTACACTTTTACAGCTTGGGACAGTCATGAGAATACTATTCAATACAACTTAGAACCACACTATAAGTATAATCTTACAATAACAAAATATCTTCTTTTTTTTTTAAAGAAGAAAATAACAGGATCTGTTGTTTTCTTTGATTATACGTAGTTGTATACGTATATATTTGTTCATAATTGATGACCTTTAAAATCACACACAAAATACTGAGCAGGGCTCCCAGAGACCCCCATTTGGGGGTCCATGAAGTACTAGAATTCTAAAGGACCCTCTAAAAGAATATGCAGGGGGTCCCAGGGATGCTCTAGAAAAAATCTTTTTAGCATTCCCAATGCCACTGGGACCCTCTATCCCGCCTCTTGGACCCTTTATACTGTAAGTGAAGGGGTCCCTGGGACGGACCCCTTGTTTTGCGGGGCGATTGGGAGCCCTGCTGAGCTTCCTCAGTTCCTGACCTCTTTGATACGAACACACATGGCGTTCTGGTCAAAGGCCACTGCCTCCGCCAGCTGGTGCAGGTGGTCCTGGTACCTCAGCGCCATCACCAGCAGAGCGTGGTGGTCCATCTTCGCCAGCACCTCCCCGACGTCCCGCGGCCCGCTCACCAGGTTCAGCGACGACCGGATGATGGGTGTAAACGACGGGATGGTGTTCAGCCGTGTCAGCTCAGGGTCGGGGTCTTTGACAGTCACCGACCCGTCAGCCACCACCACGATGTTGTGCTTGGCCGCTGAGCCCAGGTTCTCCGCAGATGACCTGGTTGGAACTACCACCGGTGCTGCTGCTGGAGTCCTAGTAAAGGTCTGCGACCTGGAGAAGGGTAAAGCTGGTCCTGGGTGTGGAAATGTAATTCAAACATTCAAATATTCGTTCAGAGCTTCAGATTGTTGTCAAACTTCATGGGTCATATGACCCCTGATTACAGAAAATGATGGGTCAATTTCCAAAATAATGGGCCAATAATGTGTCAGTGTAGTACTAGAGTCAAATTTTTTTGCAGATATCATGGGTCAGATGACCCCTTGCTGCACAAAGTGAGGGGTCACATCACCATCAATAGGGGTCAATGACCCAGGCCCGCTGACAATCTGAAGCTCTGTTGCAATTGTTTGTTTTGGTTTATTTTTGCAATTTTTTTTATATTTATTGTTTAGCTAATTTTCAGAGAACATCCCTGTTACATTAATTTAAATATCCCTCAAATTTACGGATTAGGGGAAATTCGGACACGTGCGCAAATCTTTTCCCTTCTTTCTTTCTGATGCCAGCCCTCTGTCTAAGATTATCAGATCAGATCAGGTAATAGGGATAGAAGATGATAGCTGTTAGGTTTTAAAATCCCATAATTTTCATGTATTTTGTTTAATCAATGACAAGGTCGTCAGTTGCTCAGTTTTTTGTTGATGAAATAATCATCATATTCATTAGTCTAATTGGAATTTCATATTACAAATACAATAGTTCTTTGTAATCATTCCAATTGTCTGGTAGACTTTTGAAAGAGTTAGTGCTCCAACTGAAAACATCTCATGATTATACTATAGATTTATTCTTCTTCCTTTAACCATCCGCCTCCGTTGTGTCGAAGATTCTGATGGAACTACGGAGGGCTCTGCGCATAGAGCTTAATTAATCACTTAATGCAAGTCAGGGTTGAGGGTCACATCAGGGTTGATTGATGTCATGATTTCTAATGTTGGGACCCAGATCTTCCTCTTCTCGTAGGCAGCCAACTTTATATGCCCCAACTCAAATCAAATGTAGTACATGTACTACTACTAGCCACACTTAGGTTAGGTTAGGTTAGGTTACTAGGGAATAAAAACATAGCCGTTAGGCTTTCAAGCGTCCCATCCTTAATAATATGATTTTTAACGTACAAGGTTTATCGTGCACTCAGGTTTTAGATAATCATTCATCATATTCATATGTCAATTTTTTATAATATTCCCAGTCATCTAATAGATTTTTGAAAATGTTAGTATTAGGTGCTTGTTTAATATTAGTTGGTAACTTGTTCCACAAAGGTGCAGTTCTGTTAGCAAAACAGTATTTTCTAATGTTAGTCTTACTATATAAAAAAAAGTATATTCAATAAATATTTTGTCAACACTGTTTCTAGTTTTGTCAACATTTGATAATTTAAAGAAATCTTGTATATTTAGGTCATCAATATTGTTAAATATTTTGAAGCATTGAATTAAATCACCCCTGACTCTTCTACTAGTTCTAGCCTTTAAAGACGGTAATTTAAGGAGCTCTAGTCTTTCCCTGTAGGAATAATTTGACACTGTCAAAGTGCGTGTGCAGTGATTGAAAATGCTGGAGCTGCAGAGTGTAAACGCAGTTTAACCCTTTCACCGCCGATGTCGCATTTTTGCACCATAAACTATAAAGAATTTTAATACCCATGTCATAAAAAGCCTTGGAATCTGGATCTGTTATCCAATGATCTTGTGTTCTTAATTTTAAGAGGCAAACAATAGGCCTTGTTTTAAACATGTCACAGAGGAATTCCCAATATTGCAGACAAAATCTTTTTTCTACCCATGTAAGCTTAATGGAAAACTTTGACTCAAAAATGGCTGTAGACTCTGTTAGTCTGTAGTGACTCAGTAGTCTTAAGTTAACCTCTTGACTGCGTAGGACGAATCCGCTCGTCCTAGAGCGGGCGTTTCCGGCTTGACTGACAATGCTGACGAGTCCGTTCGTCCTCGTCACATGCGTTTATATTGGCAAGGTTAAAGGACCAGCATCGTGGTGTTGGAGAAAACAAATTGTACAGCTGAAAAGTAGAGTTGTTTCCCTTTCGTTTGATACCTATTATGGGATATCTTGCCAAAAATGCGCGCGTGTGCACAGTCGCAGTCAAAAGTGTAGCTCGTGCAAATCTGCCGCTCGCTACTATGAGAGTCTGTATTTGCGACATTGAGCAGAACCACAAATTTCACTTTTTTGTAGGGTTAGGGATAGGGTTAGGGTTTAGGGTTAGGTAAATGGT
Organism: Phymorhynchus buccinoides; assembly: GCA_017654935.2. NCBI lineage: Eukaryota > Metazoa > Mollusca > Gastropoda > Neogastropoda > Raphitomidae > Phymorhynchus > Phymorhynchus buccinoides. Next base: position 33,901,195 of record CM065690.1, read on the forward strand.
TCAAGTAAAGAAAGAGTGAAATTTGTGGTTGTCGCAAATACAGTCTCATAGTATTAGTAGCGAGCGGCAGATTTGCACGAGCTATATTTTTGACTGCGACATGCACGACCTGTTTTCATCAAGTTTGAGCAAAGTAGACTTCACTGAGTTCACACGCTCTCTGGTTTGACAAAGTAAGATTGCATTGAAAAAGTGGTATAATTGCTAATGAAGTTTTGACAATTCTGCAAGATATCGACTCTGATGACGAGGATTTCGATCCAGATAACATTGAGCATGAATCGAGTGTTGATGGTGATGATTTTGATTGTGCTGATAGCCCAGTACTGGGGGATTGACTTCCAGCCTACTCGGCTCAGCAGTCAAGGGGTTAAACTTAAGTCGTGGTCAGGTGTTTTTTTTTATAGTTTCAAAGTTTGAGTTTGACACTTTGAGTTTACCTTCTCCAATTGGCCGGCTAGTCGAAAACTTTGATGCATCTTGCTTAGGTCTTCTTACACCTCTTAGTGGTCCTTCAGGTAAAATGCTTTGATCTGATCCCATATTTCTTTCTTCAGGATCAGGGTTACAAAGCTAAGCCTTTGCAACAACATGGACTGATGAGGTCTCTCAGCAGCGCTTGTTGTGTCGTGCGGAACGGAAGAGGAAATAGTACTGTAGTTTTTGGAAGGCTGTAAGTCACAAGTGCAAAAGGAGATCAAAACTCTGTGGGTAATCGCACAGGGCGTTTGTGATCAGAAACTAAGAAACGGATTTTACAAATAACTTCACACACACACACATACACACACACACACACACACACACACACACACACACACACACACACACACACACACACACACACACACACACACACACACACACACACCGGCACACACACACACATGAGAGAGAGAGAGAGAGAGAGAGAGAGAGAGAGAGAGAGAGAGAGAGAGAGAGAGAGAGAGAGAGAGAGAGAGAGAGAGAGAGAGAGAGAGAGAGACAGAGACAGAGACAGAGAGACAGAGAGAGACAGAGAAAGAAACTCTTGTGTGATTGGCAAAAAACACTTCTTTCAATTTTGTTCAGTCTCTGCCATCCTATGCTAGGCGCTCCTGAGGTTCAGCTGCAGCAACGCAACAGGTATTTTAAATCAAACCTCAATGAGCCAAACAACAACAAGAAATACATGCAGCCATTTTGACTCTTGTCTTCGTGAGAGAGGTTTTTTTTTTAAATGGACTAAACATGTCACAACATAGTTTCACATAACTTCTCAAAGCGTACACCGGCTCTATAATACTGATATACTGAAGTGGCCCCCAGTTATTGCAGAAGGGGTGTACTCTCTCTCTCTCTCTCTCTCTCTCTCTCTCTCTCTCTCTCTCTCTCTCTCTCTCTCTGGTTTTATTCTGTCATGTGTATGTGCTTACATTTACGTTTGATGTATTTTTAAGATTAGTATGTAAAATGGGCTTAGGCTTGATTTTATTGTGTAGAGAGAGAGAAAATGAAGTTTTACGTCCTCTTGGTCTGAATCAGACACATATAGGACATTTGTAAACTGATACAAATATGGTGGGAACAACACTGGAGGCAATGCCCGGAGGCAGTACGAAACCAGTAAAGTCCCGACTTTTTTTAATTAATACAGATAGCTGTAGCGGTGACCACGCCTCGGTTAAACCTCATCGGCTATGGCACCGCTACAAGTATGATTTTATTGTGTATCGGCTTTAAATTTAAAATGTGTACATGTTACGAGTATGTAAAATAGGATTAGTTTTAATTTTGTGATGAGTTAAGTTTTACTTATGTGCATGTTAAAGATGAGGACTAGAAAGTAGGTTTAGGCTTGATTTAGTCATGAGCAGTATTTACTTTTTAACATGTGTATTCGCTTGCAAACAATATGACTAGGTCTGCTTTTGTTACGAGTGTGTGTTTACTTTTTAATTTGTTCATGCTAAAAATAAATAATGTAATGTAGGAATAGGTTTCATGTTGCCATGGGTAGGCCTACATGTATTTACATTTTAAATTGTGCATGCTAAGATGAGTAGGTAAAGTAATACTATGTTTGACTTATTATGTGCATGGGTTTCTTTTCAAATAAGTACATTTTAATGATGAATATATAAAGTATGATTGAGGTATTTTTTTCATGTTTGTGCACTTCTCTATTTTTTAATGTCAGTGTGAAAAGTAGGATTGGGTTTTATTTTCCCAGCTTACTTCACACATTTTGAAAGTTAATGATGAGTATTGTTAATAATAATAGGTTTGATTTTGTTATTGATGTGTTACAATATAGGGATGTTTTTTGCATGCTTTATATTACTTTGAATGTGTTTATTTTCGTTTTCCATTTTCTACTTTTATATATGTATGTCAGTATTCTGTCCAGAGGGCTGGATGTAAAAAAGCATGTTATTGCTTACTCTATT
>CM065690.1:33908623-33956123 GCA_017654935.2 Phymorhynchus buccinoides
GTTTCTCTGTGAAATTCGGGTTGCTCCCACCTGGAGAGCGCGTCGCAGTCAGAGGCGCGCCACCCTTTTTTTTTTTTTTTTTTGGTATGCGATTTTTGTGTGATCAACGAGGAAGGAAAGGGGTTGGGGGTGGGGTGTAAATTTTGACCAAATGACAACTTTTTCGTTGCCACTGGGTTTGACGTGTGCTAAGTGCATGGGCACACATGACCTCGGTTTATCATCTCATGCGAAAGACTCAGCCCATGTAGTTGATGTGGCAATGAATGCATCTGCTCGCGGCAGGATTGTTCTTTCTTTTTTATTTCTTAAATGACTACATGTTGTGGACATGGGACTGGGAGTATATTCATATAGTTTGCCATATTATTTGTTTATGATGAGAGGGTGTCCGTGCCACCACATTATTATTAATATTTTTCAGATCAGAGGAGGACAAGTTGTCGAACGCGATGGACAAGGTGTGTGTGGATTTTGGACGGGAGATTCTGAAGATCATCCCTGGGCGAGTGTCCACCGAAGTGGATGCCAGGTGGGTCAGTCAGCACTTCAGGGGGCCTTGGTGACAGTTTCTATGGCTCCAACCCACCTGTGTGCGCATCTCGACCATTCCAACGGAAGTGTCGCCATCTTAGTCCTTATTTGTGTGTAAACAAAGTGAAAATGTTATCTAAATGTGTAAAGAAAACATCCAGATGTTATAAATACAATTTAGATAAGTTTCAAATTGGAACAGCCAAATACGCAGCATCGATCTGGCATTTTTCAAAAAAAGGTAAGGACTAAGATGGCGGTCTCCCATAATATGGCGCTCCTTGTGGCCGGATATGACGACACATGGGTACCAGCCATAGTATACCGTATTTTACGGACTACAAGGCGCACCTGATTATAATGGTGCAACCCCCAAATTTTGCAAAATTCAGATTTTGTTATTATTGTTTCTTACTATATTCAGTCACATTAAAGGCGCAGGGGTCTCAGTCTAGGAAAAAAAGTATTGCCTTATTGTCCGTAAAATACGGTACACAAAATTAGAAATTGACCTTTTTTTTTTTAAAGGGTAGAAGGTTTCTGTTTGTAGCAAACAGTGCTAAGTGATATCTGAAAAGAGCAAAGGCTTACAATAACAAGGGTCCTTGGCAATCAGAACAGTCAGTGACTAAGCATGTGTTTTATTGGTAACAGCTGGTGTTCTAACTTTGGGGGGTTGCTAGCTATACTCAAGTTATACTGTATCGCTTTATCTTTTTGAAGTTTCAATATCTAGTGTTCTCTTACAGCCTGTCATATATAATCATATTATTATTTGTAATTTTAAAGTGTCTTCAATATAATCTTAATATTAACAGTCTTGAAGAAAAAAACCATGCCTGAACAAAAAGATGTGTGTGCAGACTGTCGTTTGATGAGGGTATGGTAAAGAAGGCCAAGCAGCTGAACCATGCTGTGTTTGTGTGTGTGTCAGGGCCGGATCCAGGGAGAGGTTACATAGGTTCTGTACCACCCCCCTTCCCGCTAATTTTTTTTTTTAAATGAGAGAGAGGGAGAGAGATTGAGAAAGAAGTCATTATTACTGTTTTATTCTTCTTAGGTGCAATTTAAAGTTTTTTTGGCACTTTATTTTCTTAAAAAAGCTTCAGCTTCAGGGGCCGTTGCCCCCTGACCCCCACCAGGACCCCACCGGGGGTCTATGCCGGCCCCCAGCCCTTGCTTGTAACCCCTCTCTAATGTGTCCCAGGTCTGGCCCTGCATGTGCCTCTGTTTGTGTTTACTTGTAGGTTTGTGTGTATTGAGATTGTCATTTGACAAGGAGGATGTGCTGCTGATCCAGCCATATTTGTTGTATGTGTATGTCTGCAAGCACTTGTTAGGTGCATATATGCAACTCCATGTGTGTGTGTGTGTGTGCCTCCAGGTGCGTTTATTCTTATGATATAATAATTTGTTTGTGCGTATTCAGACTGTCATTTGACAAGGAGGGTATGGTGCTGATCCAGCCATATTTGTATGCAACTCCGTGTGTGTGTGTGCCTCCAGGTGCATTTATTCTTATGATATAATGTTTTGTTTGTGCGCATTCAGAATGTCGTTTGACAAGGAGGGTATGGTGAAGAAGGCCAAGCAGCTGATTCAGCTGTACGAAGATGAAGGCATCAGCAAGGAGAGGATCCTCATCAAGCTCTCCTCCACCTGGGAGGGGGTGCAGGCTGCCAGGTGGGAATGGTTTTATATAACCTGCCCACAAAAAGTTAGGGAGCACTTTCACATTGCACATGGTTTGGTTATTTTCTTGTAGCTTCCAAACGCTTCACGTCTGGAACTTACTTGGCAGTTACATACACAAGAGACATGGCCTTACTGAGAAAGCAAAAATGTTTTGCGATCGCCATTGGTTTCTATGGTAATTTTCACATTGTGGAAAAAGTACTGATGCACTGAAATTGTTACACATTTTTTAAATTTTGGCACCTTTTAAAACTCATGTTAACATAAAAGAATGAAGAACCGATGACGATCGTGATACATTTTTGCTTTCATTGTAAGGCTATGTCTCTTGTGTATGTGACTGCTAAGTTTTCAGCTCTAGATGCAAAGCGTTTTGAATCTACAACAAAACAACCAAAACATGAGTAATTTGAAAGTGTTCCCTAACTTTTTGTGGGCGGCATAGATATATATCGACAGGCAGGTAGACAGGTTGACTGACTGGCTAGCTAGTTGGCTGGCTGACTGGCTGGTTGGCTTACATGTCAGTGCTTGATTGGGCTGGTGCTAGCTAACTGATAGATTTGCAGATACCGTAATTTTTGGACTGTAAGGTGATACTTTTTTCTCCAATTTCAACCTATGCGCCTAATATTGAAGTAATAAACGAGGGCGCCCTTTTAGTGAACAAAACATGAGAAGAGAGACAACGATTGCTGTGCTCAGTACAGTCTAGACATTGAAAGTGGTTACGAGTCGCCGATATGACAAATACTCACTTTAAAATGCTTCAAAATCCCTATTGTCATCCGAGATACCGTCCAACATATGCCATAGCCCTTCATTGGATGTAAAAAAAGCATCGTTGTAGAGCTTAAAATGCCATAATTCTACCAGTTTTCGCGAAGAAAAGTGCAAACGCAACAACAGGAAGTCGCAGAAACGGAACTTTGATTATTTGAAAGGGGAGCCAACTCTCGTTAATTACAGCAGTATTGGAGGTCGGCAAGCGTTTACCGGACGCATACGAGCTTCAAAGTTTGACTTTCTTTTGCAAGGTACATATCGCCTTATAAAGTATTTAGTGCGCCTTTTTCTTTCTTTTTTTCCCCTCAGATCTTTCTTTAAAATGGCTCTGTTCACCTTGTACACACAAGCGCCTAATAGTCCGAAAAATATGGTACTTAGATTCACACACAGAGAGAAGGGAGGGGGGGGGGGGGGGGAGGGGAAGAAACACGATAGAAGGATGATAGGGAAATAAGTGGGTCACTAAGGCATTGTATTGACATGACATTTTGTTTTCTTGATGTTAATTGTCATTTAAAACTTACTTTGGCTTTGTCGTTGCAAACAATGTTAATCCTTGACAAGTCTGCCCAAACTATTGGATGAAAACTGTAATTTGCTTGTTTTGTTTATTCTTTTGTGTGTGTGTGTACTTAAATTAATTCATAGATATGAATTTGAATTAGGCTCTCGTTTTCATTTAATTTCTTCTCTGAGGGCTCCCAATCGTCCCGCAAAACAAGGGGTCCCAGGGACTCCTTCACTTACAGTATAGAGGGTCCTAGAGGCAGGATAGAGGGTCCCAGTGGCATTACAAATGCAAAAAAGAATTTTTCTAGTGCATCCCTGGGACCCCCTGCACATTCTTTTAGAGGGTCCTTGAGAATGTTAGTGCTTCATAGACCCCCAAATGGGGGTCCCTGGGAGCCCTGCAAGTTCTTGTGTTTGTATCTTTTGTTGTTGTTGGTGAACTCAGGGAACTGGAGAACAAGTACGGAATCCACTGCAACATGACGCTCATCTTCAATTTCCACCAGGTAGGATGGTGTTTGCCTGTAAACAGAGTACATTCAGTGTTGTTCAATTCTGCTTTTATTTTGTTACATGATGTGTGATTACTGATAGGTTGTGCCATACTTCTTGTTCTTAATTGCATAATAAAGTCCTAATATCTTGCTTTAATAGTACAGAGTCATTCAGTTTGATTTAACCTGGCAAATGCACAATTACTATACTGCCTGTAGACACCGATTTTGTGTGGGGGTGGGGGGTGGATGGTGGTGTGTGTGTGTGTGTATGTGTGTGTGAGTGTATGGATGCAAACCTATGCAGATAGCAATGTAATAATTCCATGTTTATTGTTCAGGGTTTCAGTTTGTGTACATTGATAGAGTTTTGTATCTTTGTGTGCTTGCATGCATTTGTTGTGTGTGTGTGTGTGTGTGTGTGTGCATTTGCATGCATGAGTGCGGGTGTGCATACATGTGTGTATGCTTGTATGTGTGCATGGTGATTTTGCCTGTTAATCAGCAGACAGCCTCCAATGTTAATCTTTCCTATTCATATTTCTTCAGGCAGTGGCCTGCGGGGACGCCGGGGCAACCCTTATCTCCCCCTTTGTGGGTAGAATCTTCGACTGGTTCGTCAAGAACACCGACCAGAAAACATACGAACCGTTGGAAGATCCAGGTAAGGGATATTTTTAGATCCATTTGGTTCTAGTTCTGGTTCCAAGTACATCAAAGGAACTTTATAGAGGCTATTTATTTTTAAGTCTATTGTGGGTTTTTTTAAATACTGTTTTTCTTTTTCTTTTGTTAGTAAGAAAGTAAGTTTGTCAAACCATTTTGCACTAGTGATCATAACTGTTGTACTCTAAAATATGTGCAGTGATGTCCCGAGGCCCCGGTCATAGGACATAGTCCTATCAAAATTGAAAATGTCCTGTCATGTTCTCTCTTGTCAGGACAGACATCCTATTAGAAACAATGGAATTTAACCCTTTCGCCGCCAGACATTTTTCAGCCAAAAAATACCATTAAACTTAACCGGGTAGAGAAAATAAAATATCTGCAATATTGCGAATCTATTCTATCATCCTTACCATTCCACTACAAGTGCATATTTGTGTAAGATCAGCTTGGAAGACAGAAATAAAAGAGAGTGTCTTATCACCCCAACGCCCAATCAGGCTTACTTCTGGTTAAACAATACAGTTCACTTTTCTTATAAGCGAACTCAACAATGGAAGACGTAAAGAAATCCATTAGGCGGGAGGAGGGTGGGTTACTTAAATGTAGTGGAATGGTAAGTATATAGATAAAATAGATAGTAGAATTAATAAAAAATCCTCAATCTATTCTATTATCCTTACCATTCCACTACAAGTGCATGATTACCAACAAGGAGGTGGGTAATCATGGATAATAAAAATCCAATAGAAAATTAAACCGAAAGTACCCATACAGATACCATTAAACCTAACCGGGTAGAGAAAATAAAATATCTGCAATATTGCGAATTCCTCTGTGACATGTAAAACATTAGGCCTATCCTTACCTTCGAAAATTATGAAAATAGGGTCTTCAGATAACGGGCCCTAATTTGATGCTTTTTAATGACATGGGTGTTAAACCATTGTGGTGCATAAATGCGACATTGGCGGTGAAAGGGTTAACACTGTAGCACTTTGTTTCGTTGATTTCTGCAAGAGCCAGGACATTTTGTCCTTTTGATTTTCTTGTTTTAGGATGCTTTGTCCAATAACTTGTCCATCCTCGGTGCATCACTGTATGTGCTGTCTAAGATCATGTCACTCTGTTTCCCCCCCCCCCCCCCCCCCCCACACTCTTTTTTTTATGAACTCGTGTCTGTCCATATGAGCAGGTGTGGCCAGTGTGACCAAGATCTACAACTACTTCAAGAAGGTGGGCTTCAAGACAGTGGTGATGGGGGCCTCTTTCCGCAACACTGGACAGATCATGGGGCTGGCTGGCTGTGACCTGTTGACCATCTCGTGAGTTTTCAGTCATATAGCATTTGGAGATTGTGTGTGTGAGTAAGCATGTGCGCATATGCGCATGCAGGTGTGTGTATGTGTTCGAGTAGGCTTCTTTCATAACAGCTCTTAGGCTTACATACAAACCTTCAATGTCACAAGCTTATGAATAATTTTGAATTTAGATGTCACTGACTCACATATGGAGACAAACTGTCACATTGATGCAAATTTTGTACATCCAAGTCCACAAATCTACCATTAGAAAAGAATAGTGGACAACATAAATGAACTCTGTCTACATATATAGACACATCATACACTCTGTTTCATTATAGATACGGGGTACATTTTAATGTTTCTTTCTGTGTTTCATTACAGACCAGGACTGCTGGAGAAGCTGTCAGAAACCTCTGACCCTGTCACCGTTCACCTGCAGAAGGCCAAGGCCTTGAACTGCGACCTGGAAAAGGTCACTGTGGACGAAAAAATGTTCCGCTGGCAGATGAACGAGGATGAAATGGCCACCGACAAGCTAGCCGAGGGAATCAGAAAATTTGCTGTTGACGCCACCAAACTGGAGAAAGTGTTGTGCGAAAAACTTGCCCAGTAAATTTGAGAGGTGTAGTCGAAGGTGACTGACATGTTATGGTCAAAAACTGAGGGAATCTAGATAGCATAATTTGAATTTGGAATTTTTGGTGAGCTTGTGGATCTGTGAATGGAATGGAGAGAAGGGAAAGATGGCTGAGGGGTCAGGGTGGGGGATCGGGAAAAAAAAGCTAATACATGTATCCATATTTTTTTCAGTGAGGGACGCAATTCATCAACGGACAGCAGCATTATAAATATTGCAGAACATTTTTGTTAATAGATACTTGGGTAAAAGTGGTTGTTCCCACTAAAATATCGGTTGCTTACGCTTGCCAGAGGGCACAAAACTGTTACTGATCACAGCTCATGCTTGAAATAAAGTTTTGTTTGGAGATTGAAATGATTTTTCAATGTTTTTGGAAAGTACTTTCACGTTTGTCATACATACTCCCTGTGTGGTTAAATGTGTATTCGCCATGTCATAGTCCTGCACTATCTTCCATACAAACATTATAATCAGCAGTATTTACTGGGTCCATAGAAGGACGAGGAGAGGAGAGTGATTTTGCTGGTTCTTAATGAGGATGTGTGGGTACTGGTAGGGTGTCGTAAAGACACACTGACACACCACAATTAAGTCTTTTTTTTTCTGGGTAGCTGTGACCCACATACAGATGTCCCCAACTTCAATTGAGGCTGCTTTTTAAAGTTTCGATTTGAATTTGGGGGCATTTATATGGGAGTCAGAGCTGGTCAAAACAAGATTTATTTCCAGCTATAAGAGGGAACACACGTGAAACCCGTGATTTTGACACGTGATCTGGTAGGTCTTTAAGTACTGTGTCCACACATCCATCCTCAGTCTATCCGTCTGTGAGGCATAAATCTGATGAAATCCTACCAGATGAAATCCTACTAGTATCGTTCACTATACTTGTAGTCCCCCACACACAAATCTGATGAAATACAGTATCTGTATCAGACACTTTATCAGATCTGTCTATTTTCGGTTTATCTGTGAGTTTACATGAATATATTGAATGAAACCAGTAGGATTTCGTCAGATTTCTCTAGACAGTAGTGTCATCAGATTCATGTGTCACAAACATTGACAAAGGTCAAATCAAATTCACTTTATTATCTCCCAAGGATAAATTTTGTTCAGGTGCCAGAATAACAAAGACATCGACATTCAGCATGCATGAATAGGAGCAAAAGTTAGACATAATACACACTTAAAGATACACATTATATGTGGATACATACACGTCTAAGGATAAGCATGCATAGTTTCTTTTAACATGATGAACACACATTTAAACCTAAAAGGATCATGAGTTTAGGAGGTGGATGGATCTGGGGATGAAGGATTTCTGTGCCCTGGAGTTCACTTTAAAAGTTTTGTAGCGACGTCCAGAAGGTGAATAGCCGTACGACTGAAGTTGGATGTGTGCAGCATGGCCTTTAGCCAGAGAACATTAATATAGATAAGCTGCCAAACTGTGGTTTGCCCATTGCAAGTACTGTATACTTAATAGACGATTTTCAGAAAAAAACGAGGGGAGAGCACTTTGTGAAAATTAATCTCTTACGGTCAGACAAACCATAACAACCATGGCGTTGAAAGATGCGAGTGAGCAACTTGCTAACATTATTTTTCGAGAAATGAGGGGAAAAAAAATATCGAACTTGCAAAAAATGTGATGTAAAAATATAAATGACGGCAACTTTAAAATGACGCATTGTATTCTTCGTCATGTGTGTACTCGAACCCACGAGGCGACAGCTAATGAAGCCAGTGTAACTTCCTGTTTGTCCGACAAGATCACTCCCACACACCATGAGATTACTCCCCTTAATTACTTCCAAACAATTCCTGTTAAACAGGGAGCGTGGGAAACTTGCCTTATACTGCTGAAGCAAATAAGTGTTTCATGGAATGAATCTCCAATGTTGCAATTTTTTTTATACTGTGTTAATAATGTTCTGTTGCCTTGGAAGCCATGTCAGAGTAATGCATTTCACTGTTTTGACTATTATGTGCTCATTTCTAATCAGATAAAACGTGCACTTTGCCTGTGATGTTTCTTTTTATGCCTTAAATTTTGTTGAATCAAAATACAGTTCTGTAGTACTGATAATAGCAGAGGGTATAATAACAAATTAAGCTTTTTGTAAACAGGAGGGCATTGTATTTATTGAAACCATTGAAAAGTGCACCTAGTCTGTCAATTCGCTTGTTTTTATTTCATCAGAAAGTTGGATATCATTCCAGTAAAATGAAAACTGTAAAAAATTGAGAAATGAATAACAGACTCCACATAGATTTTCCTTTTCAGTTGTACATGTAGCGTTACAAATTATTAGTGGCTAAGAATGATAATTTTTTAAATTATGAAAGTGATTTTTCTGTGTTGATTGCGGCTTGAACTTTGTTCCTCCTTGGGGTGCATTTTCAGGGGTGCAAGTGGGAGGAGGTCCCAAAACCTGAATTTAGAATTCATGAAAAATCCACCGAATAGACGATTTTCGGGAAAAAAACCTAGGGAAGAGCACTTTGTGAAAATTATAGTTGATTACCTCGACTTACTCGGTCAACACCATAGCAACTAAAGTGGCATGGCGTCGAAGCTTGAAACCGCAGGATGCGAGTCAGCGACTTGCAAACATTTTTGTTTTAGAAAAATGAGGGGCGGCCAGTAGCCACAAACTGAAAACTTGCAATATGTGACGTAAAAATATAAAAGACATCAATATTAGAATGATGTAGTGTTCTAAGTGATGTAAGTCTCCTCAAACACACGAGGCGAGAGCTGGGGATCTACCTGATGGTAGAGTAACTTCCCCTGTTTGACCGATTGAATTATGCAAGATCACTCCCACACACCATGAAATTACTCCCCTTAATTATTTCTGAACAATTCCTATTCTAAAACCTGTAATCCGGAAAATTGTCAAACATCAAATGTTTTGTTGGGGGTAGGAAAGGGTTGGATTGTTTTCCAACCAGAAAATTGGAAATTCTTACACATCTACACTTTCGTTCAGCAGTGTGTGTGTGTGTGTTAGAACACACTTCTATCATCAAAAACATGTCACAACTTGCCTGACTTTACAACAAAAATTACGTCAACTCGTTGCTTTCTAAACTTGCACCTCTGCAATATGCGTTTTGCCCAAGTTTTTCATCCCAGAAATTTTTCCGACCCCAATATACTCCACAAACCGGAATCCACGCTTTGGAGCAAGGCTAAATTGTCTCTGTTTTTGCTTGATTCTCTTTTATCTTGATGATGGCAGTCTTGTTGTGCATTAATAATCGCATTTAATAAAATGTGTGTTCATTTCTAATCAGATTAATTAATATATATACTCGGCCTGTGATGTTTGTTGACTTTGCTAACATTTTTGTTTTATGGATTGAATTCAGTTCATATTTATAGTCCCAATAACCAATTACTAGTATTATGAAGGTGACATTATCGTCTCCACACCCCCTTTTTGTGCTCCTGATGATTTTTCCCCAGTTTAATGATAAAAAACATGTGGAAATGCTTTCATTTATGGGCATTGAAACAATCATCATGTTAAAGATCCTTCTGCCAAACATTCTTGTTTTCATGTTATTTATGATTTATGAAGTATTGCGTTGTTACTTTCATATTTATGCCATGTATACCGTTAACATCATTCCATGATTAAACATGTACTCAATTATTCATACTGGTTTGTGTGTTGTTTCTGGTCATCTGTGACATACAGTATGATACTCAATTCATGTGACATACAGTATGATACTCAATTCATTCATCACTGCCAAAGGACTACAGAACTTTTTAAAACTCCCAACAATCCTCCCTTTGTCAGTGCAGTAAATAACCTTGCATGCTGAGGCTTCAGGGTATAATTTCCATTTTCATTAGAAGCATGTTAATTTAATGCAGCTTTCCGTTCCAGAGTGTTCCAGCCCAAAGTAAAGTGTGATGCTTTCTTGAGAGGTTTCTGAAATTCTTCAATATGGGATGGGTATGGTCTCCAGAGTTATTGTTCTTAGCGTTTCCCTAGAGTTTCTCCAGAGTCACTGTTCTTTTAAGCAGCACTGGCACTAATGGAGCAACCAGATATTCGGGAGATGAAAACAAGATGTAATTATAGGCATGTGACGGCATGCTGTCAGATCCCATATTGATAGGGCTTTACCCACATTTATCCCCATCACAAAATATAATTCTTTGACAAGGAAAGCATAACGGAAGCTTTGTTCACTTCTTTCCATCTACAAATTAAAAAAACATTACCATTTTTGGAGGGATAAATGTGGACATAGCCAATATTAGTCTATGAAATAATAATGCACAGCCCTCGTTCCCACCCCAATGTACTCCCGTTCTGTAAGAACTGGGATTACAAAAAGAACTTTCATGTCCATTCTGTAATGAATTAGTACCACATTTTATGCAATATTATAAGGTGCACCCCCCATTTTCGTTTTTACACAAATGAGTTTGAATCAGGGAAAAAAAGTATCGCATTAAAGTCGGTAAAATATGGTACCTAATTCAGTCCATGGGAGGTTAAAAAGGGTAAAAAGAAGTCAACCTTCACAATGACTTGGCTCTAGCCACATTCTCTATTTTGGTAAGTCCCTAACCATGCACACTCTTCACAGCAATGAAAGACAGTAGGACTTCATGACCTCATCTAGGCTGATGATGTGCTGGTACACCTGTTGACCTGTGTTGACAACTTCATCTGTCAATACTGCCTCACTAAGCTGCTAACAACAGCACCGAAGGTGTCAACAGCCAAGAATACACTGATACATTTGTTTGACATCATCATATTGACTGTACCAGTATGTACATATGGATAAAACAAATAGTATTGTAGTTGAAGATTTCTGAGAAGCATTTTAAAAATAGAAAAAAAATCTTTTTTTCTTCTTTCGGTCAACATTTTTGTACTTGTTCTACTCTTGCATTCAATATTAACATAAAAATGTAACATTGTAATAAAAATAGTTTGGGTATTTGATTGATAGTTGTGATCATTGATCACAAAATAGAGGAAGTATAATTCCAACCACTTCCCCTTTTGTTCCTAACACTTGGGTTGTTTTTTTCCCTTTCTATGATACACTTACCATACATTTCCCTCTCAATTTCTTTCTACTTTACTTTGTTTTTGTAGTCCCAGTTCTATAAGAACGGGACTACATTACGATGGGGGTGAGGGCTGTGCGTGTCACTGCTGTCTGTAAGTTGGTCAAGTTGACTTTGGGGTGAGTGGGTGAGGGATGGGGGCATAGTTGTCAATGTGTAGTGAGTAGTGATAAGTCTCTTCTGGTGTGTGTGTCTGAGGGGGGAGTATTATGTGTGTGGGTGTTGCTGGTAACTGGGACTACGGTTACCCGTATATGGTGTTGCCATCTTGTTTCTTGTTTTACTTTGAATCCCTATTTTTACAAACACGTGTATGCCACTTTTGGAATTTTACAGACTCTAAGGCGATACTTTTGTTTCCAGACTTAGAATCTTGCACCTTGTAACATGATTAATAATATACTAATAAACTATTTGAACAAAATTAGAATTTTAGTAAAATTTGGGACATGCATCCTATAATTTGCTATGTTTTACAACAGACCTATAAAATATGGTGATCAAAGTCTTGGTGCATACTAAGAAAACATGTTTACTACAGGTTTATTCTGTTTACGGAAAAGTATGAAAAGCAAATCCATTCCTTTTTACCTGGATTAATTCAGGCATCCATTTATATATGGGCAGATCAGGAAGGGTTGTCAAGTTGTACAAAATCTATATCCAACATGTATAAACTCAGAATCTTTGCTCCTAACTTGATAAGTAAAAAATGAAAAGTAAATCAAAACTGTGTTAAAGACAACATTTCTCATCCAGTGGTAGGGGAGGCTTATTGATATAGTACAAGTCACGCAATTCGTACCACCTGGTTTCCTACCAAATATTTGTGTGTGAAATTTGGAGAGGGGAAGGGAAGTATTTTATCACAACTAAAATGCAACAAAGCGGAACACCCTTTGGAAGGCAAACGAAACTTCGTTTTGGCAGCATCTGATGTAATTTTGGGTAACACTTTTTTGTTTGTTATTCAATGCACCATACACAAATTAAAACTGGAAATGACACTTAAAAAACCTTCAAAGTATTTGGGTCAATGTTGTCAATTTTGTAAATTGAAATATTCAAAGCAAAAATAATTGGGCCATAGTCACGGAATTCGTACCACTATCACGCAATTCGTACTTCCAATGTCTTTTAAAAGCATTCAGAAGCCTGTTTTATGTGACATCAAACTTTTGATTATAGAATGACATAATACTTATTTTGACGTCACAGACTAACTGGAACATTTAGCAGAAAGACCTTTTGTTACCATTGAATTAGTGCTATAAACCCTGTGGTACGATATCAGTAACTAAGTGGTATGAATTCCGTAACATGTCTTGTAATTCGTACCTTTGGAAGAAAAAAGTATTTTTACTATTGAGCCCAAAGTATAAACCTTATCTTTATAATTAAAGAATATAGTCTGTTGTAGCCCTCTACCAGCAGTATCCATGATGAAAGTTTTACAGCGGTCGGATTATCCGCCCTTGAGATAGAGATCTCTATCCTTAGGAGGTACTATATCAACAAGTGTCCCCATCAACAGAAAAGCACACACACCAAACAAAGTAAAAAACAACAACACAACTTTGAAAACATTTATTAGTCTTATGTTATTATTTGCAAAGAAGTGGAATCTCAGGTATAAATACAAAGCATGTTTAAAGCACTTTAAAGTTGCAAAGTACACAAAACAAAAGGTAGGAAGCATATGGGGGAAATGTGTGTGTGTGAATCAAAGGAGAGGGTATGAACATTATAGTAAAGGATGTGACATGGATATCGGTGTCAAAAAAGTTGTATGGAATGAAATGTACTCTTTTTTTCATAAGCTAACAAGCATGAAGTAATAATGTAACACTTAAACACACAATCCTTCACACATTTTTTAAAGAAGTTTCACAACAATCTAAACCATCATCACCAATATTCAGAAAATAAATTGCCAGTACATGGTATCACTGAAACTTGACAACTTTTTGCATAACAGCGAAAATGTATTTTAAAAAAACACCTCTCCCTAGACTTGTAAGAGAGGACATTGCCTTATGCCCACTAAGCAGTAGGATGTTCTGTATAATTATAATAAAGTGACATCTAAGGTTTTGGTTCAAGTTCAATATAAAGGAAGCATAGACATCTGTGATCCATGGTTTCAAATAACTTGTAAGAACTCTAAAAAAAAATGGCATTCTCCTCATTTTGGTAATATTATTGGTTTTAACTTCTTTCTTTTATCATTAAAGTCTTTCAATAACACTATTACAAACCAAGGTTCTGTGCTGTTCTCAGATGAATGTTCAAATGCTTTTAATCGTGTGCTATAAGAGAGGAATATTGTAGGAAACAGCAAAAGCTTTTGCCGTCAGTAGAATTTAAGAACAAAACAAAAAACAAAAATATTCAATTATTATATTTAATTTAACAAAACATTTTTCACCAAGATTTTTCAGTTCATATTTAGACAACTGCACATCCCCAAAAGTCGGAGTGTATCTGCCCACGTGGTGGGGTAATCAAAAACGGTCACACACGTGTGACGTAATGTTCTCATCCCTAGCTGATGCATTTGTACCAGTGTTCAAGTGCTTCGGCTGTTCGGATGATCCCTGGAGTCTTTTAGCCAGGGTACGACAACAACAGACAACTGCACAATAATTTGCTCCAAACTATTTCAGTTGTAACAAATTGCACTACTATTCAAGTTTCATTGACACATTCAACTTTTATTGGGGAACTGCTGGTGATAAATTTTTTAATACTGACAGGACTTTACAAAAGCACTTACTACGTACACATATATGTATTTAAGCATGTTCAACTTAATCTCACACTAAGCTTTCAATCTCCCTGATGAATATGAAACAACAAACAGAAAAGACCAATGAATATTAAGCAAAAATACAAATGGTACAAATATATGAAAATGTATACACACAGATTTACCAGGTAAATCAGTGTATACATTTGTATATTTGTACTGTTTGTATTTTATCTTAATAACTAAAACTAAATAACAATGTAACAAATTGCTAAAAGCTATTATGGCCCAACAAAAATAATTAAGAATTTTTCACAATATCAATACATTAGATAATTCACGCTTCATGACTTTGCACAGAATCAAACGCATAAGCTGTGTCAAAAACGTGAAAGCTGTATAATGAAAAAAGTAAAGTTCAGTTACAAACAAAAAAGAGAACTACATATAATCCTAGAAAAGCTGTATTATATAATACTACAGGTACATGTAGAAATCACAACACTGTAACTTTTGAAGATCAACTTAATTTTTTATTGAAAGACTACGTTTAAATATATCTATCTTAGAGATGTGGCTCCGAAGAGACTCTGTTTTCAATGAAAAAAACCCACTTTTAAATGGGATCTTTTAATTCTTTGGATACTGGCCAATATAACAAACAAGAGGACTTTACACTTCTTCTTCACAATGCCCAAGGGCGATAACTTTATGCACTGAATCAAGATCCACCTAGTGACGAGTCAGAGACTTTTTCAATGGCTTCACACTACTTCTTTGTGACGCACGCGGGCAAAGATTTTATGTAGGGGCGCACAATTCAGCTACACTAATCAGGGGCAGATAATTTTCAGAACTAAAAGCCTCATTAGTTGAATTACGGTCATGGTCATTAAATAATCCTACAACCTCCTCGCACTAGGCTGTAACGTTAAATTTTGATACAGATTTTGAGGTAAAAGAAGCAAACAGCATTTCAGCAACAAGATTACACTTACAAGATACCATTAGAATCAATGGCAGCTGGACACGAAACAGTATTAAAAGCACAAAGTTTAATGATTTTGTTAGTACGCAATAAGAACAAGTGGAAGGAAAAAAAAGGACATTTAATTACCGGTATAACAAGTATATATGTACATGTATCACAATTTTGTTTTTGAAGTAGACAGAAAAAAATGCTGCTCTAAAGAGTAAGCCAACAAGTAAAGTGTGTACACATGCTGTGGAAAGTTCACAATCCTCTCTGAGTAACTGCAGCCATGGTCTGCTGAACCAGCTACGACACCTGCCACTGAAAAACAAAAATAAAGAAAAGAAACACAACCGCACCATACATACAAGCATGCATGCCCAATCACACAAACATACAGGAACACACACACACACACACACAGAGTTTAAAAATGGAACCAGTGAATCACTAAGCAAATAACATTTACAGTATCTTGAATATGTCTGCAAATTTAAAGCGCATGACATGCTGTGCTGTGTGTATGCATGTGTGCGCATACATTTGAGCATGTGTGTGTGAGTGCGCGCGCGCGCGCGCGTGTGTGTGTGTGTGTGTGTGTGTGTGTGTGTGTGTGTGTGTGTGTGAACTCTCCCAAAAAGTTTGATCAGGAACAGGATGAAACTGATGGAAAACCTGAAGAGGCGATGTATGTCAACAAAGATGGCTACAGGATAATGCCTGAACGAAAAGTCAACAATTAGACTGAGGAACATGTTATCATTTCATCTATCATGTACGGTTGTCAGCTTTCTTCTTCTTGTTTTTATTAACTCCAACTGTAATGGAAAGTTATGTCACAAACAAGAAAGAATTTGTAATCCACTTGTAGTGTGATAGCTATCAATAATATTCCCTCATTCCTACTCTAACTTAGGGCCAGCCACACGTCCACTAAAATTGTACGACTGTACGATACGATTCGATCACATGGTCTCCAAGAACAAATGTGATTCGCGCTTCGAGATCACGTGATCGAATCATATCATACAGTCATACAATTTTAGCTGATGTGTGGCTGGCCCTTTAGTGAAGGCAAGGTTTATTCTCCTTCAGTCATTATCTGTTTCCTAGCTAAATCAGTGATAGAATCAAAAGCCTTTATGTTATTGCTATGACTTGTCAGTTGTCAATAAAAAGCAATTATGAATTATCAGGTTTTAGACTATACTATGAAAATGGGGGGAAAAAAACAATTACAGTAGCGGACTCTTTTAGATTTTATGACACTTTCATGATAGTTCATACCCTTAATCCTGTGCCAGGGTCTGCATTTGCCGTGGACTCTGCCTTCCTTTCTATCTCTTCTTTCCTTTGCTGTTTGCGCTTCAGAGCTTCAGGGTCTTTTACTCCCCTGCCTTCATTCTCTTTCTGTCTACGTTCCGCTGCCTCCGCTTGCTGCCTGCGGCGTGCTTCCTGTAACATATGTCACAAAATTCAGTTGTGAAATTAAAGCAAGTAATGTTCTCAAATGTTTGTCAATTTTCTTCAGTCACAGTCCTGATTTGATGGATCTAATTTAAACTGCATGCAAATTAGTAGTGGACAAATTAGTATGAAAATAGCATCCACCAATATTTTTCATGCAGTTTAGCATCACTAACAGTAATAATCATTTTCTACTTCCATTTCTTGGTCTTGGTCTTGTTTTGGTCTTGGCTATAAGCCTCTGAAACTAGGGTTATTAACACCCTTGACAGTGAGAGTGATGCCCTTGCTGGTCAGTACTGACAAGGGCATTCACTCTTGCGAAAGGCAGCCATTTAGTGGCATCAAATAGGGTTATTGGTGAGAGTTATCCCCCTGTTTGGTCAGTACTGAACCATCTTCCCCCACCCACCAAGGGCATTCACTCTTGCAAAAGGTGTTCGTTGCAGACCCCAATAGTCGAAATCACCACTTTGTAGCATTATATCGACGAACTTAGGGAGAGCACATCTTAAAAACAAAAACAAAACCTATTCTAATTTGAGTGACCTGGCCAGCCAGTGCCTGTTCAGCGGGACACCAACATGATGCCACATCCAACAGCAATCTAATCTAGCCCTAATTAAAGTTAGGTTTGTAAGGAAGGGGGAGTGTGGGGTGGATGTGTGTGGGGGGGGGGGGGGGGGTAGGGCAGGAGAAATGGGGCTTGGGAGGGAGGGGTCTGGAGTGGGGGGGCATGGGAGGGGGGGGGAGCTGGAGGTTGATTTATTTCAGAGCTGGGGTCTGTTGGAGGAAGGTCTTGAAATCCTCCACTGACCCAGCAGAAACATCTCTGGTTTTTAAGTTGTTCCAATCCCGGATGGGAAAGAAGCTGTTTTTCAGTGCTGCTGTTTTTGCCGGCTGGATGGTGAAGCATCGCTGGGATTATCGGTCATTCTTCCTAGCCAGGTTTTCGACTAGGTTCTTACTCTCCTGATCTTCATACCTTGTTGGTTTAATGAGGCGCTTGTTTTTGACTGGTATTAGTCTATTACTGTTAGGTATTTGTCTGCCTCAATCAATCAATGCCGGGGAAGGGACCCTCGACGACCTTGCTCTCTGTAGGTATATATTTCTGAGAGTGCGTGTATGTGTTTGTGTGTGCGTGTGCATGCACACATCATTGCATGCACGCGTGTTCAGTTGCGTATGTTGCTGCACATGCAAGTCTTATCAGGCAATTCCTTTCCTTTTACATTCTGAAATTACTGTAGTATTTTCACGATAAATAATTTCTAGGCTATATATATAGATGTAACAACAGAACCATCAACAAGGCTACAAGCTGAAGGAGGATGCTTAAAGAAAGAAAGAAGAGGTTGCTGGATGAAAGAAGAAGCATTGTTCCAATCCCGGATGGTTCAGAGGTGACATGATAGAAACGTTTAAAATCTTACATTTAATATAAGTACTATGACAGTCACACTACTAACAATTTGTTCACAATTAATACTTCCATTACCATAGGCCATCCCTTGAAGACTAACAAGCCATTTACCAGGACTAATACCTATGCACATTTTTTCACTAACAGAGTTATTAATCCTTGGAATTCCTTACCCAGTAATATACTATATAATATATAGTATATTACTGTTACAATAAACTATTGAGTGTTCCTGCAGTTACTATATTATATAAGTAACTGCAGGAACACTCAATAGTTTTAAAAACATGTTTGATAGACACTGGGGGGATTATAGCTTCCAGACAAACTTTACTAATATTTGAATATAAGAAGCAATACGGTGCCGCGCTTTGTTGCGCCCGGAATATTTAAAAAACACAAAAAAACAACCAAACACAAATGACTTGAAAAAGCAGGCAAAAGGCTATCTAAGCCGCCGTACATCTCAGGTCAGGTCAGATCTTCAGGGCAGCCAGGCCTCGCGGCCTCTTGATGTGCCCTATCTTTTGATTGTTTGTTATTGTGGTTTTGTTCATTAATCAGATTGGCACCGCTGTGGCGCATTTTGAACTATCATTGTCGTCTTAATCATAATTGTATTTAAAAACATTAATTTTGATATGATATTTAAAATACAGAAGACTAAGGGGAGATTTGATAAATGTTTACAAGATTCTTCAAGGCACTGACAATACTAACAAAGGCCTAACGAAATAAGAAGCCGTAATAGTGAACTTAAAATCCTAACCAGGTACAGCAGAACATTAGAACAAACTTTTTTTCTAACAGTCACCCAATATTGGAACAACCTCCCTGCACATACTAAACTGGCCTCAGATACTAACAAATTCAAAACCCTCCTAGACAATGATCCAAAAATTGCCCTGTTAAAGTACATCCATGATTAGTGCATCAATATGGATGCTAAAAACCGCCACAGCAATTGCCAAACTCTAACCAAAAGGAAGGACGCATTGAGACTGAGACTGAGAGGCTGCAAGGCCTGGTCGTCCAAATACCTGACCTGACCTGACCTAATTAGTATTAGCACTGTAGATTTATTAAACATACGGGAGTAGGTTGGTCATAATCAGCTGAGGATCCATTCAAGCATGGAAGACAAAGACCCATTGTTGGTCAGTTGTGGACCAGACAAGATGATCTTCTAGTGGATAAAGAAGTCTGTTGCAACCTACTTTTTGTTTCTCACGGAAATGTGCTGACCAATAAAGTTTTGCGCAATAAATGATGACGTCATCATCATTTGTGCTTAAAAAACCTCTCTAAACCTACTGTCAAAAGATGAGATTTAATGTAGAATAAAATCACACACATAAATATAAGCCATTAAAATAGAATTATTTAAAATTACCAAACTAACATTACATGTTATTATAACATTAGAAAGAGACTGTGAACGGTGAAAGAAGAAATGCAAAGAATGAGAAAAGGGGAAAGAAACCACGCAGGGTAGGTTACTCTGAAGGTGTGTTTCCAGCTTGCTTCTGCTTGGTGCTACAGGTAAGCCTAACAATTTGCTGCAAAGTTGTTTTTTGTCCAATGTTAATGTTGGTGTTTGTAATCATTGATCAAAATGGTTATTGTGGTTTTATAGAAAATGAAACAGTACCTTTTCTTGGCGACTTACAATGTGAACAGTCTTCTATAAAATAAAATAAAAAACACTTCAAAAGTTTTCTTTTGTTACCAAAAACAATGTTTGCAAGCAAGCACAAGTGCAAACATGACAACTTTTTAATGTGGTTAAATTAGAGTTTCCCCTGGAGTTTCATGGCTTGTTTGGTCCCTACCTACCTACCTACCTACCTACCTACCTACCTACCTAGAAGATTAATGTTGCTTATGTACAACTTCTTCTTCTTCCCATTACACTTTACACTAATTACAGGCATTACAACGGCATTAGTCAGCCAACTTCAGCAGGTTGAAGATAACAAGAATGCTTGTTGTGTCGTAGTATAGATTACTTGACTTAAACTTGTTTTTTGTCCAATGTTGGTGTTTGTAAATTCCCATTTGAGTCTGATAAGCCTTGCCCAGTGGGCAACGGCACATCTACTAGGTTACTACTGTACTACAACTTAGTACAAGTGATTCTGGGCATTTTGAACATGGTCGCTCTAGCCCAGTCAAAGTGCTCTCTCCCTCAAGTGACGCCATAGTGTTTTCAAATGCAAATTTCTACGCAAGGCTTATCACTGATGGGAAATGGGAAAAAAAAATATTCCCATTTGAGTCTGATAATATCAGACTCAAATGGGAATATTTTTTTTTTAAAGAGAAGAAAAGAGGGCAACAGTGTGTAATTTTTGATGGAAGTTGCCCTCTTCTTCTGTGATGGTGGCCAGTTTCTTTTTATAGAAGTAAATGCACACATTTTAGGGGATGACCAAAAAAAAAGAAGCAGAAGAAGAAAGAAGAAAAGATGAACAGAAAAGACAAAAATCAGCTAACAATGACAATAACACACATAGTGACATACTATATAGTATTGGGTTTAATTTGGTTCAGTAAAAGAAAAAATCAGATGCAGCAAATAAAATAAAATTCCTAATTCTGGACTAGGAGTAGGATGGGGAGAACTACAGGGAGCTGCCGGCACCTACTAATTTTCACGTTTGCCTCCAGCAAGCTGGGAACGAGCCGACCCTAGACACTCCATAATGCAATGCCCAGGCCCCAACCAAAAAGACAAACAAAGACATAACAAAGAAGATCCCTAACTTCAGGGGTGAAAACAATTGGGGGTGGGGATGAAGGGACTGGGGTGAGAGTGTTTGTTCAGGGATGTGGCTGAGAGCTCAGCTGATGCTGGCTCTGGTCTGGGACGTTGGTCCACTTCAGGTGGTGCTGAAGCCTGGAGTCGAAGAATGCCAGGGACGGTGCAACAACAATGTTCTCCTGGAGGTAGTTCCACTCCGGGATCGTGTGAGGGAAAAAGGTTTTAGGCGAACACCACAAACACCCTACTGAACATCACAAAGGGGCTTTGCCCCAGTACCCCGCCTGGGCTGGGCTGGCCTCTAGACTCCTGCGTTTTATTATTTATTTTTTTTCATTTTCGGGAGTTGCATCCATGCGTATTTTATGTTGCAGGTGTTGAATGAAGGAACACACAAGAATGGTCAACAACCCAGAGTTGATGATGACCAGAGTGGCTTACAGGTGACTGGTCTAGGAATAAGACCATCAAAGATATTGTGGTCGCTTTTGTATGACCAAAGCAGCAATCGGCTGTTGTTTTTCTTCTCTGTGTCACCAACTTGCATCTGGTTTTCTTCATGCACAATGACAATGGATCCCATGCAGGTGTTTCAAAGGTAATGAAATAAGGTTTTTATGGTCATTTTATTAAAGGCATATTTTCTCACCCACTTGTTTGAAAATAAAGAAATAGTGATTGATTCAATGATTGATTGAGAGGGAGGGAGCGAGAGACTCAGAGAGAATGTGTATTATGTGTTTGTTCTAGTATTTGCTGCTTGAGTACACGTGTGTTTGTGTGTGTGTGTGTGTGTGTGAGAGAGAGAGAGAGAGAGAGAGAGAGAGAGAGAGAGAGAGAGAGAGAGAGAGAGAATATGTGTACATGGTTGTGTCAATGTATGTGTGTCTGCATGTGTGTGTGTGTGTGTGCGTATGTGTGTGCATAAAAAATATTTTCCGCTCACAACAGTGTTTTTGTTTATATTCTCCTTTTTATTTTAGTAGCAAGAGAGGCAGCGCAGTCAAACAGTGGTTGTTTGACCTCCGAAACATGACGGAGATGGAGTGCATGACTGTTCTTCAAGGAAAGCCCCTCCACACACCATCAGACCAGACAGACCCTTCCACAAGGGTTAAAGACATTAAAGGTGAGATTCAATTTTAAATCAATATACACATCATCATATCATCATTTGTAAATACAGTGGAACCTCCCTTATAAGACATCCCATTATAAGACTCCCTCTTGCATGTTCATATTCTGATCGCTTCTCGGCCTTTTGGCTAAGACAGTGATTCAGGAACATAAATTTTTGTTTATACCCTGGTTGGTTTGTTCAGCCCGTCGTACATGGCGAAAGCCGATACGCGACGTTAAACTGAACTTCCCCCAGACTCCCTCCAATATAAGACCTACTTCTCTGAGACATTGCCCTTCTTTGTAAGTATTAAAATTACCTCCCTTATATAAGACCCCTCCCTCATAAGACCTCATTTTGGAGGATTTTTAAAGGTCGTATAAAGGAGGTTCCACTGTATCTTATGAGGACTTGATATTTTAAAAACTTTATGAACATAATTATCAAAACAAAGAGACGTAAATTGAAAGATGTCACTTCACATGAGGAATGGAAAACTGGATATTTCAGTTCTTTCGGGTCAAATTGCGTATTTTGTTCTTCATTTGGCGTCACCATCAAGGCATCAGTGTTTTATCTTTGCGCATTGTTGTTTTACAGCTTTGTTAGATGATGCAGCTAAGCTTGTCTTGAGCAACTCCGGTAAGTCCAACACATCGAAGTTGTCCAGTTTTCACTTACATCTATATGTTTTGCGTACAGCAATATAATGCATGTAGTTGTGTTCAATTGAGATACAGTCGGTTTGGGTACCGATGCAATATATCATTACTTAAGGTCAGTTTAGCTGAACTGATATAACTTTGAGAATCTTGTACGATTGTCACAAGCAAAATCCATTGTTACTATCATTGGCTGTTTTTCTTCTGTTGTCTGATTTCAATATAGAAAGGTACAAAAAAAATTGAATGGTAGACGAATGCTTCAATTTTTTATATATCAATGAAAGGTTTTGGAATTTGAATCAATGAATCATCTTTAATGAGATTTTGAAGGTTCTTCACGGGTAACTATCCAAAACTTTTATTTTATGGTATTTGGCCATCCCTGCCACTCTCTGCATCAATACATGTTTTTATCCACCACTTCGGCCCCCTCATTTATTGGGTGCGGAGGTCAAAATAGAAGTGAGAAAAAAGCACTGTATCTTCAAAAAATGATGGTACTATTCCTTTGCTGACAATGCTGTTAGTAATCATGCTTTTACTTCTAGTTCTATACAGTAAATTGGGTGATGTATGGGTTTCAGATCACATTGATGTCTTGAAGGAAAAGGCTGATAAAATCAGTGACAGTTTTTCTCACCTCTTCCGGTAAGTTATCAATACCTTTGTGTGCTAGCTTGTACTGTTTGACTGACTATGTCGCAATAACTGTCACAGAGAAAGATAAAGATAAAATGAAAAAAAGAGAGGGTGTACCGTATTTTTTGGACTATAAGGCGATACCTTTTTTGCAAGACTCAGACCCCTGCGCCTTATAATATGACTGATGAAATAGTAAGAAAATATAGTCACAAAATCTGAAATTTGGGTAAAATTTGGGAGATGCGTCTTATCTTATAGTCTGGAAAATATGGTCATTGTTTTTAATTGCAATGTATGTGTTTACATGTGTGTGTGTGTCTGTGTGTGTGTGTGTGTATGTGCTTGCATGCATTTGTGTGTGTGGATGCGTGCTTGCATGTGTGTGTGTGTGGATGCGTGCTTGCATGCATGCGTGTGTGGATGCGTGCTTGCATGCATGTGTGTGTGTGTGTATGTATAGATGTTTTGAGGAGAGTCGTTGGAAGGAGCTCCATCAGAGCTCAGTGGTCGTGTCCCAGAATGTCCAGTCCCTCGTACAGCTGTGCAACGGCCGTTTGAAAGACGTGCCTGTCTACGTGTTAGAGGTAAGGAACCCAATACTGCTAGTTTCATCTTCAATTCACATGTAGAATTACAATTTTTCATTCAGTGTAGCAGGGCTCCCATTCGTCCCGCAAAACAAGGGGTCCCAGGGACTCCTTCACTTACAGTATAGAGGGTCCTACTCCTAGAGGTGGGATAGAGGCTCCCAGTGGCATTGTGAATGCTAAAAAGAATGTTTCTAGTGCATCCCTGGGACCCCCTGCACGTTCTTTTTGAGGGTCCTTTAGAATTTTAGTACTTCATAGACCCTCAAATGGGGGTCCCTGGGAGCCCTGTGTAGGAATGGATGAAACTTGAATTCAGATTGTATAGCAAAAAGTCCCTGAAGCATTTACTGTAATGAAAAAGATTTTTTGCTCATAGTATGAGTAGAAAGAATATTGCATTTGAATTAGATTACTTATTAATAAAATGCTATTGAGCATCTTCAATACTTATTAGGATAAATAAAACCACACCTGCCCCCTGTCCATTAAAAAAGCAAAAGAACAAAAAACAATCTGTAAATCAAAATGTCTCCGCCTTGGCTTAAGGCTATGTCAGACCAATTGACACCAAGGCTACATCAAAATGTTGTTATGCTATGCATAGTTATGTGGGGATTGTCTTTAGCCATGACAAGTTCCTAGCATAACATCATCAGTCTCCAAAATCCCCCGAAGACGGAGTGTGGCTGCTCACGTGGCGGGGTAATCAAAAACGATCACACACGCAATGTTCTCATCCCTAGCTGATGCATTTGTACCATTGTGTTCAAAGGCTTCAGCTGTTGGGATGAGCCCTGGAGTCAGGGTACGTCAACAACAAAATGTCATGTCATTTCTTAATACTTTGTCATGAAATTCTTAACCCTTTCACCGCCAATGTCGCATTTATGCACCACAATGGTTAAACACCCATGTCACTTAAAGGCATCAAACCAGGGCCTGTTAGCCACATACCTTATTTTCTTTATTTTGGGAGGTAAGGGTAGGCCTAATGCTAAATATGTCACAGAGGAATTCCCAGTATTGCAGATTTTTTTTCTCTTCTCAGTTAAGTTTAATGGTATTTTTTGGCTGAAAAATGGCTGGCAGCGAAAGGTTAAAAACTGTTGTCATGAAATTCTTAAAAACTGTTCTTATACAGCTTTTACTTTATCATCCAATGTACTAAAAATATTTGCTTGGTCTTTTGAGTTGATTTTGCTCAGTTAATGTAGTACAGTGAAAATTGCTTACCGTATTTTTCGGACTATGTGGAGATACTTTTTCCCCACACTGAGGCCCCTGTGCCTTTTAATGTGACTAGTAATATAGTAAGAAAATAGAGTAACAAAAATCTGAAATTTGTGTTAATTTTGGGGGGTGCGCCTTATAATCGGGTGCGCCTTATACTCCGAAAAATATGGTAAGTCAAAATTGAAGGGACTGATATTTTATTTTGAGATGTTTTGAGTTAAAAAAAGACTTTTTAGCATAAAGATTATTACACTGGGACCAGAAGATTATTGTGAGTTACCCAGTGTTTTTGAGTTATTCGTTTTTGAGTTAGCAGGAATCCACTGTATTGGCTACTGCAACTAGGGTTATTAACGCCCTTGACAGTGAGAGTAAATCCCTTGTTGGTCAGTACTGAAAAGGGCATTCACTCTTGCAAAAGGCAGCCATTTAGTGGCCTCAAATAGGGTTATTGGCGAGAGTTATTCCCTTGTTTGGTCAGTACTCAAGGGCATTCACTCTAGCAAAAGCATGGTTGTTGCAGTTGCCAATAGGTTAAAAACATTGGCTATAGGGCATTTGCCACGCGTGTTCGTTCTCTATACTAGACTACTAATTTGCCCGCACTCGTTCTGCCCGAGTTACGCTGACCTTTCTAATTCAACTCAGTGAAATTCAAGGTTGCCCTCACGTGGCAAATGCCCTATTGCTGATTTACTGGTCTATAATTGAATGTTTATGGTGTTGTTTCAGCTTCAGGACATTGTGAAAGGAGAGAGCACCAAACTGGTCCAACAGTCAGCCAGGTAGGGAAGAATTCCAGGTTGACATCAAGCAAATCTGATCCTCTGTAATTTGCAAAACGCTTTGTGATTTATGTTTACAAACAATAATTTTTTTTAAAAATGGTTAGAAACAGTCTGACATAGTTCTACTCTGAGTAACAGTACTGCTTACATGAGTTCAGTTTTGTCATTGGAAATGGGTTTGTTTACAATAATTATTTCTAATATGATTTGTTACTATTATAATAAACATCCTAATATGTAAAATGTAGTGGGTTTCAGAAATGTAGGATCATCAGCAATATACCCACTACTTTTTACGTATCTTTGAGTTTGACAGTGTGCTTTGTTATCAAAGTTTGTCAGGGATTGTTATTTTATCTGAAGACAACCCTGGTATTGGTTTTGGCAGTAAATGAGGCAGCCTATAAACAACATAGGAGATCAGCATAACTGGTAGTGTATTGGCATGGCTTGCCATTTTAGCAAGTTTATTTTGTTTTGTTTCGTTTCTTATTCTTGCGGTTTTTATGTGCAAATATAGGATGACCAGTGCAATGGAGTGTGCCTTTGATGCTTTGATTCATAAATTGGCAATGAATGAACAGGGTTCCCACTGTCCTTATAGGTGCTTATAGGTTTTTATATTTGTGGATGGGCCTCATAAGGCCTTATAGGTGCTTATATTTAACCTATCGGTCCTTACAGAAAGTACTTAGGTCCTTATGGATAACAAAAAGTCATAATGTTTTTGCAAAGGACGAAAAAAAATCGGAAGTGTGCACATTTAGTCTTAAACCTTTGAAAAATGACATGGATTTTGACCGCATTTGCATCCAATCGCGTTCAGAATGAAGTGGAAGTGGAGCTGACGACATAACAAGGGAGGTAAATCACTGAACTCGCTCAATGAGCCTGACCAGAAGTAACCGATCGACAACGTTGCCGCATTCTCATGAAGAAAGCGAGATGCCAGGAAAATGCTCTTTCCAAGATCGCTGGTTAAAAGACGGTGATTATAAGTACTGGATTAGGACAGACAAAGATCCCAGGAAGGCGCAATGTTTTGTGTGCGCTATATCACTGAACTTGGCGTCAATGGGCACAGATTTTTAGAGATTTTTCTTTAGGCTCCAGACGGTTTACATCCTTATGAGAAGTGAAATGGTGCTTATAAGGTCCTTATAAGGTCCTTATATTGTAAAAGATCGGATGGGTGGGAACCCTGATGAAGCAGAGTATAAGCAATATTAAAGACCAGTACAACTGGTAGCTCATTGATATGACTTGCTATTGTAATTAATCTACCTTTAAAAAAAATCTGTTGCAGTTTTTGTGTGCAAATATCGGATGACTCCACTGTGACGAAGAAGAACACCGTGCCTCTGATCAACCAGCTGACGTTCCTGGGCCAGTCGTTTAGCCGTCTGGTCGATGTCACGCTGGGTCATCTGGTGCAAAAGATAGGTAATGCAGACCTGTTTACCCTCCCGGTTTTGCCGGAATTATCCCGGGAATTTGCAAAAATTCTGGGTAAAATAATAAATTCTGGGTGAACGCTGAATCCCAGGATTTCGAAAAACCGTCTATAATTTGTTTCCATTTGTATGTAAAGACGCAAGGATTGACCGAAACCTTGGAGTTCTGAGACGCGATTTTTCATTTGTCCGTGGACCCCCCTCAACCAATGATAGTATTTCTTGTTGGCAGAGTTTGTAGTTTTGCAAGTCAACTGCAGGCGGCAAGCGCCAGAAATCTTCGACAAACGACAGCAGTGATAGGGTGAATCGTCCAAAAGTGAAGCAGAAGTTTTCTCAAAAGTATTTGAAAGTGCCAGGAATAACAAGTTCGCGTTTGGGAGACGAGCATGCACACTGCAAGTATTGCAACGTGGACTTCAAAATTTCGCAAGATACCTTTTAAATCAGTGTTTTATCGCGAGTCGTGTACCGATGTGAATTCTCTTTTTTTCCCCTCAAATTCCGGGTTTTTCTGTGGCAAATTCCAGGTTGTTCATTATGCGGGTAAACACGTCTGGTAATGTTGGTGAGTATGAGCAAGGCATCTTTACCATAATAAGCACATTTTAGCTCACCCCTCCAGGATGGCGCTGCCTGCACTGCTATATGGAAGTCATAGTCGGAAGTAACAGATTTGCATAATAGCATTTCCGAGATGTATAGCAATGTGGGTGATGATGTTGATGTGAATTTGGTTAATATGAGATTATATTAACACACTGTTGTGTTGTTACATTTTAATACACTGTAGTATTTTTGAAGGTGGAAGACAGCTCGTGTCCTTGTGGATTTTTAAATGACAGCTTATGTGAAGCTATCATTTATCATTTAATATGCACAAAAAAAAACAAAAGGTCGACATTCTCCATCTGACTATGCACGCACACACACACACACACACACACACACACACACACACACACAAACACACACTGCACGCACGCACACCATGCACACACACACACACATATTGCAGGGGTCGCGCTAACGCATGTTTCTTGCGTATTTGACACGTTTTAAAAATCGCTAATGCATTTTTACGGCGTTTACGCAAAATGACGTCCGCTCAAACTTGCATCTGAGTCTAGATAGTGAATCAGACTTTAGAAGTCCTACGGTCCCTACACATATAGTGGTTCTGCTACACCAAACATTGGAATAGACTATAGAAAGTGCCACTGTCCAGTACTGCTGTGACGTAGGCGCAGTGCAGTGTGGCGGGAAAATCACTGTAAGCACACTGGGGTGATAACAGGGCTCATGTCGACTTGAGGATCGCCGTGATCACATGTTTTTGTTGCTAGTCTTGTTTTCATTGTTTTTAGCTTAGATTTATCATTTTGTTCTTTGACGTGATTTTGTGCTTCCCTTACGCATTTTTTTGCCGACGTCGCGTAAGCAAAACGCGTTTTCAAAAACACTAGTGCGACCCCTGATATTGCACAACAATTTTTCAGCTATTAGTCTCCGTCTCTAGCAGTGATCATCATAGTTGCCGTCACACTTGAGATTTTCCACAATCTCGCCACGCTCTATATAGAAATAATTTTGTATGCAGTGATATGACAACAGGGTCTTCATTATGTGTGATGGGGGCCTTATCTTTGTGCAGTGGACAGTCTGAGCAGCGGCAGTGGGCTGAGCACAGTGCATGGGGCCATCTCCTGCATCATAGGGCTGGGGTGTCATTGTGTGTGATGGGGGCCTTATCTTTGTGCAGTGGACAGCCTGAGCAGTGATGGCTGGGGTGTTTGTTGTGTGTGATGGGGGCCTTATCTTTGTGCAGTGGACAGCCTGAGCAGTGATGGCTGGGGTGTTTGTTGTGTGTGATGGGGGCTTTATCTTTGTGCAGTGGACAGTCTGAGCAGCGGCAGTGGGCTGAGCACAGTGCATGGGGCCATCTCCTGCATCATAGGGCTGGGGTGTCGTTGTGTGTGATGGGGGCCTTATCTTTGTGCAGTGGACAGCCTGAGCAGCGGCAGTGGGCTGAGCACAGTGCATGGGGCCATCTCCTGCATCATAGGGCTGGGGTGTCATTGTGTGTGATGGGGGCCTTATCTTTGTGCAGTGGACAGTCTGAGCAGCGGCAGTGGGCTGAGCACAGTGCATGGGGCCATCTCCTGCATCATAGGGCTGGGGTGTCATTGTGTGTGATGGGGGCCTTATCTTTGTGCAGTGGACAGCCTGAGCAGTGATGGCTGGGGTGTTTGTTGTGTGTGATGGGGGCCTTATCTTTGTGCAGTGGACAGCCTGAGCAGTGATGGCTGGGGTGTTTGTTGTGTGTGATGGGGGCTTTATCTTTGTGCAGTGGACAGTCTGAGCAGCGGCAGTGGGCTGAGCACAGTGCATGGGGCCATCTCCTGCATCATAGGCTGGGGTGTCGTTGTGTGTGATGGGGGCCTTATCTTTGTGCAGTGGACAGCCTGAGCAGCGGCAGTGGGCTGAGCACAGTGCATGGGGCCATCTCCTGCATCATAGGGCTGGGGTGTCATTGTGTGTGATGGGGGCCTTATCTTTGTGCAGTGGACAGTCTGAGCAGCGGCAGTGGGCTGAGCACAGTGCATGGGGCCATCTCCTGCATCATAGGGCTGGGGTGTCATTGTGTGTGATGGGGGCCTTATCTTTGTGCAGTGGACAGCCTGAGCAGTGATGGCTGGGGTGTTTGTTGTGTGTGATGGGGGCCTTATCTTTGTGCAGTGGACAGCCTGAGCAGTGATGGCTGGGGTGTTTGTTGTGTGTGATGGGGGCTTTATCTTTGTGCAGTGGACAGTCTGAGCAGCGGCAGTGGGCTGAGCACAGTGCATGGGGCCATCTCCTGCATCATAGGGCTGGGGCTGGAGGGGGAACACATGTGCTTCATTCTGGCCAGGGTCAGTCATCGTTTTGGGGTCTGGGCATTTGGTGTTAACCCTTTCGCCGCCAGTCCTTTTTCAGCCAAATATTGCTGTCAAACGTACCTGGGTACATCAAATTTGGCGTCTACATTGCTGTGAACCTCCCTATGACCTGTATCCAATAAGATCTTTCACAATCTCCCAAATTTAGCAACATTAGGTCGTTGGATAACAGATCCTAATTTCATGTCTTTTAGTGACATGAGTGTTAATTTAATGTGGTGCAGAAATGCGACATCGGCAGCGAACGGGTTTAGAGGTGGCGGAAAGAGCAGGCAAGTGGATAGTATAGTAATAGATTTGAAGCGGTGGCATAAACTGAGAAAGAGCAGATAAATCAGGCATGGGAATTGGAAAAGTTATTAAAAAAAAGCTGAAAAGCGGGGGTCTGGGTGCCACAGAAGGCCTCTAGTAGGGGTCCAGGGGGTAATGCTGAAGCGTTTTGGTAATTGAAGCCTTTAACAGCATTAGAATAGCTAAATTTAGTTGTTGTTTTGGCAGACAGACTTTTTTTCTACGGAAAAGCAATGTTATTTCGGCGGAAATTTGCTGTTTGTCGAACTTTTCCCATCTAATATGAACCCGGCCTTATGTGTCTACGATTGGTCCTAGGGGTTATCTTATTATTTTCAAGTACTTGGTGCAAAGAATGGAGTGTAATGGGAGGTAGGAATGATGGAGATAGATAGTTTACGTCATTTACGTTTTTAATCCTTCCGCT
This sequence comes from Phymorhynchus buccinoides, assembly GCA_017654935.2. NCBI lineage: Eukaryota > Metazoa > Mollusca > Gastropoda > Neogastropoda > Raphitomidae > Phymorhynchus > Phymorhynchus buccinoides. The sequence goes on from CM065690.1 coordinate 33,939,903, forward strand.
GTCAACAACAAGAAACCTGGTTCCAAACGTTTCCAGTGCTAGATAACTTTTCTATCTTAGAAATAAATCAACTAAAGATTATGGCATGAAAAGGATGGAAATGCATTTTATGCTGGCATAGAAAAGGAATAACTAGGAATTTGAATTTGATTTCAATCTTCGAAAATGTTATAAATAATGGGGTTTTTTAAAAGATGAAAATTAGAATACATATGTTATGAAAATCAACTCATAACCTGTATGCATGGAATTGGATTGAAATGAACCTACTTTAACTCTTCTAGCACCATGGGCGAATACATTCGCCGAAGACGTCACACTTCACTCAAATGCAAAGACATTCACTGCCAAGCGCCCTGCCATGGGTTTGTCTACTTTCAGAGCTTATGTCAGTGACTAAAGCAACGCATGCGCACATGTCGGTTGAGATGCAACGGACAACCAAGAACATCAAAAAATACATGGCGCTAGACGAGTTAAGGTGTCAAACTATTTTTGTATGTTGGTATACTGCTATTACCTGTAACAATGATGAAATTGGATTCTGTGTCCTGTTTCTTTCCCAGGAAGGAGGGGTGAGAGGTCTGCTGGATGTGTGTCGCAGAGAGACGCTGAACTTCACTCGCTCTCAGGCTCTTCGGGCTCTGGCCACAATTTGTTGTGCGCCCGAGTGCATTGTGGAGTTTGAGAGGGTAAGAGATTCCCTGTGGTCTTTGTGCCTATGTTGTTATGGGAGAAGATTGAGTACCTTTTTGCGAGTGGGGTTTTTTTTTTGTGCGTGTTCTTTTATGAAAGAAGATTCCGATTCTGATTGATAGTTTTTAAAAAAATTGTAGGCTCTTTTTTTTTTTAGGGGGGGGGTTGTTTGTTAGAGATTATCTCTTTTCATCTCTTGATTTTAAATGGATGATAACTGGCCTGAACATTTTCTGAAAACTTTTGGACCGTAAAATTGCAACTGATCAAAAATCAATTAGATCCATTTCAAAAAAACAAAAGTTTAGTTCTAACTATGACTACTTCCATCTTTTAACTCACAGCTAGACAATTATTGAAGACTATAACAAAGCTGCTTGCTACAAAACGCAATACTTCGGCAACACTGCACACGTCTGGTCATCCATTATGCATGCTTCTTTATCTTTGTAAATCTGCCAACCTGGCATTTTGGTTATCACTGTTGCTTACCGTCTCGTCAATGTTTGAATGCGGTATGTGTGGCAGGAGCGAGGGGTGGAACTCAAACCTTAACGTTGTCATTTTAATAAAAAATCAGACTAGAGCCTTGCACTACTGATCGACCTGCTGTGTGAAACGGGGTCATCAGGGGAGAGCATCCAAGGGGAGGCGGCGGGCGTGGTGGCTCAGCTGACCTCCCCTTGCTTACAGCACGGCCACCACCTGGAGGGGTTGTTGCAGGACTTGAACCGCTTGCTGCATGCCTTGCTTCGTGAGTCCACAGAGTTGTGTGCTGTTTTTTCAGCTTATTTGTTATTTGGGGACTTTGATCAACATTGAACAGATTTGATTTGGTGGTTAACATGCTAGTGATTGGGTATTTGCTTGAATGGATTGAAGGCAGTGGACAATTAGTAGGATATGTTTAACCCTTTCATCGCCAGCCAATTTTCAGTTATAATTTTCTGTCAAGCTTACTGTATCTGAGAATAGAAAAAGATGACGTCTGCAATACTGGGGATTCCTTTAAAGCGCATGGTATAGCATCAGGTCAATCTTCTATATCTCCTAATCTTAAGAACAAAGGGTACTTGGATAACAGACCATGAGTAAAATGCCGTTTAGTAATATGGATGGTGCCAAACGTCGACTGCGGCGGTGAAAGGGTTAATAAGATTGAAATTGTTGATTCTCTGTTCTTCGTTTGATGATTGGTCCTTTACTGCTGATCTCTGGCAATGAGCCAGTGTTTTGCCTTACGTATATTTGTTTGTGTGTTTTACATCATCATCGTTATCATCATCATATTCCCCATCATAATTGTTTTGAATGTGCTCAAAGAGCTGGACCAGCAGATGTTTGATTATAAAGTGTCTTGCTGTCAGTGGCAACCAATGCCAACATCATCACCATCATCATTTTAATGCATATTTCACAGAGCTGTGTTGGCGGAGATTGAGTCACAAAGTGTTCCTGCTATCCAAGGCAACCATTGCCAGTGTGACTTCTATCATCATCACCATCATTTCAATGCATTTTTCACAGAGCTATGTCAATGGACGCTGAGTCACAAAGTGTTCCTGCTATCCAAGGCAACCATTGCCAATGTGACTTCTATCATCATCATCTTCATCATCATCATCATCATCGTTATTGTCCTTTTTTTGGTCATCATTTCAATGCATTTTTCACAGAGCTGTGTCAACGGACGCTGAGTCATGAGGTGTTCCTGCTGTCGACAGCGGCCATCGCCAACGTGATTTCTAGCATCATCATCTTCATCATCATCATCATCATCATCGTTATTGTCCTTTTTTTCTTGATTGTCATCATCATTTCAATGCACTTTTCACAGAGCTGTGTCAACGGACGCTGAGTCACGAGGTGTTCCTGCTGTCGACAGCGGCCATCGCCAACGTGACTTTCCTCCACCCGCGGGCCAGCTCCCTGCTGCTGCAGCTGCAGGCCCCCCGCCTCATCATCAAGGCCTCCTCAGCCCCCAAGGCACGCTCACTCTTTGCCAAGGACCAGGTCAGCAAGGCCCTGGGAGATAGTTTAGTATTGTGCAGATTTGGTGTGCTTGGAAGTTTTAAGTCGATGCTTTGAATATGTATTATTGTGGAAATTTATTCAATGAAAAATGCCTTTGTGTGGATTTTAGCTACGTAACTGTTAAACCTAATGATTGATTCAAGGGGGAAATAATGAAACAAAGTACAGTGGAACCTCCCTTATAAGACCTTCAAAAATCATCCAAAATGAGGTCTTATAAGGGAGGGGTCTTATAAGGGAGGGGTCTTATAAGGGAGGGGTCTTATAAGGGAGGGGTCTTATGGGGAGGTAATTTTAATACTTACAAAGAAGGGCAATGTCTCAGAAAAGTAGGTCTTATACGGGAGGGAATCTTATAATGGGAGGTCTTATAAGGGAGGTTCCACTGTATACTAAAACAGCTTTATTTTGTAGAGCTGATAATGACTTTGCAGAGATGATAAAGGCATGAAATAGAGAATTCTGTTTTAAGCACACAAAAACATGTGTAAAAGAAGGCGCACCAAGTCTTTTTCAACTGGAGGGTATGGTCGGGCATGATTGATTAGCGCCAACACAAACAAATCTAAAAGCCTCTCGTTGTTGCTTCACACAGGTGGCAACCATACTGGCCAACATGGCGGCACACCCGACGTGCCAGGCCGACATTCGTCAGCAGGGCGGCATCGAGCTGCTGGTTCGGTTCCTGCACGAGCGGCCATTGTCACTGGCGGGGAAGGCTGAGCTGGCGGCCTGTGAGAGAGTGCAGCAGAAAGCCGCCATCGCTCTGTCCCGCCTCTGTCACCAGGACAGCAGTGCAGAGACCTTGATGTGGGCGAAAGGTGGGTTGTAAACTTCTTTATCAGATGGTTTGAGGGTTGTGTTTTTTGTTTGGTTTTGTGATAGGCTGTGAGAGAGTTCAGCAGAAAGCCGCCATCATTCTGTCCTGCCTTTGTCATCAGGACAGCAGTGCAGAGACCTTGATGTGGGCGAAAGGTAGGTTGTAAACTTCTTCATCAGATTATGTTTTTTTGGTTGGTTTTGTGAGAGTTCAACAGAAAGCTGCCATGGCTTTGTCCCGCCTCTGTCACCAGGACAGCAGTGCAGAGACCTTGATGTGGGCGAAAGGTGGGTTGTAAACTTCTTCATAAGATGGTTTGAGGGTTGGGGTTTTTTTGTTTGGTTTTGTGAGAGGCTCTGAGAGAATGCAGCAGAAAGCTGCCATCATTCTGTCCTGTCTTTGTCACCAGGACAGCAGTGCAGAAACCTTGATGTGGGCGAAAGGTGGGTTGTAAACTTCTTCATCAGATGGTTTGAGGGTTTGGTTGTTTTTTGTTTGGTTTTGTGATAGGCTGTGAGAGAATGCAGCAGAAAGCTGCCATCATTCTGTCCTGTCTTTGTCACCAGGACAGCAGTGCTGAAACCTTGATGTGGGCGAAAGGTGGGTTGTAAACTTCTTCATCAGATGGTTTGAGGGTTTGGTTGTTTTTTGTTTGGTTTTGTGATAGGCTGTGAGAGAATGCAGCAGAAAGCCACCATCGCTCTGTCCTGCCTTTGTCACCAGGACAGCAGATCTGAGACCTTGATGTGGGCGAAAGGTGGGTTGTAAACTTCTTTATCAGATGGTTTGAGGGTTGGGTTTTTTGTTTGGTTTTGTGATAGGCTGTGAGAGAGTTCAGCAGAAAGCCGCCATCATTCTGTCCTGCCTTTGTCATCAGGACAGCAGTGCAGAGACCTTGATGTGGGCGAAAGGTAGGTTGTAAACTTCTTCATCAGATTATGTTTTTTTGGTTGGTTTTGTGAGAGTTCAACAGAAAGCTGCCATGGCTTTGTCCCGCCTCTGTCACCAGGACAGCAGTGCAGAGACCTTGATGTGGGCGAAAGGTGGGTTGTAAACTTCTTCATAAGATGGTTTGAGGGTTGGGGTTTTTTTGTTTGGTTTTGTGATAGGCTGTGAGAGAATGCAGCAGAAAGCCACCATCCTGTCTTTGTCACCAGGACAGCAGATCTGAGACCTTGATGTGGGCGAAAGGTGGGTTGTATACTTCTTCATCAGATATATTTTCTTGTGTTTAACTGCTCAGTCATTTAAATAAAGAAAAAGAAAACAAAAGATAAAATAAAAATACCTTTGGTAATTTTCAACAAGCTACTGCTTGTCTTTTTCAACATTGTCTGACTGGCTTTATGGATATGGTTTTTGTTGTTGTTGGTTTTGTGAGAAAGTTCAGCAGAAAGCTGCCATGGCTTTGTTCTGCCTCTGTCACCAGGACAGCACTAAGACATTGATATGGACAAAAGGTGGGTTAATTCTTGTCAGATGGTTTGTGGGTTGAGTTTTTGTTTGTTATTTTGTTATCTTTAGACAACACAGATGACTGCTGAGTTATTTTGCACTCATAAAGAAAAAACACAATGTCGAAATATAACCCACCTCAAAACAGTTTAACGCACAAAATAAAACACAAAATGTCATGTTTATGTCATTATGTCTTTTGTTCTGCTTAGTTACTTGAGAATAGGTTCAGGCCGTAATGTCATGTTTTGCGTTTCTTAGATGTTATTGTTTTTGTACTCTCAGTACTATAAGAAGGGGAATATATTGCAATGGGAACAAGAGCTGTGCATTTTTTGTGTGCGTGTGTGTGTGTTTGAAAACAAAACATGTGGTGTGCCATATCTCCTAAGCTGCGGGACCAAATTGAATCAAACTTGGTGGAATGGTGGGTGCCCCATTCCCTTACATAGCCTGTCAAGTCTGAAATATAACAGAACACAAATTTACAATTAAATAAAGAATGGCATAGTCTTTCAAGCCTAAAGTTGTTAGACACAAAGAAGGAACATAAGCTTACAGTGATAGTTTTGTTGGTGTGTGTATTGTAAGTTGTTAGACGTAAAGAAGGAACCTAAACTTACTGTAACAATGATTGTTTTGTGTGCTGTAGCCATTCCCCGCCTGGTTGAGCTTTGTCGGCATGGAGAGGCGCGCAACAAGAGCGATGCAGTGCTGGTGGCTTGTCTGGTGAGTGCTCTGTTGGCTTCTCTCCCCCTGATTCAGTCATTGACCCTTTAAGAGTTGTTTATCTTCTGTTGTATAGGAATTATCCCCGACTGTATGCTGAAATTCCTAATAAAAAATTGTGAATTCAGGAAATATTTTCTGAACTTTCTGTTTGTATAGAAATATGTTGTAAGATCCTACCTGACACTGTTGAGATTCTGAAACGTTCTGAATTACTAGCCTGTCTTCTTTGTTTTTTATTGCTTTGGCTGTTTTGTTTGTGGGTTTTTTTTTATTCCACTTCCCTCTGTTCTTTCTCTTGCTCAGTGTTTTTTTTATATTTTTCATCAACCCGTCGACATTAACAATTTCTGAAATAAATCTACTGTTGTTAGATGTTTATAATGATGATGATGATAATTATAACAATAACATTGATGATGATGATAATCTTCTTCTTCTTCGATCGCTCAGTTTCCTGTCAATGATGAGCGCAGATGCGTCATGCTGCCGTTATGCGCCTAAGTAAGAAATAGGCCTAGCATGTCCGACTTCGGCTGGAGGAAATCTTTTTGAAAGTGTTTCTTGAAAAAAAAAAAAGGCAAGAGATGGGACAGGAAAGGCAGAAAGATAGTAGATGACAGCAAGCAAGGGGAAAAGGCAGAGTCAAAGAGTGACAGATTAGAGGAAGTTACTAGCAAGGATCTTCCAGAAGGTGGGGGAACTATTTATACAAAAGACCCCCCGGTATCCCCACGGGGGGATGATGATGATAATAAGAATAGTACTAAGTGCTTTTGCTACTGTTGTGTTGTTGCTGCTGTGGCTGCTACTACTAGTACTATTTGTTGCTGCTGCTACTGCTGCTATTAACGCTACTATTATGCTACTAACAGTAATAATATTAATATAGTATTAGCACACCAGCTGTCAGACTGAATTACGAAATAAAAGCGCACTGTTTGTGCTCCATATCTCACGTCTTCTATCAAGATGGATGACATTCATGGTCATGAATCATGACTGTCCCGTGGAATCATTAACTCATTCGCATCGCAACGATTTTGAGTCATTAAAAAAACTCACAAATCACTCCAACTCATGGACACACAAACTAAACGTACATAAACAAAAGGAGAAATGAAAGAAGATTACTGGTTTTTACTTCAGGTTTAGACATAGGTAGATCAGACTTTCTTTTATATATAGACTTTATAAAAAAACAACTCTACACTGATTGGTTTCCCCACAACAAACCACTGCAAAAGCAAAGTCAGAGGCAAAATTGTGATCTAAGGGAGCAAAGCGAGTTTAGAAGTGACCACAGGTGTTCACAGATTTACTTCCCTTGAAGCAAATGCATCAAATTAACAGCTATCTATTAATTCCGGACATATATGGCCGGAACGACTTGAATGAGTTAACGATGCATTTCACCCAATCAACAGGCGGCGCTGCGGAAGATCTGCAATCTGCAAGGGATGGGGAACATGCGTCCCATCGACCACCGTCAGTTGGTCCAACCGCAACTCATGGACTCCTTCCTCATCTGTTCACACACCGATGAGGACTTTGTTTGACCACCGTTTTCCTTCTCATGTTGACAAGAATTGCTCTCGCTAAATGAATGTGTGTGTGCGCGCGTGCATGCATGCGTGTGTGTGTTGTGTGTGTGTGCGTGTACATGCATGTGTGTGTGTGTGTGTCTGTGTGTGTGTGTGCGCGTGCATGTATGTGTGTGTGTGTGTGTGTGTGAAAATATCACTGCATTTGGGGGACAATTAATGTTGAAAACAATTTTTTAATTATTTGTCCAGTTTTTATTGTACTACTATAAATAGTACCTGTTTGCTAAAAAAAACAAAACCCACCAGAAATGTATAGATAAATGAACATTGCAGAATATTCCACAATTTGCCATGATAGATAGTACATACTGTGCTGCTTGGGGGCTGCTTTTTACCCTTTCCAGTTGTGTGTTGAGTTGTTTTTTTCTTTAAGCAAACGTTTTTAATAATGAAAGCACTTTGGACCACTCTAATTTTTTCTGGATACTAAGGCAGCAAGGCACAAAGCTACTTTCTTCAAAGAGATGAGTGAGATACGGTGGAACCTCCCTTATAAGACCCCTCATTATAAGACTCCCTCCCTTATAAGACCTACTTCTCTGAGACATTGCCTTTCTTTGTAAGTATTAAAATTACCTCCCTTATAAGACCCCTCCATTATAAGACCTCATTTTGGATGATTTTTGAAGGTCTTATAAGGGAGGTTTCACTGTATTTTGATGATTAATGGTGTGTGGGTTTTTTGGGGGGGCTTTTTTTTTTAAGGGGGGACTGACTTTGTGATGTAACTCAAACTATCTCAGGGATTGAAAAAACCCATATCATTTTACAGGTAGTAAAAAACATTTTAGGTTGTATTGAATGTATTTTTTTAATTACTATTACTATTGATTGGGCTATACAATATTTGCTGTATGAGCTAAGCTTCATCATTATTATTATTATTATGATAATCATGCTGGAAATGATGTGGTAATGTATGGTTCCTCTATACAACCTTATGATATACATGTGTAGTGTTGTTTGTTTTATGTGGGAGGGGGGTACAGGTGCTTTTTTTTTTTTAACCATCTGTCTTTATTTCACAGTGGAAAAGTTAGGAATTGATAGGTAAGATGTGCAAGCTTAATAATTCTTTGTAAAGGAATTCTTTGAAAGTTTTGTGTTAACGAGGAATTGAGAAGCCAGATAAAAGGTGTTTTTGTTGTGTGTCAGATTATCTACAATGTCAAGTTTTGTTGCAAGTAATGGCCAGTTTGCAACGCACACACACACGCACATGCACACGCACGCACGCGCACGCACACACACACACACACACAATAACTTAGAGGCTAAACAAGCAATTATTATTATGTAATTTAATGGTCTTTATTTAAGAAGATATGCTTTTTGGGAAAGAGGAATGAGAAAAAATGGATTTAAAGCCAGGCGTTGTTGTTAATGGGATTGTTTGAGGTATATTACATGATACGTGCATATGTACATATCAGTACTTACATATGATTGTTTAAGTGTTTATTACTTTAACATGAGTGTTTTTTTTAGTATATTTATATTTCTGTTTTTACACTAATGCTAGTCACTGCCAATTTTGAGAGTTGAAGTAACATAACATGCCTTTATTTCTATATTAGCAAATATATTTAGTTGGGTTTTTTTCATTGATAAGATTTAAAAAAAAAAAAACCCACTATGAAGTTCATGCCTTGTTGAATGATCAGCTGATGTTTTAACTTGTAAGCATTCTCAGTATGCAACAAGTTTTGATTTTCTTTTGTGTTTATAGTGTTTTAGAGATATTTTGAACTTTAAAATGTAACTTTTGTTTTTAATCACAGGACTGCTGTTATAGGCAATTGTGTTATTAAGTTGTGTGTTAGAAGGGAGCAGCTGAAGGAATTAAAATTGTTGTAGTATTTTTCAATTCTTGAATGCTGTTAGGCAAATTTGCTATTAACCGTATTAAGCTTTCAGTCATAAGGAAGTAGCTGGAAGAATGAAAAATGACATAGTACCAAGTTGATATTTCACATTATTACTGTCCGCTGTTCCCTCCATTGTTGCCAAGGGGCAATCCATGACTGAGAAATACTCATACTTGGCTGTGATGTTTTTGTTGATTGCTGTACTCTACTGTAACTATAGAGACTGTGCAAGCTTTGGCCAGTTTTGCTTTGACCAGGTTTGCGTCAAAATCAGTACTTTGTGTTCACTATCACTGGTACTTTGATGGATCATGCAGTTCAGGATGCTTTGTGAAAATGTTGTTACTTGGGCCAATCAACCCCGTATTTTCCGCAAACGCTCAAAACGTTCTGTGGTGTACTGTAGAAGTTGTTGGCTGTCATACTCTGACTCTATTTACATCAGTACTTGAGAGTTGATTTGGTGATTATTAGTGAACAAAATCATGAGAAGAGAGACAACGATTGCTGTGTTCAGTTCAGTCTACTGTGAGTCAGACATCGAAAGTGGTCACGAGTCGCCGATACGACGAATACTCACTCTAAAATGCTTCAAAATCCCTGTTATCGTCCGAGATACCATCCAGCAGATGCCATAACCCTTCATTGGATATAAAAAGCATCGTTGTAGAGCTTAAAATGCCATAATTCTATCAGTTTTCGCGAAGAATTGTCCAAACACAACAACAGGAAGCAGCTCAAACGGAAGTTTGATTATTTGAAAGGGGAGCCAACTCTCGTTTATGACAGCAGTAATGTCGGTCGGTAAGCGTTTACAAGACGTGTACAGGCTTTAAAGTTTGACTTTCTGTTGTGAAATGTGTATCGCCTTATAAACGAGGGCACCTTTTACTTTACTTTTGTCAGATTTTTCTTGAAAATTGCCCTATTCTCCTAATACACAGCAGCGCCTAATGATCCGAAAACTACGGTAGCTACTTTCTTTTCTTTTTTTAACAAAGGGTTGAAACACAACAAAATCGTTGCACTGACTCGTGACTGAGGCATACATGTGGATGAACTTAACTTCTTCTTTTTTTTTATTTTATAGAATACTACAGTTTGAAAATTTGGCACAGTTGTCAGCAATTCTGTGTTACAGAGTAGGTAAGGTGTAGGTGACTGCTGACTAATGACAGTGGCGGAATTGATCCCGATTTTCCCCAAAGGATGCTTTTATCTCCATTGATTAATGTCTTTGCCAGCCAAAAGTTTTTTTTTTGGTTTTTTGTTGCTGAACATGTCCTCTGTATGTTTGGTCATGATGTGAAATATTTTAGGGAGGAAGACACAGATGGTGATTTTGGCTAGAAATAGAATTGGTTGTCTGTGGCTCTAAATTGGGCAGTAATTTAAAAAATCTCCATCCTTCTACTCGATTAAAAAAGAGCTTTAGCGATAATTAAAACGAGAAGTATTCTGAATTTTTTTTATTCTGATGGTATTTAGAGTCGTCACAGGTTAATAAAATTCTTAAGATATTTGAGAAATGGTTGATGCCTTATTTTGTTAGTTGAAAGGTTGTGTACACACATAAGCAGATTTTCTATGCGGAAACCCATGCACAATCCATAAATAAGTGAAACAAAGAAGGGAAAAGATTTGCGCATGTGTCCGAATTTCCCCTATTATGCGTAAACTTTTATCCTTCTTTCTTCCACTTATTTAGGGTTTTCCGTACGGAACTTGCGCGTCTAATGTGAACCCGGCCTTACTATCAGTCTCCCTCAAAACCTTCATGGGCACTAAAATGTGAACGGGACAATGTCAGTGTTTTTTGTCAAGGCATGAAACTGAGTGTATGTTACATGCATCTTAATATCAGTCATGCCATTCTTTGGTACGAATGTATTTCAAAAAGTGACCAATACTCAAATCTCATGCTGTGATTTTCTAACTTATTTTAACATTCTTGGGTGCTTTACAACCTCCCTCAAGTAGCTGAGTTTTCTGTTTGTGAAACATACAAAAACGCAGTATATAAAATGCAAAATCTCCTTGTATCACATACATTATAATTATATTTTTATTGGTCTATTTGGGCTTGTTTTTTAGCCCTTTGTATGCTCTTGGATAGGAAATCAATAAATTCCATCAAGATTACATCTGTTGTTTTTCTTAATCTAATTCCACGAGCTTTGATATTATCAGACTTTTACTGTTTTTGTGGGCCTATGATTATACAACTGTTGTGCTGCTGATCACAATCTGTTACATTCCCTCCAAACCTTACTATGGTTGTGAACATTTTTGAATGAACAACGAACAAGTGAAAATGCAGCATGGATGCATGCGTGCTTTTGTCTTAGTGTGTTATGGAGTGAATGGATTATACGGTTAGTATAGAAAGTCTACATTTTTTTAACTCCCCTTCCCCCCCCCCCCACTCTCAACTGCCATTTCATTTGCGTAGTGCCTTTCCTCATCTATTTGATATTTGGTATATTCTAGTCACAGAGACTTATCTCTGTGAAATTCAGGCTGCTCTCCCCCGGAGAGAGCGTCGCCGCAAGTACAGCGCCTACCCAATATTTTTTTTAAATTGGGGAGGGGTGGGGGGGGGGGGACAGAGTGAGGAGGGAGGGGGGGGGGGGGGCACACATATGGGACATTAGTAGATATAAAGATGGTGGGAACGATCCTGGAGGCAATGTCCGGAGGCAGTGCGCGCATGTGTGTGTGTGCTAAACAATTTTTGACATTCTCATATTTTCTGCTTTTTTTTTCTTTTGCTTTTTTTTTGGGGGGTGGGTGGGTTATTCATTTATTATTGTAAGTGCTTTGGGCTTGTTTAAGAATAAGCGTATATAAATGCTCATTATTATTTTTATTATTAATCAACTGAAGGCTTTTTAAATCAAATCTGCAGCAAGTGTAAATGTGACATTTTAAATCCATTTTTATTTTACCAAAGCTCTCATGAAATATCCTGCCATTAGTTTTGCCTGGTCTGTATTTTCATATGTTGGACAGAATTTAAAGCGTTTATTATGCGTTTTGGGGGGTAAACTTTGATGGTTCTTATTTGGATGTAAATTAGAATGTGAGCAGTTTGCAAGCTTTCATTTGAATGGTTTGAGAGTGTGTGTTTGACATGTAATAATAAACGTTTCTTTGTTGTTATTTTGTTTGAGTTATGCTTTTTTGTGTGTAATGTACAGAGATTCACTCTTTTTTTCTCATATTTTCCACCTTTGTTGCTTTTGCAGAACACTTTGCTCTCTCTTTTCTCTTTTCCTTTTTCCTCTTTTTTCCCCCTCCCTGTCTCCTTCAGTTTCCTCTTTGCGTTCTGAGACAGTCAACAGCTTGGATTCAATGGGTTGAGCTAAGCTTAGTTAGCATTTTTGACTACTTCAATAATCATGCATAATTCTGTCTCAAATTGACACAGACAATGATGAGTGCATCACCAACAGATGGAGATGAGAGGTGTTTTTTTCAGTCGGGTGGGAAATGGTGGAGTGCACCAATTCGGGGGTCCACATTATCCTTGATACCAAGGAAGGGAAAATTGTTGACTGCTGGATCAGGACAACAAACACTGACCTTGCTTGACTCAGCAGCAGTGCAGTGTCTCCTCTCCTCCTGACGGCCTTAGACAATGATGAGTGCATCACCAACAGATGGAGATGAGAGGTGTTTTTTTCAGTCGGGTGGGAAATGGTGGAGTGCACCAATTCGGGGGTCCACATTATCCTTGATACCAAGGAAGGGAAAATTGTTGACTGCTGGATCAGGACAACAAACACTGACCTTGCTTGACTCAGCAGCAGTGCAGTGTCTCCTCGGTTGGTTGCCTCCTGACGGCCTAACATAGATTCGCTCCTCTTGGTGCTGGTCTCGGATTCTGCGACCTGAACGTGCGGAGGTGTGGCTGCGAATTGGGATTCGAAATGAGCGGCGTGGGAGCAACACCACTGTACGGCCCAAAAGATGGGACAGCATTATTTTAAAAAAACCAAAAAAACCCACTGACCTTGATAGGGGGGAGAACTGATCCTTTGGTGAGAGAAGAGAAGTCCAGCTTTCGAGCTTAGCTCTTTGTCCAGACTGAGAAGTCCTGTAAGGCTTTACTGCAGTTGAAGGTAAAGCCGAGGTCCAAGAATAGACCGGATCCCATTTCTTCCAATTTGGTCACTTTATCGCCCATACTTTGTCTACATTGTGACATATCAAGTACTTCACAGACAGCAATGATATCATGTTAATGCACCACTGGAGAGAAAGACAAGAGAGATTCTTTCTTACTCTTTTCAATTCAATTCAAAACACTTTATTGTCCATTAGAAAAGGTTTAAAGAGGAAAAGTTTCTTTTACAACATGTGCAGCAGATTAAAATGCATACATTAATAAATATTTAAAACAATTACACACACACACACACACACACACACACACACAACACACACACACACACACCAAATAATCACAGATCAGAGCTACACAATAACATTTCACAGTCAGATAATAACAAGTTTTTGTGACAGAACTATGTTCTGTTCCAACTCTGTTCAGAAAGCTATAATGGGAGAAGAACAATCATCTCTCATGTCATTTCTAACACGCACAAACCCACCCCTTCTCATAACCAACAAACTGAACTATTAACCCTTTCACCGCCAAAGTCGCATTTTCGCACCACAGTGACTTAACACCCATGTCACTAAAAGGCATCAAATTGGGGCCTATTATCCACAGACCCTATTGTCTTAGTTGTGGGAAGTAAGGATGGACCTTATTTTATATATGTCACAGAAGAATTCCCAATACTGCAGATGGATTTTTTCTCTGCCCAGGTAAATTTAATGGAATGTTTTTTGCTGAAATATGGCTGGCGGTGAAAGGGTTAACGTGAATGACAGAACCGTCTTGCTCAATCGAGTAGAAGCTAGGGGGGGGGGGGGGGGGGCAGGGGGGGGGGGGGCAGGGGGAGGGGCTTCAACAACAAAGAAAGGGGGATCTCAAAAGCTACATTTAAAGATTGTATAACTAGAAACGAGCCACTACTACCTTAAAGGTGGACCCTGACGGATGAGGTTTTTTTTGCAAGCAACACGTCGAGATCACTGGAAAGACGGCCTTTTCAAGGATCGGAACACTCACTTCGCTCTGGTTTTCTAGAAATGAAACCGTCAAAGCGGCGATTCCTCTTTGGTGGAGATGCCGGAGAGAGAAGCCAATTTGGATGGGGTGGGTGGAGGCCACTCATTGTGGTCGGAGCTTTTTCTTCTTTGTAGTGCAGTAAAAAAAAAAACGGAGCTATTTCCTTTGTTGTGAGCGAAACTCCTTTAGGTAAACTGCATAAAATTTAAAAACAAATAAATAAAAAGGCTTGTATTGTGAAAATTTCTTGCAAACGATTTTGGTCTAAACTCAGGCGGCCATTAGAATTGAAAGAATTATGACTTCCAGCACCTCCGCCAAGGAGGAATCGCCGATTTGACCTTTTGATTTGTAGGAAACCAGAGCAAAGTGAGTGTTGCGATCTCTGTGAACGGTGTTTTCCCGGTCATCTCGACGCGTTTCTTGCAAAAACTCATCCGTCAGGGTGCCCCTTTATTAAGAATACAAAGTCAGCTCACGCACTGTGTCTTATACATTGGAACCAATTACCAATGTTAACCACCTTGCCCTGACAGTAACCCTGGTAAAGTTCCAGTCACACTAAACACTGATCGATTGTCTCCTCTGTTCCACCCCTCCTCCTACCCCCCCATCCCCGCCCCGCAATTCAAGAGCACCCCCCCCAGGAGAGGCCTGTGTTTGATTTTGTACCAGAGTCAACAGTACATGTACTGGCATCTGTCCATTTCATTCCTGATTGAATTTCTTGCTTGTTTGGTACGACAACATGTCTGTCTGTCTCTGTTGCTCCCTGTCTCTCTAACCTGTGTACGAGCCGTAGATCTAGACACGCGGAGAAACATTAACTATCAATAAACGTTGGTTTTTAAAAAATAAATATTGTTTTACATGGTGAACGGTGTAATGTTTTCTCCTAGTGTGTCTCTGCGAAGAACCTCAGAGGTTGATTGAGACGTTAAACCCACCACTTTGGTAATGTGTATGTGCAAAAAATCATGCCATTCCACTGTGCATAATATATTTTGACATGTCTTATATTTGTTTCAAGTTTCAATTGTTTGCTTTTCTAAAAACTTTATGGACATCACTCTATTTTGAAATTTGAATGTTTTCTTGTGTGTGCGCTTTGTTTTATAATTATTTCTGTGCCCCAAGTGGGTGTGAAATAAATTATTTGCCTTGCCTTGCCTTGGTAAGGCCCCCAGCCCCCAACTAGTGTTCAACATCCAGCGTTTTACATCCAGCCCTCTGGAGAAAAAAAAACATATATAAAAGTAGAAGTGAAAAGGGAAAATGAGCTCAGAGCAATATAAAGCATGCAAGTACAACCCTACATAGTAGCACAATAGTAACTGGTTGCTTTGTATAGATACGAACCGCATTCACCAACCTACTGCATACCATCATTCTTTTCTGTCGATTTTGTTTCTCGATTCTGTTTCTGAAAGTAAGTGTTAAGCACACCAATTACTGGGTCAGTTTCTCATTGTCTAGTGAGTGTACAGGAAACCTAAATATCACAAAGAGTGATAACTTCGCAGCCTACAAACCTTGCATAGAATGAAGCCAACTTTCTCACTTCCCACCTGGAAGGTGAAAAGGCGGAAGGTGGGAAAGCGTTAGTGTTGTTGTAGGCAGTGAGTGAGTTCACAATGATCCCCAGCTGTAGTGTAGGTGAAAGGGTGGGAGTAAAAAAAAACACAACCCCGGCTTCAGTCGGCTGCGGAGTGCGAGCTCTTTGTATATTCAGGCTTTTGGGTGAAACCAGGAAGGAAAGAACCCATCGTGTATGCCAATCTATCGTTTCCGATTATGACTTCCAGATAGAAGAGGAAGCAGCGCAATGTAATTGTCGGTCAGTCACCACAGGCAGCCATCTTTCCGCCC
>CM065690.1:33963623-33966123 GCA_017654935.2 Phymorhynchus buccinoides
ACACCGCGACAAACTTAGACTCCTTTGCCCGATCTATAATCGGGGCAAAGGACAACAAGCTTGTGTTTGGAGTTTCTCTTTTTGGTCTTATAGTTTTTTTCCTTCCTGTTTTCTGCCTTTTAGGGAAGGACTTTACTCTCGAATGGAGACAACGCAGTTTGTATGTAGGGACATGACAATTAACTAACAATAGCTGCTGCTGCACTGGATATGGGCCCACTGACAACGCGAAGTGAGACCACAAACAGAAGCAACCTAGACTAGGGACTACATTGTTTGGAGTTTCTCTATGAAAGTCTGTTTGGCTTAAACAAATCTTTATTCATTTGAAAACGATCAAACAGAAAGACAATAATTAGAGCAACAACAAGCTTTTAAGATTAAAATCTGTTTAACGTCCTCCGGTCTGGAACAGACACACATGGGACATTAGTAGATATAAAGATGGTGGGAACGATCCTGGAGGCAATGCCCGGAGGCAGTGCTGTGCAACACCAGTAACGTCCCGAATGTTTAACAATACAGATATTGCGAGTTTCTCTAAAAAATTCCTTTCCGTTTTCTGTTTTAGCAGAGAGGGCTGTACGTCACTGATGGAGGCCGGAAAATCTGTTTAACGTCCTCCGATCTGGAAATACAGACACATACGGGACATTAGTAGATGTCAAAATGGTGGGAACGATCCTGGAGGCAATGCCCGGAGGCAGTGCAACACCAGTAAAGTCCCGCATTTTTAACAATCATTCGAGAAGATTTGTACTGGATTTTCCTTCCCCGATTTCTGTCATTTAGGGGGATTTTACTCACGGATGTCGCCTTTGCTTAAATTAAGGCTGTGTCAGACCAATTGACATAAGCTAGAACACCAAGGCTACATCAAAATGTTCTTATATTCTGCATGGTCATTGCGGGGATTGTCTTTAGCCATGGCAAGCTCCCAGCATAACATCATCAGTCCAAAATCCTCCGAAGTCGGAGTAGTGGCTGCTCATGCGGCGGGGTAATAAAAAAACCGGCCACACACGTGTAATGTTCTCATCCCTAGCTGGTGCATTTGTATCGTAGTGTTCAAGTGCTTCGTCTGTTGGGATGATCCCTGGAGTCTTTAAGCCAGTGTACGACACAACAACAACTCACGGATGGACAGTGCGGATTTGATCGAGAGAGACACACGACAATCAACCCACAGCGGCTGAATGTACCGGTAGCATTAAGTGAAACCTGGTGAAACCGCACAAGCAGAAACAACCTGAGCACAGCAAGTTGTAGGCTACAGCATTGTTCGGAGTTTCTCTTTTCGGTCTACATTAATTTTCCTCCCCGTTTTCTGGTTTGGGGAGGATTTTACTCACCGATGGACTGTACGGTTTTTGTGAAGAGACACACACAACAATTAATCAACTAAACAGCTAAATAATTTTGACTACCAACAGCGTAATCTATATTAAAGGGAGACCACAAACAGAAGCAGGCGTTTGGAGTTTTTCTTTTCGGGTCTAACATATTCTGTCTTTGGAAGAACTTTGTGTCACGGATGGACAGAGGAGGGTGGCTGAGGAGGGGGTATTGGGCCGGTGGTGGTGGTGGTGGCGGTGGTGGTGACGGGGGAGAAGGGTGGTGCTGTTTCGCCGCCCCTATCATGCTGGGTAAACTCCGGAACTGTTCTCAGCAGTTTCGTCCTGGTGGCGTTTCACGACAGTAAGTAGTTATATTGTTGCCTGCGTGGATGATGGGTGTGTGTGTGTTGTGTTGTGTGTGTGTGTGTGTGTGTGTGTGTGTGTGTGTGTGTGTGTGTGTGTGTGTGTGTGTGTGTGTCCCAATTCCTTTCATGGTTTTATCACGGCTTGTCTACCTGTCTGTATGTCTGCCTTCTTGTCTTTCTGTCTGTCTATCTGTCTCATTCCTTTCTTTCTCTCTTGTGATTCACCAGCTGATGTAATCTTCTCTGTCTCTGTCTTTGTCTTATCGGTCGGTCTGTCTGTCTGCCTCTCTCTCTCTCTCTCTCTCTCTCTCTCTCTCTCTCTCTCTCTCTCTCTCTCTCTCTCTCTCTCTCTCTCTCTCTCTCTCACTCTCACCACCACCACCATCATCTTTATCATGAATACTATACTTTTGTTTGTTATCTATAAAATTTGCTTCTTGCTTTTCAATGTCCTCCTCCTCCTCCCCCTCCTCCTCCCCCTCCTCCTCCTCCTCCTCCTCATCATCATCATCATCATCATCCTCATCCTCATCATCATCATTTTGTTTGATTTTTTTAACTGCCCCCCTTACACCTTTTCTTTGTCTTTCTTAACCACGCCTTTTAATTGCTCATACCTTTCCCAATTTCGTCCTTTTGTTTTTCTATATCTCTTATCCAATCTGATTTTGTTTCTTTCGTTCAGATGTGGGATATTTTTTCTTCATAATCCTATTTTTCCGTCCCTTCTTTCAATGTTCCTTCTTCATTTTAGGATAAACTTTGGCATCCTACCCTACCACACTCAGTGTCAACTAT
>CM065690.1:33971123-33973623 GCA_017654935.2 Phymorhynchus buccinoides
AAATCGTTTGGTGAACGATCTTTCTACTATTTAGCACCTCACTTATGGAATTCCCTCCCACAACATGTCCGCTCATCTGACTCTATTTCCGCCTTTCGCTCTGCCCTTAAAACTCACTTGTTTCGGACATATTATGATTGATTAGTGTTTGTGTGTGAGTGTGTGTGTGTGTGTGTGTGTGGGGTGTGGTGGGGGGGGGGGGGGGGGGGGGGTCCGTTTTATTGCAGAAATCTTGTAAAAAATGTATTTACAATTATTTTATTATTCGTATTTTGTATGTAGAATGTCTACGTCTTGTAAACTTTAAATGCTTGTAAATGAGGTAGAAGGGTATTTTTGTTTTTTGCAAAATTTGTCTATTATAATTAGTCATGTAATTGGTATGTCGATGGCAGTATGATTTTATTTCAAGTTGCAGTATTGTATTCAAACTTGATTGGGAATGTGAATGTGGTCTCTATGTTTCTTCTTAGAATGTTCATGTTGTAACTATTTTACTTGTATAATTAATTGTGTGCGAGTGTGCGTGTGCGCATGCAAGTGTGTGTATGTGTGCGTGTGTGTGTATGTGTGCGCGCGTGCGCGCGCGCGCGCGCGCGCGCGCGCGTGTGTGTGTGTGTGTGTGTGTGTGTGTGTGTGTGTGTGTGTGTGTGTGTGTGTGTGTGTGTGTGTGTGTGTAAGTAAGGAAGTAAGAGAACGTTGTGTGTAAACATCGTGCTTATTTTACTTTCTAATGATTAATTATTTGTTTGCCTTTAATGTTCTTGTTATCAATGTAAAGCGCACTGAGCTCATGTGAGAAAGAGCGCAATATAAATTCCCATTATTATTATTATTATTATTATTATAAGAAATCTTAAGAAACCTCCCAAGCATAAGAAGGAATGTGACACGTGACGTGAGGAGTGTCTTTAAAATGGATCTGATTTTTCTTACTTACAGTTGAATTTTTTTTATCGCCCCTAGAAAAGCTTCAAAAACATGTGGGATGTTTGTTTATAAACGTGTTTTTTTAATGGTAGTGTCCATGTTCAACAATTCTCATTGTTTGCAGCCATTCATTCTGCATACATGGTCAGTTTCTTCTACGCTCTATGGATACATTAGCATACATTATTTTACATTGTTCTAGTATTCAGCATTGGCTTTTATAATCTAAACCTTGTTTTTATGTACCCCCTTTTATAAATTTTGTTTGTTGTCCTATTATTACTTTTATACAAATTGTTTGTTTAGCTCTGTGTGTGTATGTATGTATATGTATGTGTGTGTGTGTGTGTGTGTGTGTGTGTGTGTGTGTGTGTGTGTGTGTGTGTGTGTGTGTGTGTGTGTGTGTGTGTGTGTGTGTGTGCTATATTGTATTGTAATTTAATTCTTATGATGTATTTACTGTATATTGTCTTATTGTCTCTATTTGTATATGTGTTTTATGTGCATGCCAGACAAAGAATTTCTTTATGTTTTAAAGACAATAAATATTTTGATTGATTGATTGATTGATTTTGATTGATTGATTGTATCCTTAGTGTCGATTTAGGTTCAAATCTATGCTAACGTTTGTTGGACACGGAATATGGAAACTTCAAAAACTTGTTGGATGTTTGTATGCCTGAAGTGTTGGTCTCCCCCAATCATGGTGTGAATATTCAACAACTCTCAAACTTTGCATCAATTCATTCTGCATTCACGGTCATTTTCTACTGCTTTCTATGGATGCATCTTTAGGCCCTTAGACTAGTGTCGATTTAGGTTCGAGTCTAGAATAAGTTTTATTGGATAGGGATTATGGGAATACCCAGTTAACCCTCTGCTTTGTGGAGGAAACACTATAAATGCAGGTTAGAAATTGTCCCTTCGGTTTCATACTAGGGGAAGACGGGGTAAAATGCGCATAGGCGGGTAAGAAGCCCACCCCAATTATCTCATGAAATAAAGAAAATTTCAGTCAAATTTGCCCATGAGACGAATGCTAGACATTAACGCTCGTCTCATGGGCAAAATGAGACTGAAATTTGCTTCATTTCATGAGATAATTGGGGTGGGCTTCTTACCCGCCCATGCGCTTTTTACCCCGTCTTCCCTTACTCAAAATACTTGTAGCGGTGCCATAGCCGATGAGGTTTAACCGAGGCGTGGTTACCGCTACACCTATCTGTATTAATAAAAAAAAATCGGGACTTTACTGGTTTCGTACTGCCTCCGGGCATTGCCTCCAGTATTGTTCCCACCATATTTGTATTTACAAATGACCCATATGTGTCTGATTCAGACCGAGAGGACGTAAAACACCATTTTCGTCGTCCCTTCGGTTTCTGATCGCTTCTCGGCCTTTTGGCTAAGACAGTGATTCAGGAACATAAATTTGTGTTTATACCGTGGTTGGTTTGTTCAGCCCGTCGTACATGGCGAAAGCCGATACGCGACGTTAAACTGAACTTCCATCCGTCCCTTCGGAAATTTTAAATTCTGAAATCCGTTCATATATTTTAGAAGTAAAGGC
>CM065690.1:33983623-33986123 GCA_017654935.2 Phymorhynchus buccinoides
TAACATAGCATTAGAAAGGGGCAGTGTCCAACGTAACATAGCATTAGAAAAAGTCAGTGTCCAATAACATAGCATTAGAAAGGGGCAGTGTCCAACGTAACATAGCATTAGAAAGGGTCAGTGTATAACATAGCATTAGAAAGGGGCAGTGTCCAACGTAACATAGCATTAGAAAGGGGCAGTGTCCAACGTAACATAGCATTAGAAAGGGGCAGTGTCCAATGTAACATAGCATTAGAAAGGGGCAGTGTCCAACGTAACATAGCATTAGAAAGGGGCAGTGTCCAATATAACATAGCATTAGAAAGGGGCAGTGTCCAACGTAACATAGCATTAGAAAGGGGCAGTGTCCAACGTAACATAGCATTAGAAAGGGGCAGTGTCCAACGTAACATAGCATTAGAAAGGGGCAGTGTCCAACGTAACATAGCATTAGAAAGGGGCAGTGTCCAACGTAACATAGCATTAGAAAGGGGCAGTGTCCAATGTAACATAGCATTAGAAAGGGGCAGTGTCCAACGTAACATAGTATTAGAAAGGGGCAGTGTCCAACGTAACATAGCATTAGAAAGGGGCAGTGTCCAACGTAACATAGCATTAGAAAGGGGCAGTGTCCAACGTAACATAGCATTAGAAAGGGGCAGTGTCCAACGTAACATAGCATTAGAAAGGGGCAGTGTCCAACGTAACATAGCATTAGAAAGGGGCAGTGTCCAACGTAACATAGCATTAGAAAGGGGCAGTGTCCAACGTAACATAGCATTAGAAAGGGGCAGTGTCCAATGTAACATAGCATTAGAAAGGGGCAGTGTCCAACGTAACATAGCATTAGAAAGGGGCAGTGTCCAACGTAACATAGCATTAGAAAGGGGCAGTGTCCAACGTAACATAGCATTAGAAAGGGGCAGTGTCCAATATAACATAGCATTAGAAAGGGGCAGTGTCCAATGTAACATAGCATTAGAAAGGGGCAGTGTCCAATATAACATAGCATTAGAAAGGGGCAGTGTCCAATATAACATAGCATTAGAAAGGGGCAGTGTCCAATATAACATAGCATTAGAAAGGGGCAGTGTCCAATGTAACATAGCATTAGAAAGGGGCAGTGTCCAATATAGCATGGCATTAGAAAGGGGCAGTGTCCAATGTAACATGACCTTGCAATTAAAGCAAAAATGTTTCGCGATCCTCATCGGTTTAACGTGAGTTTTATAAGGCACCAAAATAAACAAAGTGTAACAATTTCATTGCGTCAGCATTTACTCCACAATGTGAATTGAGTAAAATGGTACTCAGCACATGTTAGCAGGAAGCTTAAAAAATAAGTACAGCTCAAAAAAAGATATTTTAAAGCAAAAGAGATAGTGCAATGGTCAACATATGGCGATATTTTTCACGCCAGAGGGCAGTCAATGCACTAGGGGCTTATCACGCGATTTTCTTACTTGGGCGTAGTGAGAGAGAGAGTGATGGTAGGACCACTCACTGTCTTTCTCTCTTTCTTTATCCCCAACTAATAATAGAGAGAGGATTAGCCCCACACGAGCGTCATGCCCTCTGGCGTGAGAAAAATCGCACTAAGTCTCTCATTAATTGCCGAGTCACTGTGCATTGAAAGTTGAGCCTTTTGGATCTAGGGAGAGCCCTGGAATGGCTGCAGGAAGGTGTGGATGTGTGGGGACCACTGTTACAGCTTAATCATGATTGACACTTGATACTTGAAGTTGGTGACCACCTTCCTGCACAGCCACCCCCTCCTGCAGCTATTACAAGGGTCTCCCAAGTTCCAAAACACTCAACTTTCGCGGCACAACTCTCATAACAAAGTGAATAAGTTCACTATATCTTCTGTTGAGGAAGGACCTTATTGAGAGTTGTACTCATTCCTGAAGCTTCCTGCTAACATGTGATGAGTACCATCACTCTATGGAAAAAATACTGAAGCACTAAATTTGTTGCAGTTTTTATTTCATTTTGAGGTGTTTTTAGATTCATGTTACCATAGAAACCAACGGCGATCACGAAACATTTTTTTCTTTTACTGTAAGACCATGTCTCTTGTGTATGTAATTGCTAAGTTTTAAGGTCCAGACGCGAAGTGTTTTGAAGCTACAAGCAAATTACCAAAACATGTGTACTTTGAAAGTGTTCCCTAACTTTTTGTAGGCAGCTAGTAATTGACAGGGTAATTGACAGTTCAACGTGACATAGAATACACGATTTTCGGGACAAAAGACTAGAGGAGAGTGTTTACCTCCATTACTCATCGACTTGCAAACATTTTTTTATATAGAACAATTAGGGGTGGCCAGTGGCCACAAACTGATAAAACTTGCAAAATGTGACGTAAAAATATAAATGACATCAATATTAGAATGAAGCACGGTGTTCTAAGTGCTGTTGGTGTCTGCTCAAACACACGAAGCGAGAGCTGGGATCTACCAGATGGTAGAGTAACTTCCCCTGTTTGACCCATTTGAATTAGGCAAGATCACTCCCA
>CM065690.1:33993623-33998623 GCA_017654935.2 Phymorhynchus buccinoides
AATGCCCCCAAATTCAAACCGAAACGTCATTTTAAAGAGCAGCCTCAATTTGAAGTTGGGGACATGTGTATGCGGGTCACAGCTACCCAGAAAAAAACACGGGACTTAATCGTGGTGCGTCAGTGTGTCTTTAACACTTTCAAAACGATTTCCTCCAGCCGAAGTCGGACTTGCTAGGACTAACTATTTCTTAGTTAGGCGCATAACGGCAGCATGACGCATCTGCGCTCATAATTGACAGGAAACTGTCTGAGCGATCGAAGAAGAAGAAGAAGAAGAAGAAGAAACACAGTAGACATCTTGTAGCAAGCTGATCTTTCTAACAAACTGACCTCAGCAGGCACAAGAGTAGGGGAAGACGGGGTAAAAAGCGCATGGGCGGGTAAGAAGCCCACCCCAATTATCTCATGAAATGAAGCAAATTTCAGTCTCATTTTGCCCATGAGACGAGCGTTAATGTCTAGCATTCGTCTCATGGGCAAATTTGACTGAAATTTTCTTTATTTCATGAGATAATTGGGGTGGGCTTCTTACCCGCCCATGCGCTTTTTACCCCGTCTTCCCCTACCATAGAAATACACCATAACACGCATTTATGTATGCTGGATGTTGTTGGCCCAGCTTTTAACAACCTCAGCCAAAGCCCATTGAAGGATAGACAGACCTGTGTGTTTTAGGAAGAAGAAAAAACATTCCTATCGCAGAAACAGGTCTTGGTAAATCTTCGAACCTGTAATAAAATATCAGCAATATTACAAGTTCGGTGTTTTAGTAAATTAGTTTTCCTCATAATTCTTAGTCCTTTTGGGGGGAGGAGGGGTGGGGGTTGTTAATTGTGAAGGCAAAGAAAGCTGCAGGCAAAGGAGTCTTGGCAGTTGAGATTCTCCTAAGCTTTTGTTTTGCCATTAGGCTAATAATAATAATAATAATAATGACCATTTTTGTAGCACTTATTTTCCTTACGGGGCTCTAAGCGCTTCACAAAGAAGTTAAAAATCTGAGCAAAACTTTAAAAAAAAACCACGCACTAATCATAACACACGAAACAAAATCACGATAACTACATTTACGTCAAACCCCCCCATTCACACTCCACTAGAATCCAAACCATTACAAAAAGCGTTTTCCACGCAAAAGGCATTTTCTCACACCCGCCCGTTCCCGCATTCACCATCCCCCTTCATAAACCTCAAGCTGACCTATTTTCATAGATCTCCCAGCACGCACGCACACGCACGCACACACACACACACACACACACACACACACACACACACACACGCGCGCGCGCGCGCGCGCATTTAAAAAGAACGCATCACAATTGCTCCCGAGTCCGACTCTTGTATACCACACTACTTCCACTACAACAAACATCGTTTGACTCTACTGGCAGAAAAAAAAAGTGGAATGGAATTATGCTTTTTTTTAAATTTTTGGCAGGAATTGTGAAAATAAACTAGTCTGTGGTATTTGAACGTTTTTAGTTGTTAGTTAAAGACCCACCAGGTCACGTGTCAAACTCACGGGTTTCACGTGGTTTCCCTCACGACTCGCAAACGGCTACATTGTTCACACTCTGTACGCCTTCACTTTCAGCCATTGTGATGTTTCAGTACTGACCAGCAAAGGGCTTTGACCTTCGCCGACGATCGCTGTCAAGGGAGTTAACCTAGTTTGTAGAGGCTAATAGCTGGTAAAAAGTCTTGTTTTGACCAGGTTTGACTCCCATACAAATGTCCCCAAATTAAAAACGAGACATAATTCTAAAGAGCAGCCTCAATTTGAAGTTGGGGACATTTGTATGTGGGTCACATCTACCCAGAAAAAAACGGTGAAGCGGTGAGGTGGTAAGTCGGTAAGAGAAGGTGAGATTAGCGTCCAATCGGTGGTAAGGAGGTGGTAAAGGAGAATTTCAATATTTGGTCTCGGGGGACCCGTTTATGCCCCAGCATCGATTTTGCGGGAAGAAGGAGTGAGATAGAGTGAGTATGGTGTGATGAAGTCGGGGTTGTAGGGAAGGGGAGGGGGGGGGGGGGGGGGGGGGGTCGTTTGTTACTTGAAAATGTGTTGATCTTTCCCTTGGAACTGGTCCAAGGGAATTGTCTAGGATCTGAATTCTTCCCATTTTCTGTCTCGTCTGTTGTATTTTTCATTTAAGCCATTCAGTCGTCTCTTTTCTGACTCCCATGTCCTTTCATGCATTAGAACCAGATGTTCACAGGATATTTCATGCATTAGAACCAGATGTTCACAGGATATTTCATGCATTAGAACCAGATGTTCACAGGATATTTCATGCAGTAGAACCAGATGTTCACAGGATATTTTCATGCAGTAGAACCAGATGTTCACAGGATATTTCATGCATTAGAACCAGATGTTCACAGGATATTTCATGCATTAGAACCAGATGTTCACAGGATATTTCATGCAGTAGAACCAGATGTTCACAGGATATTTCATGCATTAGAACCAGATGTTCACAGGATATTTCATGCATTAGAACCAGATGTTCACAGGATATTTCATGCATTAGAAAAAAAGAGTGCCATGAGATAGCCTACATTTTTTGTAAGCGTTTTCTTAAACTCTTCTTTTGTTGTTTCTTGCTTGTTCACTTTTTAGGTCTGTCTGTCTGTCAGTATCTTATTGCTAATCTGTCTGTCTGACTTTGTCTTTTTGTACCTGTCTGTCTGTCTGTCTGTCTGTCTGTCTGTCTGTCTGTCTGTCTCTCTCTCTCTCTCTCTCTCTCTCTCTCTCTCTCTCTCTCTCTCTCTCTCTCTCTCTCTCTCTCTCTCTCTCCCGCTATCCGAGGCTCTCTCTCTCTTACTCTCTCTCTATCTCCTCTCTCTCTCTCTCTCTCTCTCTCTCTCCCCCCCTCTCTCTCTCTCTCTCTCTCTCTCTCTCTCTCTCTCTCTCTCTCTCTCACTCTCTCGATCTCTCGATCTCTCTAAAGTCGATACAATATTGGTTTAAACTCCAAAGTATGTCTATCCATAGATTTCCCAAACAGGCACATCTCATGATTTTGAATAAGATTCCTGAGTTTACCCATGGTCACTCTAATTATCATAATTGGTCTAAATCTGTTAAAAAATGTTTTGATACTTTTGGTTTTTCAGATGTTTGGCTTAATGGAGGGGTGGGAAATGAAGCTATTTTTCTAAAAGAGTTAAAGCAGAGAATGATTGATTGCTACATGCAAGATTGGCATGCAAAACTATTTGCAAGTGAACGATTTAGTACGTATAGATCATTTAAGTCATCGTTTCAATTAGAAAAGTATTTGTCAGCCATTACTATTAGTAAATTCGTTTATGTCTTAGCAAGATTGAGACTTGGACTGTGTGATCTAAACATCAATAACAGATATAATGAAAAATCAAAGAAATGCCCATTTTGTAACAAGATAGAGAGTGAATTTCATTTTGTGTTTGAATGTCAAACATATGCTTCTCTAAGAAAAAAACATTTATCAAAATACTATACGTTCGTAATCAATGAAGAATGTCTAGCTCGAATGTTACAATCTGATGACGTAATGCTCCTAAGAAATTTAGCAATGTATGCATTTCATGCTTTCAAGACTAGAGATGTACATGTCAATAACTGAATAAGAGCTGAATACTGTATTTTTGTGACTGAATTGAAACATTTAATTTTGTTGCTTATTTTTATATATCAAATTAATTCCCTTGATTCTATTTGATTATGATGTAGGCAGTTACATCCCTTTTTCGTTATTCATTTTTGGTTCTCTAATGATAACGTGTACCCATTGTATACAGGCCGGTGGCCTTACGATTAAACTTTCCGACTTCCGACTTTTCTCTCTCTCTCTCTCTCTCTCTCTCTCTCTCTCTCTCTCTCTCTCTCTCTCTCTCTCTCTCTCTCTCTCTCTCTCTCTCTCTCTCTCTCTCTCTCTCTCTCTCTCTCTCTCTCAATTTAACATAATCGTAGCTTGCAAACCATTTGTGGTTTGGGGTTGTTCAGTGATTGCCTTTTTTTCGTCTCCTTCCATTTACTGATTTTTGTTTTCCTTTTCCAAATCTACCAACCTCTGCGATTATCTCTGTCTCTGTGTGCGTCTGCCTAAATGTATATATGTCTGGTTGTCTGTCTATATCTGTCTGGTTGTCTGTCTATATCTGTCTGTCGATTTGCTATTGTATGATTTCTGTCTTCCCCACTCTCTTTCCCCTCTCTCTGTCTCTGTGCTTGTCTGTATGTTTGCCCCTCCCCCACCCACCCTCTCTCTCTCTCTCTCTCTCTCTCTCTCTCTCTCTCCATCTCGCTATTTAGAATCTTAATCCTTGTTAAATCAAGTTTTTGAGTGTACAGTATTCAGAGTTCTCTCTTACCCTTTCTAACGATAGGCCTACTGTTTACAATGTTGTCAGTATAATCTGGGAGATATTATATAGTCTTGGCTACCGAGTTGCTTGTGGTCTGGACCGGGTGTGGTGTGGTGTTGGCATTTTCTGTTATTATCCATGGCAGGCAACTAGCTCTGTTGGGATCTCTCTCTCTCTCTCTCTCTCTCTCTCTCTCTCTCTCTCTCTCTCTCTCTCTCTCTCTCTCTCTCTCTTCTTCTTCTTCTTCTTCTTCTTCTCTCTCCACTCACTCACTCACTCACTCACTCACTCACTCACTCACTCACTCACTCTCTCTCTCTCTCTCTCTCTCTCTCTCTCTCTTCTTCTTCTTCTTCTTCTTCTTCTACTTCTTCTTCTCTCTCTCTCTTCACTCTTATTCTCTCTCTCTCTCTCTCTCTCTCTCTCTTTCTCTCTCTCTCTCTCTCTCTCTCTCTCTCTCTCTCTCTCTCTCTTAATATATATATCTCTCTCTCTTCTTCTCTTCCTCCTCTTCTTCTTCTCTCTCTCTCACTCTCTCTCTCTTTCTCTCTCTCTCTTACTCTCTCTCTCTCTCTCTCTCTCTGGCACTGACCTGTTTACAACGCACAAGGTCAGTTTACTCTGGGAGACTAAAATAGGTAGGGC
>CM065690.1:34003623-34008623 GCA_017654935.2 Phymorhynchus buccinoides
TCTCCGCTCCGATATTTGGTGCTTTGTTTGTCTAAATGTCAATGAAACTTTGTTTTCTTCCTCACACAATTGATTATGATATTTTTGTCATTCTATGCAGAACTAGTAATTAGTTCAGTTTTGTTGGGAACAAAGGAACTGGAAGATATTTGATTTTTGGTCTAGGATAGGGGGCATGCATTAAAACTTTTATGTGTAGTATGGAATTCTGTATATCAATAAGTATCTGCTTTTTCTGTCTAGACATAAACTATTACAAGTTCTCTAAACATTGTTTCCTATTTGCAGTCTCACTTACCGGTCATAAATATCTCATTCTCCAGGTAAACGTGACACAAATTGCAAAAGGGACAAGATGTTGTTGCCGTTTGTGTGTGTGTGTGCACGCGCGCGTGCGTGCGTGCGTGCTTGCTTGTGTGCGTTTGTGTGTACGCGTGTTCGCGTGCATCCAGATTTATACGCGTATGTTTTTTTGCTCGCATCTTATTTTAAACGTAGATTCCGAAACGCGGACTGTATTCTAATTTTTTCTTTTATAATAAAAAGTAATGCCGATGATTGTTATTCGAAGATAAGCACGCCAAGTTTCATTGAATCTATATACCTGGCTCGCTCCCCCCCCCCCCCCCCCTCTCCCTCCCCCCCCCCCCCCCCCGTGGAGATACCGTGGGATCTTGTGTACAAATAGTTCCCCCACGTTATGGAAGTTCTGTGCTTGTAGCTTCCACTAATCTGTCAGTCTCTTTGACTCAGGTGCGCTTTTTCCCTTTGCTTAATGTCATCTATTACCTTTCTACCTTATTACCAGCCGCGTGCCAAGAGAGAGCAAAGCTGGTAATTTTTCAACGAATTCCGTTTGTTCCTGACTATGTGACTATCTATTTATGTGTGTGACTATATTACCCCCACATTATAACGTTTGAACGGAGGGACCTAGGAGGCTCAAACTTTGCATGCTGATAGGTACTAAGAATATCTAGGACAAGAGCGAAAATGAAGGTCATGGATCAAAGGTCAAGGTCACTGGAGGTTTTTTTTCTTGTAGTTGCTGCCGAGCACCGTGGCATTATAAACTTTGAACGGAGGGACCTAGGATGCTCAAAGTTTGCATGCCGATAGGTACTTAGAATATCTAGGAGAGGTTAAAAAAACCAGAAGGTCATAGGTCGAATGTCAAGGTCACTGGGTGGGCGGGGGGGGAGGGGGTGGTTGATGTTAAAATACATCTTCACCGGGAAAGGGATAGGGTTAGGATAAGCCTATGATGGGGGTGTTGGTGGATTAACATACATCTTCACCGGGAAAGGGATAGGGTTAGGATCAGCCTATGATGGGGGTGTTGGTGGTTTAACATACATCTTCACCGGGAAAGGGATAGGGTTAGGATCAGCCTATGATGGGGGTGTTGGTGGTTTAGCATACATCTTCACCGGGAAAAGGGATAGGGTTAGGATCAGCCTATGATGGGGGTGTTGGTGGTTTAACATACATCTTCACCGGGATTAGGGATAGGGATAGGGTTAGGATCAGCCTATGATTGGGGGTGTTGGTGGTTTAAACATACATCTTCACCGGGAAAGGGATAGGGTTAGGATCAGCCTATGATGGGGGTGTTGGCATTTTAACATACATCTTCACCGGAAAGGGATAGGGTTAGGATCAGCCTATGATGGGGGGGGGGGTGGTTTAACATACATCTTCACCGGGAAAGGGATAGGGTTAGGATCAGCCTATGATGGGGGTGTTGGTGGTTTAACATACATCTTCACCGGGAAAGGGATAGGGTTAGGATCAGCCTATGATGGGGGTGTTGGTGGTTTAGTATACATCTTCACCGGGAAAGGGATAGGGTTAGGATCAGCCTATGATGGGGGTGTTGGTGGTTTAACATACATCTTCACCACGAAAAGGGATAGGGTTAGGATCAGCCTATGATCACTTTCATAAAACTGAAAGAAGTAAACTTTGAGATTGAGGGTCATAGACATGAGGGGTGACTTAAGTAAATCTGTACCGACTTTTCTTTAGAGTATGAGCGCGCAGATAGCTGCGTGTACGCACACACGCACATGCATACACACGTGCACGCTCGTGTGCGCGCGCGCGAACACACACACACACACACACACACACACTTTCGCGCACACATACACAAGTATGCTCACATGCACACATACATAACCCAACATAATTATACTTTTTTTTAGTGCATGAAAACACAATAGCTGAACCATGACACGCACATGCGTGCGTATGCCAGAGGTCAGCATATTGGGGGAGAGAAGTGTGAGGCTGGAAGGAAAAGGTGGAAGGGAGGAGGAGGAAGGAAGGACATTGCAAACATCAAGTAGACTAGACAATGCATGCGTGAGAGAAAAAGACGACTATCTCACCACGTAAAACGCCCTCTCTCTCTCTCTCTCTCTCTCTCTCTCTCTCTCTCTCTCTCTCTCTCTCTCTCTCTCTCTCTCTCTCTCTCTCTCTCTCTCTCTCTCTCTCTGTCTCTCTCTCTCTCTCTCTCTCTCTCTCTCTCTCTCTCTCTCTCTCTCTCTCTCTCTCTCTCTCTCTCTCTCTCTCTCCCTCTCTCTCTCTCTCTCTCTCTCTCTCTCTCTCTCTCTCTCTCTCTCTCTCTCTCACTCTCTCCCCTTTTGTGTGTGCGAGAGGGGGGGAGGGG
Organism: Phymorhynchus buccinoides; assembly: GCA_017654935.2. Taxonomy (NCBI): domain Eukaryota; kingdom Metazoa; phylum Mollusca; class Gastropoda; order Neogastropoda; family Raphitomidae; genus Phymorhynchus; species Phymorhynchus buccinoides. The sequence goes on from CM065690.1 coordinate 34,006,298, forward strand.
GGGAGGGGGGGGGGGGGGGGGTAGATAGACGGTTTTGTTGTATCTATTTTTTCTTCTTCATGCATAATTCTTCGATGATTACTTTTTGCATGCTTCTTCATTATTTTTGTGTTGAATATATTGATTTTCTTGCATGTTTGTTTGAGGGCAAGATGTAAAAAAGCCCATTGTGTGCTTACTCTTTTTCCCTCAATACAAGTTTTTTCGTTCGTTCGTTCTCCCTCCCTTCCCTTATCATCTTTATTTATCGAACCCGTTTGGCTTCCCATCTTGCATTATTTCATATTAACACCCCCTCCCCCTCTTCTATCACAATCCATCCAACCTATCAGTCTGTTTCAGGGTTTTTTTCGTTCATTTTTTGCTCTTTCTTTTTGTCAGTCTTCACGCGCTAAATGTCAAATTATTGTCTAACCTACCTTTATAAGGAATCTATAGCAGGTAGGCGGCCCTGGAAATTGTTCAGAAAGTGGAGCAGCTTGATAGATTTACAGTATGGTAACAACAACACAAAGTAACGATGAGACTGAGAAAGAGAGAGAGAGAGAGAGAGAGAGAGAGAGAGAGAGAGAGAGAGAGAGAGAGAGAGAGAGAGAGAGAGAGAGAGAGAGAGAGAGAGAGAGAGAGAGAGAGAGAGAGAGAGAGAGAGAGAGAGAAGAAGAAAAGAGATGGAATGATGCAAAATATAGGAATTGCAAAATTGATAATGTTAAAGAGAAGAAAGAAAGTCAAGGTTATACGGTCGGTCGTATTACTTGAAGGTCTGATCTTTGATTAAGCAAAGAGAGAGAGAGAGGGGGGGGGGGGAGAGGGGAGGGAGAGACAGAGAGGGGAGGAGAGAGACAGAGAGAGAGAGAGAGACAGAGAGAGAGAGAGACAGAGAGAGACAGAGAGAGAGAGAGAGAGAGACAGACAGAGAGAGAGAGAGACAGAGAGAGAGAGAGATAACGATAACGATAACGATATTTATTTGGTAAGGCCAAGGCCCCATTCAAAGGGGTGATTCACAATACATATATTAAACTTACAACAATCATGAGTAATGCATAACACAATATAAATATTCTTGCTAACTGAGCTAACTTACCATAATGCTTCTTCTCTTAAATACCAAATATAAATACATAGCAAGATTGCACATAACAATTTCATTTGTTGAAGTCAAAAGTAGCACTAATCTGAAAAGAGCTGGGTTTCTAAAATATTTTGCAGGAATATATTTTTGTCTTAAATCATTAAATACTGGAGAACATAACACAAAATGAAACTCATCTTCTTTATCTAATCTACACAGAGGACATAACACATTTAGCATAGCATTGAATTTGTATCTCTGTCTGCGTATAGCTATATCTGAAACACCAAATCTTAACTTTGTAACTGTAGATCTGACAAATCTATTGATATTGTTAGACATTAAATATGGTTCTACCAAATAGTTTCTTTTTAACAGCCTAAATAACGAAAACCTGTCACTATTTTGAATATGGTAATCCCAATCTTGCCATCTGCAGTCAATCACACGTTGTTTAAAACAAGACAAAAAGCTACGAACACATCCAACACCTTGATCCATCCATACATATGCAAAGCCATAAATACTCAAACATTTTCGAATATCAGAAGCCCAAGTTGTTTTCCCTCTAGCATCTAATTCATACAATGTTTTATACGCTTTCAGAAGTAATCTTTGCTCACTCATGCGACCTAATCTAAGCCAATATGTAATGCATTTTACTAAAGAATTAAAACAAATAGGAAATCTGCCAAGTTCGCCATACACAAGGTCATTGGGTGTACGTCTATCAACATTTAAGAACTTTTTCATTGCAAATAAATGCACCTTTTCAATTTCACGCCCATAGACAAACCCCCAAATTTCAGCTCCATATTGGACTATTGGTTAAACTTGTGCATCAAATAACTTAAAGAACAATTTAACTGAATTATTATCAAATTTATACAGTACTTTTAATATGTTCCAAACAGCTCTTTTTCCTTTACTAACAAGTTCCTGACAAGCAAACGTAAAACTAAGTTTTGTTGAAAACTGCAAACCCAAATATTTATAAGCGTTAATAACAGAAATTTCAGACTTTCCATAAAACCACCTTTCCCGCCTGGCTAGATACCCACCTTTTCGAAATACTATGATATTTGTCTTGTTCATGTTTACTTTTAATTCTAATCTGTTTGCAGCCTTATATAAGTTATTTAACTGTGTTTGTAATGTTTAATGTTTAGCATTCATCTCATGGGCAAATTTGACTGAAATGTCTTTATTTCATGAGATAATTGGCATGGGCTTCTTACCCGCCCATGGGCT
>CM065690.1:34011123-34018623 GCA_017654935.2 Phymorhynchus buccinoides
CACACACACACACACACACACACACACCAAGTGTGTGCATTTACTTCTGCAAAAAGAAGATGGCCACCACCTCAGAAGAAGAAACACACGCACACACACACTACCCATCTCTTCACTATTTTGCTATGCACTTTATTTCTTAACCCTTTCACCGCCAAAGTCACATTTTAGCACCACAGTGATTTAACACCTACATCACTAAAAGGCATCAAATTGGGGTCTATTATCCAAAGACCCTATTGTCTTAGTTTTTGGAAGTGAGTGAAAATAGGGTTTTACGCCCTTTTCGGCCTTTCGGCCATGTGGGGCATTTGTAAATACAAAGATGGTGGGAACAATACTGGAGGCAATGCCCGGAGGCAGTGCTAAACCAGTAAAGTCCCGATTTAAAAAAAAAAAATACAGATATGTGTAGCAGTAACCACGCCTCGGTTAAACCTCATCGGCTATGGTACCGCCACTTGATTAAGTTTTTGGAAGTAAGGATAGACCTTATTTTATAGATTTCACAGAAGAATCCCCCAGTACTGCAGATGGATTTTTGTTCTCTACCCAGGTACATTTAATGGACATTTCTGGCTGAAATATGGCTGGCGGTGAAAGGGTTAAAGTTCGTTGTGTTTCTTTGCCTCTCTGTCTACTCTCCTCTCTTTATCTCTCACCCTTCTCATCCTCTCTTTCTTTCCGCTTTGTGTCCCCCGTCCTCTCTTTCTCCCTTTCCGTGTGTTTCTTTTTGTTTTTATGATTATTTGTATTATACGCTATTTCTCCCCCCCCCCCCCCCCCGTCTCCCCCGAGATTGTAGTCTTATAAGCCGTGTTCACACATAGGGGAAGACGGGGTAAAAAGCGCATGGGCGGGTAAGAAGCCCACCCCAATTATCTCATGAAATGAAGCAAATTTCAGTCTCATTTTGCCCATGAGACGAGCGTTAATGTCTAGCATTCGTCTCATGGGCAAATTTGACTGAAATTTTCTTTTATTTCATGAGATAATTGGGGTGGGCTTCTTACCCGCCCATGCGCTTTTTACCCCGTCTTCCCCCTAAGCGGATATTCCACGCGGAAACCCGTGCGCAATCCATAAATAAGTGAAAGAAAGAAAGGAAAAGATTTGCGCACGTGTCCGAATTTACTTTTATCCTTCTTTCTTGCACTTATTTAGGGTTTTCCGTACGGAACTTACGCGTCTAATGTGAACCCGGACTAATACAACCAACAAAAAAACACGTTTTCCATGCAAACCGGTACTAAATCTGTGCCTGGGCGTGACAAGGATGCAACAAATCTACATTGTTTCAAGGGACACGTTTCTACTTTATTTTCTGTCAGCCCATTTCCCTGTATGCGCACAAATAAAACAGAGATTGTTTTGTATAGCAACGTCATGGCAAACCATTTGAACGCGCTCTCGGTGAGTATGGTCTCAGAGAGAGAGAGAGAGAGAGAGAGAGAGAGAGAGAGAGAGAGAGAGAGAGAGAGAGAGAGAGAGAGAGAGAGAGAGAGAGAGAGAGAGAGAGAGAGAGAGAGAGAGAGAGAGAGAGAGAGAGAGAGAGAGAGAGAGAGAGAGAATGGGTTGAAGATGAAAAGAAATGCCTGGTTGGGGGATACGAGAGAATACTATGTGGTTAGTGGGGGAAGATTGAAGGATAACAAGAACAATCTTCAAAGGGTATTAATGTCAATAGAAACACGCAACATAGGTACTCTCTCTCTCTCTCTCTCTCTCTCTCTCTCTCTCTCTCTCTCTCTCTCTCTCTCTCTCTCTTTTTTTTTTTTCTCTCTCTCTTTCTCTGAATGTGTGTGTATGTACGACGTGTGTCTACGTCTGTTAGAGAGAGAGAGAGAGAGAGAGAGAGAGAGAGAGAGAGAGAGAGAGAGAGAGAGAGAGAGAGAGAGAGAGAGAGAGAGAGAGAGAGATTCTGTATGTCAGTGAAAGTAGTTTAATATCAATAGTAAGCTTAGGTCGATCAGCAACAGCTGTAGAGTTAGGCCTACTGTAATAATTTATGTACAATACGTATAGTACACCTAATAAATAAACCTTGTGATTTACACCGGTTGAATTTCTCATAAACAGACAGCCTCTTTGATCGAAACCACGTCTTTTATTTATCTGTGAAAACAGCGACTATGATAACAACGGCAACAAAATGACAAGCATATAATTGACAAGCATATAATTATGTGCAAATGTTAAGAAAAGCCCCCTCCTCTGCACCCTTCCGATTCATTTCAGGCTGTTCCATCGACCGCTGTCGCATTCTCAGATTACCATTGACACTAAGCTGACCCTAAACCTATCCCTTAGGGTTAGGGTTAGAAATAGGGTTAGGGATAGGGTTAGGGATATGCTTAGGGTCAGTTTAGTGTCAAACTTCCCTTTTAGTGTTGAAGCCCCCTCCTCTGCACCCTTCCGATTCATTTCAGGCTGTTCCGTCGACCGCTGTCACATTCTCAGATTACCATTGACACTAAGCTGACCCTAAACCTATCCCTTAGGTTTAGGGTTAGAAATAGGGTTTGGGATAGGGTTAGGGATATGCTTAGGGTCAGCATTTAGTGTCAAACTTCCCTTTTAGTGTTAAGAAAAGCCCCCTCCTCTGCACCCTTCCGATTCATTTCAGGCTGTTCCGTCGACCGCTGTCGCATTCTCAGATTACCATTGACACTAAGCTGACCCAAAACCTATCCCTTAGGGTTAGGGTTAGAAATAGGGTTTGGGATAGGGTTAGGGTCAGTTTAGTGTCAAGCACACAAAATAATTAAAAAAATTGATGGTACGTTGTGCACGTAAATTCAGAACACAGTAATCTGAGAATGCGACAGCGGTCGACGGAACAGCCTGAAATGAATGGAAGGGTGCAGAGGAGAAGGGTTTTTCTTAACATTTGCCTAATATAATTACGATATTAATGAGTCTTCCAAATAACTTTTAAAGGATGCGACAAGTCTTTCTTTAATTTTATTGAATACTAGATGACATCGTTTACTTTTTTTAAATTTTTACGTAGAGGGGTGAATGCCAGAACTGACTATCTGTGTTCTTTATTCCTTTTGAGATAGACCGTTCTGGCAGGCACCCCTCGCCGCCCCGCCTACATCCCAAATTAATCTCTCAAGTTCTAAGTGATACCAGAGAGTAAGATAGCAGCAGACAGACAGATAGAGTATGGGGAGTGTTGTTGGTCCGATTCTAAGGTGCTTCCATTGTTGAAGATCTTGGAGTGAAATGAATAAATCTGCCCCACAGAAAGACGAAGGGCGAAGGAAGAGGGTTAACGCAGAGGGAGACAAAGTGGCCGCCATAAAGTCAACCGTTGGCTTCTGTGTGTCAGTCATGCCTGTGGCAATGCACTTGGTTGGATGAGGCAAGGGCGACAACCACTGTACTGGCCAGTGCTGTTGTCTCCTTTTTTGTCATTGTCACTCTCCAGTCGAGCGGAGTACAGAGTGGTTGGTTTGTGGATCGTTTGGTCATTTTTAGCCTATTATTTGGGTTAGTGTTACCGAAGTGAAGTGATATCTGTGATTTTCATTCTGAATTGTTCTTCTTCTGTCGGAAATAACTGCTGGTACATAACATTGTTGTTAAATATTAAGTAGACCTGTGTATCAATAAGTCACGTGAAAGCGTTCTTTTACTTTTAATCTTTTATAGACCTTTATTATAGAAACTTCGTGTGATAGATATAGATTATGTATAGATATTTCGCCTGAACATTGTGTTGTATGTTGTGACTGCAAGAGAAAATTCCTTGTTGAATTTTGACTGGGATGATAAAAAAAAAAGATTGATTGATTGCAACTTAAAACTCTCTAGAAAAACAACAACATTTTTGAAGTTTGTGAATCTTCCTTTTGCTGATTAGGGCCAACTCTGCTTGAATCATTGTTTCACTATTGTAGAGCAATAACACATTTTGATGGTCTCTGTCACAGCGACTGTTCTTCACTATGCCGCAAGTCAATAAACAAAATTATGTAAGCCTATATGTCATAAGGCCATGTTTGTGAACAACACTTTTCTTCCCCCAATGATTATGATTATATAGAATCAAAAGAAGGTAAAATCACACCCTTCGCTTTCCTACTCAGTCCAACCGTCACCTCCATGCTCTCTCTCGTCATGTCCTTTTGAACTGCTGGGAGTTATGCGACATCAGAAGGAAACACTACACTGCGGAGTCAATGAACATTTTGTTCCGTGACACGATCTTTAATTTCTTAAAAGAAATTAATATTTTTCACTTGATATAAGCTACTGTGGTGTTTTTAACTCTAGACGTCTCATGTTTTTACTTGCTAAGTTTGTGATTGATTAATGGTTTTTAACAAAAGTATTTTAACAAAAAACTTTGATTTTGTTTTAACCTTGTGTTTTTATCCCTTTTTAATACGTGGTAAGATTGAACGTGGTGACAGCCCTGACATGGCCTTTGTTGTTGACGGGGTTATAATTTTAATTTTAATCTTAATCTTAATCTCTCTCCTATCACACCCATCTCCCCAATCAAAGTTTTTGCGAGCTAGTCTATTTTAAGGCGGAGGGGCGGCCCATCAATCATTCTTCTCAAGCCATCTTACCCTTTCTTCCTTCACTGACTACCGTGTGAGATTGGTTCTGTACAAAATGACAGTAACGACCGACCAGAAGGTGGCCCGATCAACAGCTTGATAAACTATATTATTTTTAAGCCTCTCGTGCCACCCCCCCCCCCCCTCTCCTACCCCCCCCCCCCCCCCCCCCACACACACACACTTTGCCAACTTATACACTTCTAAATATTTATGTATTATTGACCACTTTTCTCTACCACCACCCTCTCTTACTTTAAAATAAAATAAAATATGTGTTTTCTTCTTTTTTATATGTGCAACAAACAAACAACTAAGCTTACACAAGTGTAACGTGACGTTATTTTATTCACAAGAGACAAAACAAAACTACTGGATATTTCGGCGAATGCGCCTTTATCAACACAGACAAACAAGAAAACAGCAAACAGCAAATGTAGCAAAAGGAGCAAAAAGCAGGCAACAAAAGGAGCAAAAAAACAAGATCAAAATTTAAAAAAACAATACTTCCCCTCTACAGTCCAATGCGTAAATGATCAATTACAATTTTTATTATATATTATTTTGACAGGTGTCTACCCCCTCCCTCCGCTCCTCTTTCTCTTTGTAAAATTTGTGCTTTCTTCTTTTCTTTTCTTTTAAAACACCATTCTGACAGGTATCTATCTACAAAGTAACAAGTGACAGGCCATCACTCAAAGTGAACAGATTCAAGAAACGTAAGTAAAGCTTAAAAAAACAAAACCCAAGCATGAAGCTGAGAATGACGATTAACTCATTCGCATCGCAACGATTTTGAATTGTTAAAAAAACCTCACAAATCACTCCAGCCATACACGCACACACAAACAAAATGTACATAGACAAAAGGAGAAATGAAAGAAGATTACAGGTTTTTACTTCAGGTTTAGACATAGGGAAGTGGTAGATCAGACTTTAAAAAAAAAATATATAGACTTTTTATATATAAAAAAACTCTACAGCAATTAGTTTCCCCACTTCAAACCACTACAAACGCATAGTAAGAGGCAAAAGTGTGGTCTAAGGGAGCGAAGCGAGTTTAGAAGTGACCAAAGTGTGGTGTGCACACCAGATTTACTTCCCTTGAAACAAATTCATCAAATGGACAGCTTTATATTAATTCCGGCCATATATGGGTGGAACGACTTGAGTGAGTTAATAAATCATCTCGCTTTAACTGTATTACTTTGAGGAACTAACAACCCTCCCTCAAAAATTATCTTGACTTTTGTTACAGCTTCAGTGCTTTCTGTTTCTTTCCACAATATTATCTCTCCAATGTCCCCCGTTGTACAACGCGGGACCAGTGAAAGCAAGGTTTACCCAACATTGTATTTTCTTGCAGCTAAAAGGCCTATTAGGGAAGGTGTTAGCCAGTACAATGTAGGATACAAAAAAAGATGCAAACAATAATCTCTTCAGCAATACCCGCAAATAATGCAAATTGAGAAAACAACGTTAGAGATACACTGACCCACCACGATTAAGTCCCTTGATTTTCTCTGGGTAGCTGTGACCCATATATAAATGCCCCCAACTTGAAATTGAGGCATATCAATATTCTGATCGCTTCTCTGCCTTTTGGCTAAGACAGGAACATACATTGTTTATACCATGGTTGGTTTGTTCAGCCCGTCGTACATGGCGAAAGCCGATACGCGACGTTAAACTGAACTTCCACCAAATTGAGGCTGCTCTTTAAAACGATGTTTCGTTTTCAATTTGGTGGCATTTGTATGGGAGTAAAACCTGGTCAAAACAAGATTTCTTACCAGCTATAAGAGGGAAAACACGTGAAACACGTGATTTTGACATGTGATCTGGTGGGTCTTTAAGGAAACGTTCAAGAAATTAAAACGTTTCTATAGAATAATTAATTTTAGTCAACTTCTTTCCCTTGTACTAAAGCTATTGCGTGGAAAGAATGTCAGGCGAGTAAAGGTAGAATTTCTTCACACATTAGTTCATGCGTGTCATTGTAAAGCTTCGTCCATTTTCCCTGCATTTTCCAGAAATTCTTTTCTATTGAATGTTGTTAATTTTTTTCTTTTATGATTTGTCCACATATTATTATTTCCCTGTCAAAAACTGACTCAAACATTATGCAAAATGCGAAGATGACTGAAAATCTCATCCAAATTTATACTACAGAAACAAGTGCAACGCCGAGCGGCTGCAAAGTCCCCTCGCAGCATCGCCGAGCTACTCCGATAGAGAGAGAGAGAGAGAGAGAGAGAGAGAGAGAGAGAGAGAGAGAGAGAGAGAGAGAGAGAGAGAGAGCGTCAACCACAGAGCTACAAAGCTGTTTCATGGCGCATGTGTGTTCGGACCCGTGATTTGAGCGCGCGCGATCATGCGCACACGAGCGCACAGAACAATTCATGACAACTGTGTTATAGACCATTCATCAAGAAATGTTGTGAAAAAAACTGCATTGAAATGCATGCAAAACTTCGCGAGATATTAGCGATTATGTGTTTCGGGGTTTGAACCCCGTAACTGGCGCGACCTTGACCTTAATGTAAAACTAAATACATCAGTGGATAGCTTGCATTTTGGCAAATTAGTATGCCAAATTTCATGATGATAGACTGAATAGTTTTTTAGAAAAACGGACGAATACCGGACGGACGGACGGACGGACGGAGGCACGCCGGACGGATCAGACAGAAACAATAGCTCCCCGAACCTTCGGCTCGGGGACTAAAAATTAGCCCCAAACAAAACTACGAAACTCTAAAGAACGTGAACCAGAGAAACGAACAATCGGCATGGGATTCGTTGCGTAGCTTGCTTTTGTTGAAAAATGGTGCTTTACGTCCTCTCGGTCTGGAACAGACACGTATGGGACATTTGTAGATACAAAGATGGTGGGAACAATACTAGAGGCAATGCCCGGAGA
>CM065690.1:34033623-34041123 GCA_017654935.2 Phymorhynchus buccinoides
TGGAAAGGAAAAGACGAGAGAGGTTGTTCCTCTTTTGTAATGCAGGACTTTGTAAGAGAGAAATGTGAGGGGATATTGTGGAGGAACGAATCGATCAAACTGGAGAGATGATTACCCGGGCCGCGCATGTGTACACACATATTCATACTCACGCGCGCGTGTGCACAGATACATTAAGAGAGAGAAGATGAGAGAGAGAGAGAGAGAGAGAGAGAGAGAGAGAGAGAGAGAGAGAGAGAGAGAGAGAGAGAGAGAGAGAGAGAGAGAGAGAGAGAGAGAGAGAGAGAGAGTGTTTGTGTCTGTGTGTGTGTGTGTGAATCAGAATCAGAATCAATGTTTATTGCCCTTTAAAACCAATAGAAGGTTTTATATGACACTAATAAAACATTATAACAATAACGTTAATAATAACACAGAGAGAGAGAGATAGGGGGGGGGGGGTATTCTGTAAGTTTAGTGTAGTCTTTGATGATAGTGTGAGAGAGAGAGAGAGAGAGAGAGAGAGAGAGAGAGAGAGAGAGAGAGATTGTGTGTGTGTGTGTGTGTGTGTGTGTGTGTGTGTGTGTGTGTGTGTGTGTGTGTGTGTGTGTGTGTGTGTGTGTGTGTGTGTGTGTGTGTGCGTGCGTGTGTGTGTGTGTGTGTGTGTGTGTGTGTGTGTGTGTGTGTGCGTGTGCGTGCGCGTGTGTGTGTGTGTGTGTGTGTGTGAGTACGCGCGCGTGTGTGTGTGTGTGTGTGTGTGTGTGTGTGAGTACGCGCGCGTGTGTGCGTGTGTGTTTATGAGCCCACACATGATTATGTTCTATGAAGCATTTGTTAACGACAGTGATGAATTTAACCATTTTCTTTTAAACTTAATATTAAGGCTTCTTGGGTGTTCATGGTCATTGCAAAACGGTCGTTTGTGATTTCAACACTTTCAGATACATTGTATTTCCCTATTGATGAAGACTATGAATTGCTTCTGGAATCTTTCTATAGGATTTAACAGCACGTGCAATTTTGGATTTATTTGTGAGAAACCAAATATGTAGGCCTCTGATAGGTTAAACTACATCATTGAATGAATGCCTGAATTTTTTTTATAACCTAGGCTTATTGGTGTCGTTGGTTTAGTGACTCGGTTCGCAATAAACTTGAAAATTGAATCTGATTGCTTCAATGGTGCATACCATATTGCATAAAACATGTTCTATCAAGGACAGCCCCATCAAAAGCCCTATCAAAGGATAGCCCCTAGTGGTAAAATGCTGACAGTTGTGTTTTGATGAACAACACACCCCGAACACCCACGTTGTTGTTGGTAATATATTTCGGAATACAAGTTCCCTTTGTCTAACACAATCATGGACTAAATTAAAATAGGTTGTGTGCCACACTCGAGGTTAAATCTTATGAAGACAGTTCACTGTTTATAAAACAGTTGTGTTTTGCTCGCAATTTTCAGCAACAACCCATCAATGAATAAAAACGCCGTTAAGTTTCTCTTTCACTCAGTTTGATACACCGAAGACCTCCACATACTGCTTTCAATATGTGATCCAGAGACGAGCTTTGATTACTGCACTGCTAAATCCCAGGACTCAAGGGATTGTAGAGGACTCTGAAGGATTTTGCGATCCTTCTCGTGTTAACCTACAATTTGTGCAAACCCCTTTTCAAAAACGCCAAGTCAAACCTTCGACGTCTTAACCGAACAGACATGGATTGTAGAGGACTCTAAAGGATTTAGCGATCCTTCTAGCTTTAGCCTACAATTTGTGCAAAACCCTTTTCAAAACGCCAAGCCAAAGCTTCAACGTCTTCACCGAACAGACATGGATTGTAGAGGACTCTAAAGGATTTAGCGACCCTTCTCGTGTTAGCCTACAATTTGTGCAAAACGCCAAGTCAAACCTTCAACGTCTTCACTGAACAGACGACAATCATAGTCTGTCCGCTACTACGTCACAATCAGGATGACGTCACGGCGGTGCAGCCTGACTCACGATATCGGGGCGTCCCTGGCCAGCCTGAGCGCCCTGGCCACCCGGCGTAACAGCAACAACAAACGTCCAACCAGCACCAACCTGCTGCCCCCCAATGGGATGCCCAGAATTTCTTCGTTGAAGAGGTGGGTGGGACACAAGGTTGTTGATGGTTATGGTAATTGTTTGAATGAAAACTGTTGATTGTTTTGTTGTTGTTGCTGTTGTTTTGTTCTCTTTACCTAGGGGATAAATCATTCAAGCTAAGCGTTTTGTTTTTCTTGGTAGGGGAAGACGGGGTAAAAAGCCCATGGGCGGGTAAGAAGCCCATGCCAATTATCTCATGAAATAAAGCAAATTTCAGTCAAATTTGGCCATGAGACAAATGCTTGTCTCAAGTCTCATGGCCAAATTTGCCTGAAATTTGCTTCATTTCATGAGATAATTGGCATGGGCTTCTTACCCGCCCATGGGCTTTTTACCCCGTCTTCCCCTATGTTTGTTTTTCCTGCTTGTCAATAATTTTATCTGGGGAAAAAAGTATGAACGGATTTTGATGAGGTTTTGTTGTAGGTTGCAGCATAGTCTCAGAAACATTCCATCAGCATTGCTGATGCAATCTGATTTGTCAACCATGCCCTACAGGAATGCTTTACTTTTTATTGACCGGTTTTTGTTTGTTGTTGCGAACTAGCATAACTGATGTAATGGACACAGGGGGTGAAGAATTCAGTGAACTGTGGGTGTGTTACGGGAAAAGCCTGTCAAAAAGCATTAAGTCATCATTCGCACAATGAATATTATGTCTTGTGATCCTTCATGAATCACATGAAAAAAAAATCATTTCAAACGTTGTCTTTACGGGGCTTCTGTCTCAATGGTTGGCTTAACGTCTAATTAGGCGTAGCCTCTTATAGACAGTGACACTTTATGGGGGGAAACGTGTGCGATTTATAGAAGTTTCCTTATTTGTAGGCATGAGCTCACGTGGAGTCCCCCATGCAGTGTGGATTGACAGTGTATCAGAACTTGGTAAAGAAAATGTTGCTTGTTTGTTAGACCTGTATTTGTGTTCGATGTTTGTCTCCTTGTTTCAGAGTGTACACACGCAATAAGGGGTCTGTGTTCTTTGCAGTTGTTGTTACTGTTAAGAACAATCCTTCACGTTTGCATGCACGTGTACACACACACGCACACACACACACACGCACACACACACACACACACACACACACACACACACACACACACACACACACACACACACACACACACACACACACACACACACACACACACACACACACACACACACACACACACACACACACACACACACACACACACACACACACACACACACACCACACACACACACACACACACACACACACACACACACACACACACACACACACACACCGTTGACTTGACTTTTTTTTGAAAGTTTCCCATATTTTAGTGGATTGTCTGACCGCCGCCCTCCACCAATTTCATCATCATGTGTTCACGCGTTTTCAAATCAAAAGTCTGTTCACCAACAGACAAGCAAACAACGTGAAACGTCCTCGGCAGAGATGAAAACGACTTCCTTAACGAAAAATGATGTTTTGTGAAGATTAACTCGACTCAAAGGGCCGGGGGAACAACGAGAGGGGGAGGGGGGGGGGGGGGGGGGGGAAGAGGACAGTAAAGAATAAACGGGGATTTTTTTAGATTGTTGGAGAAGCAGGATTGAGGGATAATGGGGGGGAGGACTGGGATTGATCTCATCAATCACAGTATGGGGGAGGGTGACACCCGTTTAGGGGAGGATGGTGGGGCAGTCCGGTTAGCCGGTGTCCCCAATTCAGTGGCTACTTCACATTGATCGACAGAACTTTCAAATGGAATTAGGCTTGTTTACTTCACCCAGTCCATTCCAGAGAGATCAAGACTTGATGCCAAGGATGAACGAAAGATTTGCAATTTTGCAATCTAACTGTCTCACTCTGTCTGTCTGTCTGTCTCTCTGTCTGTCTTCTCTCTCTCTCTCTCTCTCTCTCTCTCTCTCTCTCTCTCTCTCTCTCTCTCTCTCTCTCTCTCTCTCTCTCTCTCTCTCTCTCTCTCTCTCTCTCTCTCTCTCTCTCTCTCTGTCTCTGTCTCTCTCTCTCTCTCTCTCTCTCTCTCTCTCTCTCTCTCTCTCTCTCTCTCTCTCTCTCTCTCTCCCTCTCTCTCATAATGATTGTGAAGATGTTGATGGAAATGAGGGTATATATATATATTGTGAGGAAGAGCATCCCAATGAGCCAGAACATTTGTACTTGATGACTGTATATGCAAATAGGAAGATAGGAAGGGTATATTAAAAAACTTAAAGTGTGGGAAAAGTCCAGGACATGACAGGATCATTAGTGAAATGATACAGCATGCTGGCGACAGTGTTTTAGATTACCTAGCATTATTATTTAACACTATTTTAATATACAGGCGTTTTTCCTAAGGAATGAGCGAAATCTATTATTTTGTACCGATCCTTAAAAAAGGTAGCATTAACCCGATAAGTACCGAGGAGTGGCCTTGTCTAGTGTTGCAAGTAAAACTTACACACACACATTTGTGCCTTGCCTTAAGGCTATGTCAGACCGATCGACATAGGCTAGAACACCAAGGCTACATCAAAATGTTGTTATGCTTTGCATAGTTATGCGGGGGTTGTCGTTAGCCATGACAAGCTCCTAACATAGCATCATCAGTCTCCGAAGTCGGAGTGTGACTGCCAACGTGGCGAGGTAATCAAAATCGGTCACACACGTAATGTTCTTATCCCTAGCTGGTGCATTTGTACCATAGTGTTCAATTGCTTCGACTGTTGGGATGATCCCTGGAGTCTTTTAGCCAACGTACGACAACAACAACGAGAACACACACATTTTAAATAAAAGATTAACTGCATAAGTTCTACTAAAATCTTAGTCCGTGTGATAGCGCGCGCGCGCGCGAGTGTGTGTGTGTGTGTGTGTGTGTGTGTGTGTGTGTGTGTGTGTGTGTGTGTGTGTGTGTGTGTGTGTGTGTGTGTGTGTGTGTGTGTGTGTGTGTGGGCGTATGTGTGTGTGTGTGTGTGAGAGAGCGAGGGGGGGAGTGTGTGTGTGTGTGTGTGTGTGTGTGTGTGTGTGTGTGTGTGTGTGTGTGTGTGTGTGTGTGTGTGTGTGTGTGTGTGTGTGAGTGAGAGAGAGAGAGAGAGAGAGAGAGAGAGAGAGAGAGAGAGAGAGAGAGAGAGAGAATGACAATGACAATGTTTGTGTTCCCGAGAGAGAGAGAGAGAGAGAGAGAGAGAGAGAGAGAGAGAGAGAGAGAGAGAGAGAGAGAGAGAGAGAGAGAGAGAGAGAGAGACAGACAGACAGACAGACAGACAGACAGACAGACAGAGACAGAGGGGAAAGTGAAAATTATGTGATTCTACAAGCCAGGTTCTTCGCTGTTTTACATAAGTGAATTTATCAGTGCAGATTGTAATTCCACGTGACAGCTCGTGACTGTGTGACGTAGGTTCCCAGTGACACAACACAACACACCTCTGTCTGAATAATAATGAGGTACAAAGACAATAGGCTATTACGAATATGGAAGAAAACCCTGTGATTTGTAGATATGATGATAATGTCACATAGACATATACAGGGGCCTTTTTTATGTGTTTGTGTTTATTTGTTTGTTTGATTTTTTAAACCAAGAATGCCCGATGGGCAAGCGAAAACAACAACCAGAAAGCATCGACTAAGTGCAAATCTCCGCCAGGGAGAGTAGGAAGATGAATACTACTATGCCCCTTATAGAGCTGCTTTTAGGCTAGTCTGGCTAAAGGTCTGTGTACACATTAACTCGCACTTTCTTTCTAGTTTGACAGGAAAATCAAACTGAACGTCGGAGTCCTTCGGATGTGGACTTAAAGGTAGTCTGACCCAAGCGCTTTACGCACGTAAAAATCCCACAGCAGTTGAAAGTCGGTAAGAGCAGGGAGAACTCCCGCTGCCTGGTATGGCCAAATTGACAGCTAGGTTTTCCAAGTGTGCCCACACCCCGTCCTCACCCTGTGCCCCCAAAATTTTGTTGTTGTTGTTGTTGTTATGTATTCATAATTTGGGTAGGCGCTGCGCTTCCGGCAACGCGCTCTCCGGGGGAGAGCAGTCCAAATTTTACAGAGATAAGTCTCTGTGACTAGAATATACCAAATACAAAATACAAAATACATTATTCACGATATATTTCTATTTCCCAATGGCAACACAGTGTATCCCGCTCTTAAAGGTCTGTGTACACGTTAACACTATTCACCCATTATTTATATTTCCCCATGGCGACACAAGTGAGCTGTAAGTCACATTAAGTGTGGGCTATCACCGTGTTGCCATGGGGAAATAGAAATATCTCGTGAATAGTGTTAGTGTGTACACAGACCTTAATATGACTTACACAGCTCACTGTGTTGCCACGGGTAAATAGAAATATCTCGTGAATAGTGTTAGCGTGTACACAGACCTTAGTATGACTTACAGTTCACTGTGTTGCCACGGGTAAATAGAAATATCTTGTGAATAGTGTTAACGTCATCGTGTACACAGACCTTAATATGACTTACAGCTCACTGTGTTGCCACGGGGAAATAGAAATATCTTGTGAATAGTGTTAACGTCATCGTGTACACAGACCTTAATATGACTTACAGCTCACTGTGTTGCCACGGGGAAATAGAAATATCTTGTGAATAGTGTTAACGTCATCGTGTACACAGACCTTAATATGACTATACAGCTCACTGTGTTGCCACGGGGAAATAGAAATATCTTGTGAATAGTGTTAACGTCATCGTGTACACAGACCTTAATATGACTTACAGCTCACTGTGTTGCCACGGGTAAATAGAAATATCTTGTGAATAGTGTTAAACGTGTACACAGACCTTAATATGACTTACAGCTCACTGTGTTGCCACGGGGAAATAGAAATATCTTGTGAATAGTGTTAACGTCATCGTGTACACAGACCTTAATATGACTTATACAGCTCACTGTGTTGCCCCGGGGAAATAGAAATATCTTGTGAATAGTGTTAACGTCATCGTGTACACAGACCTTAAAGGACACCAGAGAAAAGTTTATTTACCCCAACAACGATTCTTCTTTTCTCCCAGTTTTGTTGGGTGCTTGGACGGGACACTCCAGATGTCCACACAGGGTCTCTTAGAAATCCGTTGATAAGGTTGTTGGCTTGTCTACTAATTAACCCCTTGACTGCCACCAACGTATCACGTACTGACCTGATGACATCAGTGATGACGTCATCAGATGAAGAGGAATAACTCTAATATGCTGGCTTTTGCTCTAACACAGTCAAGAGAGTAATATCCCCGGACCATTTTACCAGATTGGCCCTATCAGTTGTCTTTTTCATGGCATGATTTGCCCAATGATTTTTTCTTTAATTTTCTCTGGCAGTCAAGGGGTTAAAAAAAAGGGATACAATTAATGACAATTCTTCAAGAATCCTGTGTCCGAAT
>CM065690.1:34046123-34048623 GCA_017654935.2 Phymorhynchus buccinoides
ACCTTATCTTTCATATTCATAAAGGATAATCTTTACTATGGTCTCCAAATGGTCTTATAAAGTGTCTTAAAATGGATGGAAGTTCAGTTTAACGTCACGTATTGGCTTTCGCCATGTACGACGGGCTGAACAAACCAACCAAGGTATAAACAAAAATTTATGTTCCTGAATCACTGTCTTAGCCAAAAGGCCGAGAAGCGATCAGAATGTCTTAAAATGACCAGGTTAATGCATTTTATACAACTAGGCTAGACTAGGCCGACGCTCACCCTACAAACTTTAAATAACTCGGGAATAGAAAAAAGATACAAGCATGGTTCTTGTATCATTAGAAAGAGAATTGTCTGAAGTGTTCAATTGTATAATAATAATAATAATAATAATCTCAGAATGGTCAGTTTGACACTTAATGTCCCTTTCGTTGTGCTGGGTCACATGTGACCTACTGGACTCATTCTCAAGTATGGATATGCTGTTTATGCTCACTTTAGATAGAGGTTCATGGGCTCTTTTTTACGCTGTAAAAAGAAAGGAGGGGATGAATTGCTAAAGAAGTGGTGTTATGATAAATAAGTACCTGTCATTAAATATCTACCTCTCGCATGCGCTGTACCCATCTAACCCTAACCCTATCCCTAACCCTAACCCTAACCCCATCCCTAACCACGGAAAGAACCAAGAAATAGAGCAGGAGGGTGTAAATCTACATATTTGCCGAGAAATCGATGTACAAATCCATGCACTTGGTTTCGTAAAATTCACAATGGCGGACAAACAAACGATTCTGATTGGCTACGCTAGGACTACTTCCGGCTAGGACTACTTATCTCATAGAGGTAAAAATACACCGCCACAGTGGCCCTCAGCATAAACAACATGATTCACTGCTAGCAAAGAGACCCTTCGAACGACTCGTATCAGAATAACCATTCGGTGGCTCTCTTTGATTTACGCTGATGTGATTAAATTCCGCTTAACGTCCTCCGGTATGGAACAGACACATATGGGACATTAGTAGTCCTAGATATAAAGATGGTGGGAACGATCCTGGAGGCAATGCCCGGAGGCAGTGCACCACCAGTAAAGTCCCGAATTATTAACAATACAGATGTGTATTAACATTTGTTTCGTTTATACGTGCTCTCTGTCCTTAATATTTGCAGCTCAGATAATATATCTGATAATATATACTCCGCACAAAAAGTCAAGCAACAAAACTTCTCACTGCAAATCCGCTTTAATCATAAGTCGTTGGTAATTTTTTACTGTTGCGATTTCATCTTCAACATTTCATTAAGTGAAGCTGAGTAAATCACATAAAAGATTCATCTCAATCTCAGTATACTGAGCAACAAAAGAAATGGGTGCCACAAACAGGGGTGAAATAAAGCCAACTGCCAATTTCAAATTCAAAGATAGCAGTGCGCAAACCCGGCATTTCATAACGTCATCAATAGCGAGTGTGACCTCCGTGGGCATGAATACAGGCTTGGAAGTGGCGTGGCAGTGAGGCAATGAGTCCGTCCAGCTGGATCTGTGGGATGGCTCCTCACTCCCTAACCAGGTCTGCTTCCAAGGCATCCAGTGTCTGGGGACTGGCGGGCATGCCGTAATCAGCTCACCTAAGCATGTCCCATGCCTTGTTCAATCGGCTTGAGGTCAGGGAACTGGGGTGGCCAGTCAAGATGGGCGATGTTGTGGGTGTTCAACTCGTCGCTGATGACATGAGCCTTGTGACATGGCGCGTTGTCGTCCACAAAAACAAGCTACCACCATGCTATTTCATCAGGGGGATCGCTTGAGGTCTGATGACGTCATTCAAGTAGTGTATAACGTTCACGGTGCCCCTCCGGATGACCCCTACATGGGTACGTCCTCCAGTCCAAATGCAACCCAGACCATCAGATTGCCACCTCCAAAACGGGCATGCTCAGCAACAGCAAAGGCCAAACACCTCCCCCCCAGGCCGTCACACACACACACACACACACACACACACACACACACACACACACACACACACACACCAAACGCACGTGCACACACTTTGGATAATGTCAAGTTTTCTCTCTTATACAAAAAACGCACGCACACACAAACACACACACACACACACACACACACACACACACACACACACACACACACACACACACACACACACACACACACACACACACACACACACACACACACATCATGAAGATATAAGAAAGCACTTTTTAAAACATGTTGAAGACAAATACAAAACGCGCTATCAAATGACAATGTTATCAGCGAGCTTGCGAAATATGTATATGAGTGTCAGCAGTTACTAATGTAGATCGGGGAAAAAAATACAAACAAGAACAGAATGTTTGATTAAAAAAAAAGAGTTCATATTACAAATGCTTTGTTTCTTACATTTAGTGTTTCGTTGTTTGTTACTATTTTATTTTAGTGTCATATAAAACCTCTTACGGGCAATAAATATCTTAATCTGAATCACACACACACACAC
>CM065690.1:34053623-34063623 GCA_017654935.2 Phymorhynchus buccinoides
TTGTTAAATGTGTGTGTGTGTGTGTATGTGTGTTAGAGAGAGAGAGAGAGAGAGAGAGAGAGAGAGAGAGAGAGAGAGAGAGAGAGAGAGAGAGAGAGAGAGAGAGAGAGTTGCTTTGTATGTATGCGTTGTTGCTGGTTGGTGTCATTCTTGAATGCTGTTTTTGTTGTCTATTTGTTGATGAAAATTTGATTGTAAAGCGCTTTGGGCTCATCTGAGGTAAAGCGCTATATAAATGTACAATTATTATTATTATTATTATTATTATTATTATTATTATTATCCCTTCATAACCCAATTCTAAATAAACCCTTTTTTCTATTCATTTTAGAAGATCGTGTATTTTGATAGTGCAAATTCTTTTTCAATGTGAATGTGATTCTTTTTCACATCATAAAGGCTTGAGTCTCAAACTCTGAAACACACACACACACACACACACACACACACACACACACACACACACACACACACACACACACACACACACACACACACACACACACACACACACACACACACACACACACACACACACACACACACACACACACAATCACTCACAGAAAACGCGCTCACTCTCTCTCTCTCTCTCTCTCTCTCTCTCTCTCTCTCTCTCTCTCTCTCTCTCTCTCTCTCTCTCTCTCTCTCTCTCTTTCTCTCTCTCTCTTTCAATTCTGTTTCATAAAAAAGAACAAGAATCATCGTCAAGAGGGGGTGGTAAAGAACATCAAATAGCGTTTGTCACGACTCCTATCCAAACTGTGACAATCAGGCGCACTCTCTCTTCTACATTGGGTCATTATGAACAAATGATACCACAAAACACTGCCAACCCCCCATGCACTGTACAAACGTGGCTTGAAATGGCTTTATAGCTTAAAATGCCACTGTTAATAGTGGTGGATCCATAAAGGATGCCAGTGGTTCTCACCATAATGGTGGGAGATAATATTTGATCAAAGAAACCACAAACACCACTAACTGTGTATACTTTTTGAAGTTCTGTGAAAAGAATAAAACAAAGGCAAACTTTTGTGCTGGTTTACTTTTTGACCAGCACAAAATTTTGCCTTTGTTTTTCAAGCCACGTTTGTACAGTGCATGGGGGGTTGGCAGTGTTTTGTGGTATAATTTGTTCATAATTATATTCCACTTCGGTGTGTGCCACAGGCATCCATTATTGGATCCACTGCCAACTCCGTATACACTGCCTTTCTAGCTCTTTACATGTTGGGTTCAGGGAGTAGCTACACTACAAGGTTTATTTGCATCCCTTTAATTAGAGGATCACCTCAGTGGTTGGCTCTTTCTACCCACATGTATTAAATTTTTCAAATCGCAGTTTGTGCATTTTAAATAACATCTATTTTACCCAAAATGTTCATTTTTCTTTTCACCTTGTGCTGGTTTGCTTAAATTGTGGACTTTTCGGCCTAGTGCAGAGAGGACACCATTCTTTTATTGGTTGTTTTCCTGTTAGGGTTGATCCACAAGACAGTGTTTGTTAGCAGATATACATACTGACGAGAATTCCATAATTCGAAAGAGATCTCTCTATGTGCCATGCTCATACACTGTCTGTCCCCCATTGGGACAAAAAGTAAACCAGCACAAAATTTTGACTTTGTTTTATTCTTTTCACAGAACTTCAAAAAGTATACACAGTTAGTGGTGTTTGTGGTTTCTTTGATCAAATACATTGGGTCTGCTTGAGAATTCAGAGCGAAAGTAGTAGAATGATTTTTAGACGGAAGTATTTCGCGTGAACCATGTCTCGCATCGTCACAATCGCATCGCATCGACAGCGAATGGTGTTGTAGTGTAGCAGGCTATTTAGCGCCTTTTCGTACTAGCACGCCTTCTGTCTACCTGTTGGTGTTTGGTTCCTAGGTCATGCGTGAAGGAGAGTCAGTGTCTGATCTAATGTGACATTCACACTGACATTCACTCAGTTGGTTGTAGCCTGACAGTTGAAAGTCACTAGGGGAAGACGGGGTAAAAAGCGCATGGGCGGGTAAGAAGCCCACCCCAATTATCTCATGAAATAAAGAAGATTTCAGTCAAATTTGCCCATGAGACGAATGCTAGACATTAACGCTCGTCTCATGGGCAAAATGAGACTGAAATTTGCTTCATTTCATGAGATAATTGGGGTGGGCTTCTTACCCGCCCATACGCTTTTTACCCCGTCTTCCCCTATCACCTTTTGCTGTGGCTGTGTCTGTGTAGGATACGCGTTTAAACACCTGCTTTGTTGTTGTTGGGGTTTTCTGTCAACTGTGTGAATTATGTTGCAGCGGTTTGAGTGTTGTTTAAGAGCGCTCTCTCTGAACGCTGCTCAATTTTGTTTCATCATCACTGCAGGCGTTTGTATACCTCTCAGGTCTGGTTGTGCCACGACATCGTAATGAAAAGAACCCCAAGTTATTAATAATGCAGTACAAAATAGACATAATAGTGTCTGACTGTATGGCTAAACTCCATGTATCTCAATCATCTTCATCCTCTTCAATCATCGCTTAAATTGTTTCTGAAAATGATTCGGTAGGGGTTGAACATTTGTCTGTTAAGCCTCAATAAAAGGACCAAATACCACCTGAATGTTTTGTGTATCAGGTGGAACATTTCTTTGAATGAAATGTTTCTCTGAGAGGACAAGAACTTCTTTATTATTTCTAGGAACCTGCAATACCGCCTCAGTACCACACTACCTGGTTGTGCATCTCATTCATGAGTGTGCTCGGTGCCGCAGTTAGAAAACTCTACAAATCAGTGTAGCAAAATTTAGTTTTGAAATTTACAACACTCGGGGTCAATATTCCTTGTTCACACCAAATCTCAACAGCAAGATCCGTGTCACTGTGTCCGGGAATCCCAAACTCAACACCAAGATCCGTGTCACTGTGTCCGGGAATCCCAACCTCAACAGCAAGATCCGTATCACCAGTGTCCGTGAATCCCAAACTTACCAGCCATGTCGGACCTGCTGTCGTCCAGTTTCCACAACCAGAATCACCTGTCCTTCCTCCGCCACCCCACCAGGATCCTGCGCAGGACCCAGAGCTACATCACCGGCCGTGAGCCCCCTCCCGTGCCCCCTGTCCACCACTGCCACCTGCCTTACTGCTACACCGAGGACGAGCTCAAGACTTCGGTCAGCCGGGACTTGACCACCGGCGCTTTCTTGCATCACTGGTACGACGACGACGACGACGATGATGATGGTGATGATGATGATGCGAGTAACGACGAGAGCGGCGATAACGGTGATGGCGGTTATCGTCGGTTTAGTGGTCGTCGTGCTCATCGGTGTTTACATCAGCAGCAGCATTCTCACCAACAACATCATCATCATGGGTTCGGTCTGTGGCGCAGATGGGGCAGCTGTCGGGAGAGGCTGGGTCATAAAGAGTGCGTTACGTGTTTTTAAGTGAACGAGAGAGAGAGAGAGAGAGAGAGAGAGAGAGAGAGAGAGAGAGAGAGAGAGAGAGAGAGAGAGAGAGAGAGAGAGAGAGAGAGAGAGAGAGAGAGAGAGAGAGAGAGAGAGAGACAGAGAGAGAGAGACAGAGAGAAACAGACAGCGTACACAGAGAGAGAGAGAGAGAGAGAGAGAGAGAGAGAGAGAGAGAGAGAGAGAGAGAGAGAGAGAGAGAGAGAGAGAGAGAGACAGACAGACAGACAGAGAGAGACAGGCAGAGAGAGAGAGAGAGAGAGGCAGAGAGAGAGAGAGAGAGAGAGAGAGAGAGAGAGAGAGAGAGAGAGAGAGAGACTGAAGACTGAAAAACTTTATTTTACAAGGATTAAGACTTTAGGTCAAGCCTAGTCTTACAATCTGTCCTTGAGACGAAAGACAAAATAAAGCTAATATAAACAAAAACAATTAGGCAAGCAAATAGGGAGAGAGAGAGAGAGAGAGAGAGAGAGAGAGAGAGAGAGAGAGAGAGAGAGAGAGAGAGAGAGAGATACAGACAGGCAGACAATGAGACAGACAGAGGGGAAGAATCAAATAATGTTGCTGAACATTTTCTGACTAAAGGAAACTATCTCAGAGAAGACAAGAGACATGTAGTGGGCGATGACGCGCACCAAAAATCCATTTGCAGTATTTCGTCTCCAACTCAGTCTCCTCATTCAAAACCTCTCTTAAAACCCATCTTTTTCCTGCTGCGCCCTAAATATTTGATCAGTTGTCTATCGTTGTGTGCACGTGAGGGAAGATTGATTTAAGAGGTTTGTGCTGTGTTTTGTGTGTGTGCGTGTGTGTGTGTGTGTGTGTGTGTGTGTGTGTGTGTGTGTGTGTGTGTGTGTGTGTGTGTGTGTGTGTGTGTTGTGTGTGTGTGTGTGTGAGCATGAATGTGTGCTTGTGTGTATTTTGGTTTTGTGGGTTGTGTGTGCACACATGTGTGTGTTTGTGTGCGTGTCTGTCTGCGTGCGTACGTTGTGTGTGAGGGTGTTTGTGTCTGCGTGTTGGTGTATGTGGTCAGTCCATGCGGCTCAGTTGCTGTGACTTACCGAATGGGGTATGAACGAGTTGGCGTCAATAATTGTGTGTTTATGTGTGTGTGTGCGTGTGTGTGTGTGCGTGTGCGTGTGTGTGTGCGTGTGTGTGTGCGTGTGTGTTAGAGAGAGAGAGAGAGAGAGTTGCTTTGCATATGCACTGTTGGTGGTTGGTGTCACTCTTGAATGTTGTTTTTTGTTATCTGTTGATGAATAATTGATTGTAAAGCGCTTTGGGCTCATCTGAGGTAAAGCGCTATATAAATGTACTGTTATTATTATTATTATTATTATTGGGGATTCTTCTGTGACATATATAAAATAAGGTCGAACCTTACTTCCCAAAACTAAGACAGTAGGGTCTTTGGATAATAGACCCCAATTTGATGCCTTTTAGTGACATAGGTGTTAAACCACTGTGGTGCTAAAATGCGACATTGGCGGTGAAAGGGTTAAGCTTACCTGGGTAGAGAAAAAAATTCATCTGCAATATGAGAGATTCCTCTATGACAAAATTTTAAAAAACCCAGGGTATTTGGATAACAGACCCTGGTTTGAGGCCTTTTTGTGACATGGGCGTTAAATCATTGTGGTGCTAAAATGCGACATTGGCGGTGAAAGGGTTTTCAACTAAACACACTTGATTACGTGCATACAGCTACACGTAAGCATGCATGCACACAACTGCCTATTTTCACTTCGTCGTCCTTTTCTTTCTACCAGTTTTGTACACACAACTCCCCCACCCCCACCCCTCTTCACACTCATTCACGCTGTCATATGTTATCTGTCGTATGTGTTGTACGTCACACTCCCTCTGTGCATACCACGTTCACATTGCAGATGCTGCACTCACGCGCACGCGCACAGACACGCACACACATGCACAAGAGAGAGAGAGAGAGAGAGAGAGAGAGAGAGAGAGAGAGAGAGAGAGGCAGACAGACAGACAGACAGACAGACAGACAGACAGACAGACAGACAGACAGACAGACAGACAGAGAGAGAGAGAGAGAGAGAGAGAGAGAGAGAGAGAGAGAGAGAGACAGAGAGAGAGATCAAAGTGAAAAGTTAAATTTAAAACAAGCGCGGATTCGCAATCGTTTGTGGCGTGCGACAATTTTGGACGCGACAATGTTGGACCGACCGACAGACCGACCGACAGACAGACCGACAGACAGACCGACAAAGTGAGTTATAGGTTTGTGGCTTGTGCCACAAACAAAAACGGCAATGAGAGAGATACGTGGAGGAAGAGTGGGAGAAGACACAGACAGGCAGATACAAAGAACAAGCAGCACACAGAAACAGAGATTCCTGAAAAGGAAAAACTGTGCGACTCATTTTGATATTTGAAACCCCTTTTTTACATGTTGATAACTGTCTGTCCGTGTCTCTGTCTGTCTATATATGTGTCCTTCTATTTGTCTGTCAGTCTTTCTTTCTCTGTCTGTTTGTCTATCTATTTGAAAACGAGGACCTACTCGTATTCGTATTCTTTTCATTTTTTTTAATAGTATTTACATATGTGCGTCTGTCTGTAATCTGCCCCTGTCTCTCTGTATTTCTTTGTATATTTTAGATTCTTTCTTTCTTTCTTCCTGACACACACACATAGAAAGAGACAGACAGACAGAGACGGAGAGAGAGAGAGAGAGAGAGAGAGAGAGAGAGAGAGAGAGAGAGAGAGAGAGAGAGAGAGAGAGAGAGAGAGAGAGAGAGAGAGAGAGAGAGAGAGAGAGACGGATACGGATATTTAATCAATCAAGGCCATAGCCCCTCATGAGGGGGTGATACAATAGAACATAGTCAGGCATAATCAGACATAATAAATAATAAGTACACACAAAGCAAAACATAAGCATAACATGTGGAAATCATCAACCTCTAACTGCATAAGGTAGACCTGATTTTAAAGGCTTTATACAAATATACTGCAAACATTTTAACGACTTGTTCATTGGTTGACGACATTAACATTCCTAATCTAAACAAAGACGGTTGGCTGTAGGGGAAGACGGGGTAAAAAGCGCATGGGCGGGTAAGAAGCCCACCCCAATTATCTCATGAAATAAAGAAAATTTCAGTCAAATTTGCCCATGAGACGAATGCTAGACATTAAACGCTCGTCTCATGGGCAAAATGAGACTGAAATTTGCTTCATTTCATGAGATAATTGGGGTGGGCTTCTTACCCGCCCATGCGCTTTTTACCCCGTATTCCCCTAATACTTCCGACGTATTAACTGAAACCTGAGATCACTCAATACAGGACAAGAAAAAACAAAATGAATTTCATTTTCTGAGGCACATTTACATAATGGACAAATAAGGTCTCTCTTCGATGAGAGAGAGAGAGAGAGAGAGAGAGAGAGAGAGAGAGAGAGAGAGAGAGAGAGAGAGAGAGAGAGAGAGAGAGAGAGAGAGAGAGAGAGAGAGAGAGAGAGAGAGAGAGAGAGAGAGAGAGAGAGAGAGAGAGAGAGAGAGAGAGAGAGAGAGAGAGAGAGAGAGAGAGAGAGAGAGAGAGAGAGCGAACGAACGAACGAAATTTTGTTTAATCAGGGTTATAAGATAAGCATACAATGATTTTCTACACTCAGCCCTGAGGCAAATCAAAGGTTAACAACAACAAAAAGTAATATATAAATGAAGCGCTTGCGTAACAAATAATAATAATACAAAGCATTCAAGAAAAGTAAATATTCAGAAATTGCATAACACAGCACTATATACATAATTAATGTACAAGACTAATACAGGAAGAAGGTGATGGGGAGAGGGCTTGGAGGCGGGAAAAGGTACAATGAATGATTTAAATGGCACATGGGTAATATTTAGGCCTATGCCACAATCTTCGTCTGTCCATACGAGAGAGAGAGAGAGAGAGAGAGAGAGAGAGAGAGAGAGAGAGAGAGAGAGAGAGAGAGAGAGAGAGAGAGAGAGAGAGAGAGAGAGAGAGAGAGAGAGAGAGAGAGAGAGAGAGAGAGAGAGAGTATTGTACATCAAAACGCGCTATATGGAAGTTGTTGTTTGATCGTGGTGTTGTTGTTGCTGTTGTTGCAGACACAGCCTGGCCAGTGTGGAGTTGGGCAGCTGGACCTCCAGGGCTGCCCACCGCCGAGGGTCCACCCTCCCCCTGCCCTTCTGCGCCTCCCTGGGCCCCGTGGAGGCCGCCAAGAGGGCGGAGGCCTTTGAAGGGTGAGCCGTGACAGTGTAGTTAGATGTGATGGTTCCATTCTCAACTGAGGCCTTTGAAGGGTGAGCCGTGACAGTATAGTTAGATGTGATGGTTCCATTCTCATCTCAGGCCTTTGAAGGGTGAGCCGTGACAGTGTAGTTAGATGCGATGGTTCCATTCTCAACTAAGGCTTTTGAAGGGTGAGCCGTGACAGTATAGGTTGATGTGATGGTTCCATTCTCAACTGAGGCCTTTGAAGGGTGAGCCGTGACAGTATAGAGAGATGTAATGGTTTCATTCTCAACTGAGGCTTTTGAAGGGTGAGCCGTGACAGTATAGGTTGATGTGATGGTTCCATTCTCAACTGAGGCCTTTGAAGGGTGAGCCGTGACAGGCAAAAAGCAGGCAAAAGTCATTTAAATACATTTCATGTGAATAATTTATCCACTTCCCAAAACCATTTGTTATTCTGACTTAAATAATTTGAAGTTAGATGTGAAGGTTCCATTCTCAGCTGAGGCTTTTGAAGGGTAACCTGTGATAGCAAAATGCGAAGATTCCGTTGAAAACTGAGGCTTTAAAATGGTAATCTGTGGTAGCAAAATGTGAAGGTTCCATTCTCAACTGAGGCTTTTGAAGGGTACGCTGAGGTAGCTAAATGTGAAGGTTCCATTCTTAATTGAGGCTTTTGAAGGGTAAGATGTGATAGCAAAATGTGAAGGTTCTGCCTTGGCGGAGATGCCGGAGACAGAAGCCATTTTGGATGGGGTGGGTGGTGACCACTTATTGTGGTTAAAGCTTTATTTTTATTTTTATAGTGCAGTAAAACTTTTAAAAAAAGAGCTATTTCCTTTGTTGTGAACGAAACTCCTTTATGTAAACTGTATAAAATGAAACAAATCATTTTTAAAAAAGGCTTGTATTGTGAACATTTCGTGCAAACGATTTGCTCTAAACTCAGGCGCGGCCATTAGCCTTCTCTTTCACTGAAATAATTGACTTCCAGCACCTCCGCCAAGGAGGAATCGCCGATTTGACGGTTTGATTTCTAGGATACCAGAGCAAAGTGAGTGTTGCGATCTCTGTAAAGGGGGTTTTCCTGGTGATATGGACGTGTTTCTTGCAACAAAAAAACTCATCCGTCAGGGTGCCCCTTTTAGGAGATCGTTACGGGCGTGGGAAGTGTGGAGGGCTGTGATGAGCACGTGACACTGCTACATATTAGGGGCTTACAATTTGCATTGATCTATGATATTGATGTTGGCACGTATGGACAGACAAGACGTTGAATTTGAGTGAGAGAGGGGTGAAGAGAGGAGGGAAAGCGTGAGTTAAGGAACAAGCTTCAACGGACGAACATACATCTACCATACCCTATTGTTTTGTAATTCTCAGATAGATAGGTCGGGAGTATCTTAGAATTGGAAAAAAAGTCTCTCTCTCTCTCTCTCTCTCTCTCTCTCTCTCTCTCTCTCTCTCTCTCTCTCTCTCTCTCTCTCTCTCTCTCTCTCTCTCACACACACACACACACACACACACACACACACACACACACACACACACACACACACACACACACACACACATATACCACACACACACACACACACACACACACACACACACACACACACACACACACACACACACACACACACACAGAGACACAGACACACACTGTATGCACGAGTACAATCCTGACCTCTATATAAGCCTACCCCCGCAAGTGCATAAAACTAATCGATGAAGTCACTGAGTTGTTGACAGGGATAAGATCAATTGATATACCGATAATCAGGATTGATGACAGATGGTGAATGCATACATTGATTCACCCCCACCCCCACCCCCAACCTCAACCCATTTTTGCTATCTAGTCTTAGCCCATTGTCTTTGCCTTGATTCATCTGTAGTAACTTAGTTTTGTTGTGCGTAGACATTAAGTGCTCACATTTCACGAAAAACAATTTGGGCTGATTATCAATGTTTTGGGGGTGTTTTTTTGTCTTTATGAAATGATAACCCAGGAAGATTACTGCGTTATAAATTGAATGTGTTTTTGTGTGTTTAGAACTCGTAGCTGTTAAGTAAACCAGTATAACTGAAATAAAGAGTTTAGATAAACGACAATTAAGAATCTAGTAAAAGCGATAGGGGAAGACGGGGTAAAAAGCGCACAAGCGGGTAAGAAGCCCACCCCAATTATCTCATGAAATCAAGAAAATTTCAGTCAAATTTGCCCATGAGACGAATGCTAGACATTAACGCTCGTCTCATGGGCAAAATGAGACTGAAATTGGCTTCATTTCATGAGATAATTGGG
>CM065690.1:34073623-34126123 GCA_017654935.2 Phymorhynchus buccinoides
TGTCTGTCATGCCAATGGTTCCTGGTCCGATTCTCGGGCACTTTAAAACAAAACATTTTTTTTAGTTGTATCCATTAACAATGGTTTAATTTGTACTTTAAAATTTTATTGGCAAGCTTGTACATTAGACACCATCCTCAATCTTTGTTTGGTGTTGTCCCACATGTTCCTGTTCGAGTGAGCCTTGAAGGCTTTGTCTCTTGTTATTCTATTTTTTAATATTGTTATGTGTAAAGCGCCCTGTAGCCCACATAGCAGGATGGGCGCTATATAAATGTACCTCATTATTATTATTATTATTATTATTATTATTATTATATAGGGGAAGACGGGGTAAAAAGCGCATGGGCGGGTAAGACGCCCACCCCAATTATCTCATGAAATAAAGAAAATTTCAGTCAAATTTGCCCATGAGACGAATGCTAGACATTAACGCTCGTCTCATGGGCAAAATGAGACTGAAATTTGCTTCATTTCATGAGATAATTGGGGTGGGCTTCTTACCCGCCCATGCGCTTTTTACCCCGTCTTCCCCTAATGTGCGCACTTAAAAGTGCACATGAGTGTTGCTTTTTGTCGTATGGCTCCCCCCCCCCCCCACCTGCGTGCGCATCTCGACCCTTCCAACGGAAGTGTCGCCATCTTAGTCCTTATTTGTGTGTAAACAGCATCGATCTGGCATTTTTCAAACAAAGTTACTGACTAAGATGGCGGTCTCCCATAACATGGCGTGCTCCTTGTGGCCGGATATGACGACACATGGGTACAAGCCATATGCTACATTACACTTCTACCGATATATAATGTGCGCACTTAAAAGTGCACATGAGTGTTGCTTTTTTATCGTAGGGGAAGACGGGGTAAAAAGCGCATGGGCGGGTAAGACGCCCACCCCAATGATCTCATGAAATAAAGAAAATTTCAGTCAAATTTGCCCATGAGACGAATGCTAGACATTAACGCTCGTCTCATGGGCAAAATGAGACTGAAATTTGCTTCATTTCATGAGATAATTGGGGTGGGCTTCTTACCCGCCCATGCGCTTTTTACCCCGTCTTCCCCTATATGCTACATTACACTACTACCGACTCTTAATTCTGTCCTTCTTTTCCCACATCACATCTCGCTTCTTCCCTCTTCTGTTTACCTTGCTTCTTCTTCTTCTTCTTCTTCGATCGCTCAGACAGTTTCTTGTCAATTATGAGCGCAGATGCGTCATGCTGCCGTTATGCGCCTAACTAAGAAATAGTTAGGCCCAGCAAGTCCGACTTCGGCTGGAGGAAATCTTTTTGAAAGTGTTTCTTCAAGAAGAACAAAGGCAGGAGAATGGACCGGTAAGGCAGAAAGATAGTTAGGCCTAGGCTATATGACGGTAAGCAAAGGGAAAGGGCAGAGTCAAAGAGAGTGACAGATTAGAGGAAGTTACAAGCACATAACTTCCAGAAGGTGGGGGATCTATTTGTACAAAAGACCCCTGGTATCTTCACGGGGGGGGGGGGGGGGGGGGGGTTACCTTGCTATTTACACATAAATGCTTAATGTTAATGGAGGTCGCTTATTTTTTTATTTTTTTTAAAGCCCTTTTTGGTACACTTTGTTTTAAAAAAGAGATCTTGAATTGGTTTTTAAAAATAATAATTTTATATGTAAAAAAAAATTCATTATCCCGTTGCTATTCTGTGAGTGGTTCAGGAGGCGTCCAAAGACCAGGACATTCGCAACACCACCCTTCTGGAGTTCAGGAACATCGTGGTGCTCAAAGTGGGATTGAAAGGCAAGTAGCTCAACGTATACATAGTCATTATCTTACATCGATTAAAAAGGGCCAGTTGTAAAGAGAACGAAAAGCGAACGGAGCGGGGTGTAACCGCTAGTCTTGAGTAAACTACTAACAGGTCACTTGCTTGCTTTGCAAGCATCGCTGTTTGGGTATTTGGTATTTGGTATTTTATTTGGTAATTCGGGTTGCTTCCACCTGGAGAGCGCGTCGCAGCCAGTGGCGCGCCAGCATGCGATTTTTGCGTGACTGATAAGGAAGGAAAGGGTGTGTGTACATCTTGACCAAATGACAACTTTTTCGTTGCCACTGGGTTTAAAGTGTGCTAAGTGCATGGGCATACGGGACCTCGGTTTATCGTCTCATCCGAAAGACTCCACGTTCAGACCGTAAGGTCTATTGCAGAGTGAGAGGAAAAATAACCCTGTACCCAGGTTCGAACTCGGGTTTATTGTATACGAGGCGAACGCGTTACCTCTGTGCCACTCTGCAGCACTACGATTTGTCTGCTAACCCTGTATGAGACTGTACGATCTGAACACCAGCTCTTTAAAGGGCTCTTTGCAACTCTCACTTTGCTCTGGTTTCCTAGAAATCAAACCGTCAAATCGGCGATTCCTCCACGGCGGAGGTGCTGGAAGTCAAATTCTTTCACCCAAAGAGAAGGCAATACAAGCCTTTTTATTTATTTATTTTTTAATTGTATACAGTTTCTCTAAAGGAGTTTCGCTCACAACAAAGGAAATAGCTGCAATGTTTTGTTTTTTACTGCACAGCAAAAAAAGAAAATCCTTCAACCACAATGGGATTGGCCTCCACTCACCCCATCCAAAATGGCTACTCTCTTCGGCATCTCCGCCAAGGGGGAATCGCCGTTTTGACCGTTTGATTTTTAGGAAACCAGAGCAAAGTGAGTGTTCCGATCCATGAAAAGGCTGTCTTTCTGGTGATCTCGACGTGTTTCTTGCAAAAACTCATCCGTCAGGGTCCACCTTGAGACAATGTCACGTACATGTCCTGCACACCTTCCACACACGGCCAAGAACACAGTGTCAACGAAAGGCCTTTCAGTGGTCAAATTTCACCCTCACCCCCCACCCCTCCACACTCCTTTTTGTTTGTGGCTCAAGCCACAAACCTATAACTCACTTTGTCGGTCGGTCGGTCGGTCGGTCTGTCGGTCCAAAATTGTCGCACATTTTGACAAAATTGTCGCACTTCAAATCGAGGCTACACTTCTGGACGCTCTTTAAAATGATGTATTTTAAAAGCGTACAAAATAATAAACATATGTAATACAGA
Source organism: Phymorhynchus buccinoides (assembly GCA_017654935.2). NCBI lineage: Eukaryota > Metazoa > Mollusca > Gastropoda > Neogastropoda > Raphitomidae > Phymorhynchus > Phymorhynchus buccinoides. Next base: position 34,076,703 of record CM065690.1, read on the forward strand.
CACTACAACAGACACGACGAGTATGCGGTGCTTCTTTTGATAAGTAGGATACATAGTTTTAAATGTTTTCCAAAAGATATAAAAAGTTACGAAATGGTGCAGAGATAACATTCTGGTTTACAGATTAAAATTATTGAAAAGCCAGGGGAGGTAACTCATGATTGGAGTGGTAAAAATAGACCGCGTGCCACAAACTATTGCGATTTCGCGCTTGTTTTCTTGTATCTCATCCTACAGTGAAGCATCGTGTTGTGTTATCTATAATTCTTCCGTGTCGTGTTCTGCTGTCTTTGTATTGTTCTCTGTTGTTCCATGCCATGCTATATTTCGCGATGCTACATTATAATTTATTACTAATATTTCTAGGGGTAATTGCCTTGAACGTGTTATCACAAGAGGAATAAAGGAGGAGGATAACACGTTTAGGCAATTACCCCTCGATTATTTTATTGCCTTTTGGTTTTTTTACAGAAACGATAGATTCCAAGAAGTATGAAATGCCAGCCAATATACGACAGATGCTGCTGGTTCTGCAGGTAAACGCTATAACTAGCTAGCGCACAGCTCAGTATGCTGCTGGCACTATATAGGCACACAGGACTGTTAACCCTTTCACCGCCAATGTCGCATTTTAGCACCACAGTGATTTAACACCTATGTCACTAAAAGGCATCACATTGGGGTCTATTATCCAAAGACCCTGTTGTCTTAGTTTTGGGAAGTAAGGATAGACCTTATTTTATATCTGTCACAGAAGAATCCCCAATACTGCAGATGGATTGTGTTCTCTACCCAGGTAAATTTAATGGAAATTTTTGGCTGAAGTATGGCTGGCGGTGAAAGGGTTAAAATAGTCTTTCTTACAGCAATAGGCCCAATCATTATCAAGAACATTTATTTTGGCTGACTTGCAAATGTCAGTATGCAGGGCCTGTATTCACATTGAGATAGCATGAGACTTAGCATCATGCTAACTTAGAAGCTCTTCCAAAAGTCCTATTAAATCCTACAGGACATTGGAAGAGCTTCTAAGTTAGCATCATGCTAAGTCTCATGCTATCTCAATGTGAATACAGGCCCTGGGACGGTATTCACGTTGAGATAGCATGAGACTTAGCATGATGCTAACTTAGAAGCTCTTCCAATGTCCTATAGGATTTAATAGGACTTTTGGAAGAGCTTCTAAGTTAGCATCATGCTAAGTCTCATGCTATCTCGACATGAATACCGTCCCTGGTTAATAAGCAATCAACCTAGTTACTTGAACTCGCCTGACTTGCCATTCAGTATATTTGATTTACATTATGCATTGTTTCCCTAAACTATTTTATTAAAGCCCCTCTCTCTCTCTCTCTCTCTCTCTCTCTCTCTCTCTCTCTCTCTCTCTCTCTCTCTCTCTCTCTCTCTCTCTCTCTCCTCTCTCTCTCTCTCTCTCTCTCTCTCTCTCTCTCTCTCTCTCTTTTCTCTCTCTCTCTCTCTCTCTCTCTCTCTCTCTCTCTCTCTCTCTCTCTCTCTCTCTCTCTCTCTCTCTCTCTCTCTCTCTCTCTCTCTCTCTCTCTCTCTCTCTCTCTCTCTCTATCTCTCTCTCTCTCTTGCTCTCCCCTCTTGTATACTGAGATTAAATTTATTTTTCAAAAACCAAATGCCTTGTAAATATTGTTCTTCTTCTGGGTTTTTTAAAAGTATCTGCGGTTGTTTCTCTGCATAATTATTCTGCTTCAATGTGTTAATCAGTTCGGTGATAGTACATTTTGTTGGTGTTCTTTAATTTAACCCTCTCTGTGGCTTGATCAGTGAGTGTTTGACATTAGCCTGGAGTTTGGGAACAATGGCAATGTGAGAAAGAGAGAGAGCTATAATACTTTTTTTTACGACAGTTGAAAATCGGTTTACAGCTTTATATATTTTTTTAACGACTATGACTGTCAAACCAGGAGACGTTGCACAAAACCAGGAGGCATTGCACAAAACCAGGAGGCGTTGCACAAAACCAGGAGACGTTGCACAAAACCAGGAGGCATTGCACTTAACCAGGAGACATTGTACTAAACCAGGAGGCGTTGCACAAAACCAGGAGGCATTGCACAAAACCAGGAGGCGTTGTACAAAACCAGGAGATATTGCAAAAAAACAGGAGACGTTGCACAAAACCAGGAGGCGTTGCACAAAACCAGGAGACATTGCACTAAACCAGGAGGCGTTGCACAAAACCAGGATGCGTTGCACAAACCCATGAGGTATTGCACAAAACCAGGAAACGTTGCACAAAACCAGGAGGCATTGCACACTGGCTCTTTGTGTCACAGTCATGGGGATTAGTTGACTTTGGGGGACCATCCCTAAAACCAACGGTCCCCTCTATGAACGCTTAATTCTACCCCAGCTCTCCAGAATAGCATTTGCCTTCTCTGCTTCTTTTCCTTCTTGGCGTATGCCTGGTCTACACGACCAAACGATATCTTGGCACAAAACAGTCACATTTCTCCAGCTCTTGGCTGCTGTAGAGCTCCGTTCTCTGGGAAGTTTGTGCTGGCCACACTTCTTTCCTTGTTTGTTCGAGTAGAAGGCGTCTTTGGAGCACATGCTCCGTAACCTGGTCTTCCTGTCCGCAAGAGCAAGTTGGAGAAGGCACCCATGGATGCAACCTTGCCTCGGATACAAGGCGGCGCCTGTTTTTCCAAATTTTGACCACAACAAATTGGAGTTCAAGGGGGGAAATGTGTTGAATTCTCACTTTACAAGCCTGGAATAGGCTTCAAATTGAGTATGATTTTTCGTTTTCTTCAGGACCCCTGCCTTGCCTGTTTTTTTTAAATTTTCTTCAGTTGCATCCATGGGCACCAGATTCAGTTTGCGGTACATAGGGGAAGACGGGGTAAAAAGCGCATGGGCGGGTAAGAAGCCCACCCCAATTATCTCATGAAATGAAGAAAATTTCAGTCTCATTTTGCCCATTTTCTCATTTTAGCGTTAATGTCTAGCATTCGTCTCATGGGCAAATTTGACTGAAATTTTCTTTATTTCATGAGATAATTGGGGTGGGCTTCTTACCCGCCCATGCGCTTTTTACCCCGTCTTCTCCTATGACTGTTCGGTCCATTGTCCCCGGTGCCTCACCAGAACACTTTGCTGCGTTCTCGTCAACAGGTGGTAGTCATCCTTGGACGTGCCTTCTCTGCTGTATCTGGAGATCATTGTCAGCCATGATCTGTTAAGCATGCGTGTTATTGTTGCAGGGTCTCCATGACCCCACGTTCCTGTCCAAGGACCAGCTGGACCTGGAGAAGCTGGTGGCCTGCGTGGTGGTGCCCTTCCTGGGCTCCCGGGGCCTGTACCAGGGGGGACCCGAACCCGTCACCAAGGCCAACTACCGCCCTGCGCTATACCTGGGGTCCCGGGCCAAACCGCACATCACCATTACTGGTAATATATTATTAGTACACATACTGTGCTGCTTCTTTTTTGTTGTTGCTATATAATCCACATTTACTACCTTAAGGGAGATAAGTTAGTGACAGAAAAGAGCAGGACGGGCTGCTTTTTTTTGTCAGTAGATTATCTTCTCTTATGAGCGAAATGGTCAACTTAGGACGCCCATTTCACCGCAAAAGAAAGAGAGAGAGGGAGATGAGTTCCTCCCTCCCTCTATCTCTCTCTCTACCCCCAACTAAGAATATCATGCGCTAAGCCCCTACTGGTTTGATTGCCACCTGGCGGTGAAATGGGCGTCCTAAGCTGCTCATTGTGGAGTATTGTCAATATCCTCATTTACGATGGTAAGGGAGACAATTATTTTTTGGTGACAGAAAAGAGCAAGGCGGGTTGCTTTTTTGGTCAGTAGATTATCTTCTCCTACAGGGCGAAACTGGGGATGTTGCCGCTTTTTCTGCTTCAGTCTATGTTTCTTTTTTTCGCTTGGTACTTATATTTCTTTTGATTTACCTTCTTCTTCTTCTTCTTCTATTCATTCTTTTTCTTGTCTTCTTCCTCACCTCTTCCTCCTCCTCCTCCTCTTTTTGCTGCTGTTGTTGGTGCTATCGTTTCTGGGTGCTGTTGCTTATGCTCTTGTCTTCTTCCTCACCTCTTCCTCCTCCTCCTCCTCCTCTTCCTCCTCCTCTTTTTGCTGCTGTTGTTGGTGCTATCGTTTCTGGGTGCTGTTGCTTATGCTCCTGCTTTTTATTTTATTTTTCTTCCTTTTCTTCCTCCTCTCTAATTTGTTTCTCCTCTCATAATTCTGTGTTTGCATTTTTTTGTTCCTTTTCTTTCTTTCTTTCCTGATTTTGTTTGTTTGTCTCCTCTGCCGCCTGTTTCCATTCCCTCACCAGTTTCTTCCTCAACCACTCCATCCATCCTCCTGTTTCTTCTTCTTTTCCTTCTTCTTCTTGTTGTTTTTCTTATTCCTTTTTTTTTATTGAACTTTTTTTTAACATTTTCAAATACAGAACATAAACATAACTAAGAAAAATAATACAAACCATATGACAAAAATAACAACACACACACATACACACACGCGCACACACGCACACACGCACGCACACACAGACACGTATACGCACATATACAACATTACTGAGGTTAAATACTGTAATAAATAGTTACATTGAATAATCACATTTTCAACACAGGTTCGACGTTGAAAAATGTTAGTGCACTAATTCTATGACAGGTTATCATTCTTTTTTTTATGGCATTAAAATAAAAAATTAAACGAAAAAGACGAGGTTCAATAAAATAAAATAAAAACACCTCAATGTCACACAAGGAATGGTTTTTTTCAAATACAGCATGTTTTTTTCTGATTCCTGTTCTTCTCTTTCTTCTTTGTCTTCATCCCATCCACAACAAGTTGTGAAACAGTATGCCCATTTCTCTGATATCTGTTTCTTCCTTCTGTGTATCAGTATCAGACGCAGCGATTGACCACGGCATGACATCACCAACAGACGGGGACTGGTCAACCGCCAAGTCCGCTCCCCGGCTGGTACGGCTGGAGAACCAGCACCAGCACCTGCACCACCAACACCATCACCTTTCTCACCCTCACCTCCCTCCGCACCATGCCTTAGCCTCCCCCGTGTCCCTCCGAAAGCAGGGCAGTAGTAGCCTCCATCAGGAACCCTCCTCCAGTCACGGGGTGCCCGTCAACCACCGGCTCAAGCCCGTCATGGAGGTGCTGGATGCTGGGCGGCGCCACAGCATCGTCGGCACGTGACCCCACGTGACGTGACGTCAGCTAGACTGATCGTCATGGGCGGCGGAGTGACGTCGTTGACTTTTTTTTTCTTTTTATGTGGAAGAGCACCAGAAGTCTTTCAGCCGATGAGAGAGAGAGAGAGAGAGAGGGGAGAGAGAGAGAGAGAGAGAGAGAGAGAGAGAGAGAGAGAGAGAGAGAGAGAGAGAGAGAGAGAGAGATGTTGATGAGGGAAAGGACAAGGAGAGACATAAGGAGTGTAGAGTGTCACAGAGGTAACGCATTCGCCTCGTGTCAAGTAAACCCGAGTTCGAACCTGGGTACAGGGGAATTTTCTTCTCACTTTACCCTAGGCCACACGATTTGAACGTGGAGTCTTTCGGATGAGACGATAAACTGAGGTCCTGTGTGCCCAAACACTTAGCACACGTTAATCCCAGTGGCAACGAAAAAGTTATCATTTGGTCAAAATTTACCCCCCCCCCCCCCTAACTTCCTCATCAGTCACACACAAAAATCGCATGCAAAAAAAAAGAAAAAAAAGTGGGTGGCGCGCCTCTGGCTGCGACGCGCTCTCCAGGTGGGAGCAACCCGAATTTCACAGAGACGCCTCTGTGACTATAAAGTACCTAATACGGGGAATATTTTTTAGAGTGACAGCTATGAAGGGTGTTTCATAACTGACTAGAACCCTGTATGGATGAATGGCAAAAGGAATGGATGATTAGGACTAACCATACCGGCAGCTAAGCTCTAAGCTTACTTGAGAGTGGGAGGCCTTTGTTTGACTCAGTGACTGTAAAGTGTGTGAAACTGGACCTGTGTAGCTAAGATCGTATAATTTATGCATTTATTGTAATATTATGTTAGGATGGGAAACAAGGGCCTGTAGGCTATGTTCTCTCTCTCTCTCTCTCTCTCTCTCTCTCTCTCTCTCTCTCTCTCTCTCTCTCTCTCTCTCTCTCTCTCTGTATATATACATATATATATATATATATATTTTATATATATGTGTGTGTGTGTGTGTGTGTGTGTGTGTGTGTGTGTGTGTGTGTGTGTGTGTGTGTGTGTGTGTGTGTGTATGTATATATGTGTGTGTGTGTGTGTGTGTGTGTGTGTGCTTATAAAAAAAAAGTGGAGTCGTGAAGAGAGAAGAAGGGCTTTATAATGATGTACATTCCATTTATGCAGAAGAATAAAAATTAGTGAAATTCATGTATGGACATTATTTTGTTAAGTTTGCATGTATGAAAGTACAACTACTCTCTCTCGCTCTCTCTCTCTCTCTCTCTCTCTCTCTCTCTCTCTCTCTCTCTCGCTCTCTCGCTCTCTCTCTCTCTCGCTCTCTCTCTCTCTCTCTTTCTCTCTCTCTCGCTCTCTCTCTCTCTCTCTCTCTCTCTCTCTCTCTCGCTCTCTCTCTCTCTCTCTCTCTCTCTCTCTCTCTCTCTCTCTCTCTCTCTCTCTCTCTCTCTCTCTATGTCTCTGTCTGTCTCTGTCTGTCTGTCTCTCTCTCTCTCTCTCTCTCTCTCTGTCTCTCTCTCGCTCTCTTTCTCTCTCTTCTCTGTTTTTGTTTGTCTTTTTGTCTCTCTGTCTGTCTATCTCTGTCTGTCACTACCTGCCTCAGTGTCTGTTTCTATCTCTCCCTCTCCCCCCCCCCCCCCGCTCTCTATCTCTGTCTCTCTCTTCCCCCCCCCCCCCTGTAGTGTGTGTGTATGTGTGTGATGTGCATTGTATGACCATACTGTAAATATACAACTGAATAAAGTCCCACTTAACCCCTTGACTGCCAAAGAAAATTAAAGAAAAAATCATTGGGCAAAATCATGCCGCGAAAAAGACACTGATAGAGCCAATCTCGGAAAATGGTCTGGGGATATAACTCTCTTGACTGTGCTAGACCAAAAGCCAGCGTGTCAGGGTTATTCCTCTTCATCTGATGACATCATCAGTGATGTAATCAGGTCAGTACGTGATAGTACGTTGGTGGAAGTCAAGCGGTTAAAATTCATATAAATTTAAATTTGGGATTATTTTTAAAAAAATCTGTCAAAATATTGTCCAGTTCCAAACATCATAATGTCACAAGGAAATACTAAAGTAACATACTTGAAAAGAAATCGTGTTGGCTCTTTAGCTTGTATCAATAGCGGAAGTTTTTAGAAAATAAGCCTACTATAGAGGCCTAGTTTATGCATTATGTCAAGATCAAGTCCTAGATAACAGATTAAGAAACATGCCAACAGTTAAAAGTGCCTTAATGTTTGTATTTGATCAATTTCGCAATATCATTACTTTACATCTCTCTCTCTCTCTCTCTCTCTCTCTCTCTCTCTCTCTCTCTCTCTCTCTCTCTCTCTCTCTCTCTCTCTCTCTCTCTCTCTCTCTCTCTCTCCTCTCTCTCTCTCTCTCTCTCTCTCTCTCTCTCCTCTCTCTCTCTCTCTCTCTCTCTCTCCTCTCTCTCTCTCTCTCTCTCTCCTCTCTCTCTCTCTCTCTCTCTCTCTCTCTCTCTCTCTCTCTCTCTCTCTCTCTCTCTCTCCCTCTCTCTCTCTCTCTCTCTCTCTCTCTCTCTCTCTCTCTCTCTCCTCTCTCTCTCTCTCTCTCTCTCTCTCTCTCTCTCTCTCTCTCTGCGCGTTCACGCATGGTAATGCAAGTGAGTGTACGAGAGTGCAAGCATAGCTATAAAAAAGCAACCAAAAAGATATGGTTCATAATGTATATGCAGATCTGTATTGCTAAAAATTCGGGACTTTGCTGGTGTAGCACTGTCTCCGGGCATTGCCTCCAGGATCGTTCCCACCATCTTTATATCTACTAATGTCCCAGTATTAATGTCCCATATTATGTGTCTGTTCCAGACCGGAGGACGTTAAGCAGAATTTCATCAGTGGTTCAGACTGAGTACACTGATATAGGCTATTTTAACACATAATTATGAGCAATCGATTATTGTGGATATTGTACATGGAAACATTTTTATGTGGGACCAATGATCGATATTCGAATTCATGACAATTCAAGCAGTGGATTATAATTATGTTTGCATGATTGTTTTCCTAGTGTTATGTTGGATAAAAATGAAAATCAAAAATCAAAACATCTTGGGATCATAAAAAAACGTGGATTCTATATTACCCAATGTAGTTTCCATGTAAAAACAACAACATTAACAGTCTTTGTTTTTTTGTTCATGTGTGTGTGTGTGTGTGTGTGTGTGTGTGTGTGTGTGTATGCGTGCATGCGTGTGTGTATGTGTGTGTGCGTGCGCATGTGTATGCACATTCATCTGTCTGTGTGTTTCTCTCTCTCTCTCTCTCTCTCTCTCTCTCTCTCTCTCTCTCTCTCTCTCTCTCTCTCTCTCTCTCTCTCTCTCTCTCTCTCTGTGTGTCTGTGTCTCTGTGTGTGTGTGTGTGTGTGTGTGTTTGTGTGTGTGTGTCTATGCGTGCATGAGTGTGTTTATGTGTGTGTGTGCGTGCGCATGTGTATGCACATTCATCTGTCTGTGTGTATGTGTCTCTGTTTGTGTGTGTGTGTGTGTATGTGTGTGTGTGTGTGTGTGTAGAGTTGAGAACCGGTTAAAAAATCCGAACCGGTTTTTAACTGTTTTTTCCCCTTCGAACCGGTTTATCACACACACACGCGCGCACACACACAAACACACACACACACACACACACACTCACAAGCACGCCCCCGCATACACACGCGCGCACACCTACACACACACTGGGTGACACTGCGCACGCACACGCGCAAGCACGCACACACACACAATCTCTCTCTCTCTCCCCCTCTCTCTCTTACAACAGTAATGACATGTTCTACTTTTAGACAATAGCTTCAGTAAACGCATTCATTTTTAGTAGAAAAAGAGCTACTGAATGTACATTAAGCAATGTATGAAGTAACTCTAAATCCAAGTTATAACAATGAACACCCCCCTTCCCTCCTCCAAAAGAAACCCGCAAACAAATCAAAATTTAGACAAAACCGTACATCTTTGGGGTTTTAAGAGAGAGAGAGAGAGAGAGAGAGAGAGAGAGAGAGAGAGAGAGAGAGAGAGAGAGAGAGAGGAGAGAGAGAGAGAGAGAGAGAGAGAGAGAGAGAGAGAGAGAGAGAGAGAGAGAGAAGAGAGAGGAGAGCTTTTGTTGTGTTTCTAAGTCAGTGTTTCAAAGTCCACATGGGTTGCAGTGTGGACAGACAGATGATGGCATGGAAAAAGAAATCCGTGTGACAACATAAGTGGATTGGAACATCATAAAATTAATAATGAAACTAAAATGCAAAAAGGTTCTGGCGAGGTTCGAACTCGCGACCTTCTGCGTGTAAAGCAGACGTGATAACCACTACACCACAGAACCAGTTAGAATATCTGTGGTATTGTAAAATAATCAGCTAGATGCACACTGAGTCTTAGAATAAATGTACAAAAAAGTATTTTTGTGTGTATTTATAAATCGAACATGTAAGCTTAAAAGTGATAATCATACTGATGAGTACACCAATAATTAATGAAAACAGTTTTGTTCTATGTTTGCCTAAACAAAAAAAACTGCAAGGGAGACCATTCTTTTGGATTGTCACCCCATTAGAATAGCTTCCCTTCAGCAGCCTAAAACACCGCCATCAGAAACTTTTCAATTTCGGATCCAGTCATGATGTGGAGTCTTAGTTTTGTTCTTTGTCACAGGTCCAGCTTATCTGTAGCTGCAGCATGCATTCGGAAGCATGGTTTTAAAACGTTAACATCCAAGAACATTTGCTTGGCAAATGTAAAGAATGGGATTGGGAAAGGTCTAATTGGAAAAGCAGAACTTCGTGATTTCTCTCCTCTCGCACGACCTCCACCCTCACAATTCGCGGGCTATCCACACCGGTCTCTCGGGTCTTGTACACCTGTTTCAAGTTCATCATGGCCTCTACCCAAGTTGATTACTTGTTCACACCATGCACCCACGCACTTTTTTGTCGGACAAACAACGTTTTGGAGCAAACAATCTGTACAGTTTTCCACAAGTTCAAGCAAAAGCAGAGTAAAGAATTTAATGATAGCCACATGGATTTCTGCAGCAGTTGGTGTTGCACTGATGACTGCAATCGTTTTTCGGTTCTATGGCCGTTTTCGAAAGCGTGCAAGAGGAATTGAAGAACTTGATGTACCACAGTATGGACGACGCAATCGAGTGCTGTGCCGCTACAGGGGCTACACTTTGAATTCGTCACTAACAGAAGCCATTATTAACGAGGTGCCCTGGTTCAAAGTTCGCCCTGATGATGTTTGGGTCGTCGCCTATCCAAAAGCTGGTAAGAATTCCGGCCAAAAGGCAGGGATTTTGTTGTCCCATGTGGGCATACAGTGGCATTTCTCCCACACCGCCCATTTTGAGTCCCAAATCTCAGCCACATCCCAGTCTTGTCAAGTCACAGAATCCAAAACCAGTAGTCCAAAGGGAGCAAATATTCGTATAGATCATCAGGAGGCAACCACCAGAGGAGAGACACTGCACTGCTGCTGAGTCACTTCAGTGGAGTTTAGCTTTGGGGCTTAATCCGCTTACTCACTCACTGTCATCTACTTTTAGCTATCTCTCTCAAGTCTCTTTCTGCTTTAAAGTTACTGGTCCATTCTCTCAGTTCTAGAAGCACTAATTTGTAATTTGAACTTGAAGACGGACATGCTGGGCCTATTATTTATTTGGCGCATAAAACTAAAAGCATTAATCTGTGCCAATATGAAAACTGAGTAAATCGATGAAGATAGTTTTTGTCAATGTCACTCAAGCAGGCTTGGTCAGTAGGTGAGGTGGCTTTCAGACGTGAGATTTTTCATTTCAGGAAATTTTAAAGCCAGCAGAGCTGTTCTTGAGATAAGTGTAAATCCACTGAGAAATGGGAAGGGGGTGGGTGTAGACTGGGAATGACTGATGGAAGCATGAACGAAGCAAGTACCACTCATGCGAGACCCAGCTCCACAAATTCATTGAAGAAGTCTCTGCAGCTACTGAGAGCGGTACTGCGACTGACATAATCATGGACTTCGAGAAGGCGTTCGACATGGTGAACCACAGCCTGCTGCTAAGCAAGTTACAGACCACTATGGGATCCGAGGAACCACCAACAGTTGGATTGCAAACTTCCTCAGCGATCGAAAGCAAGCAGTGGTGGTCGACAGTGCTCAGTCTGGCTACGTGGAAGTGAAGTCTGGTGTGCCCCAGGGGACAGTCCTAGTACTGACCTTGCCTCTTTCTGACTTACATCAATCTCCCTTCCAGAATCTCCTCTCCCTCCCGCTTGTTTGCAGCCGACACTGCTCTCTATTGCTTCATCGCATGCAATGATGACCCGGCCAAGCTCCAAGACTCAAGAGGGCATCAGGAAGCTTGAACAGTGGAAGGCTGGGAGAAGGAATGGGACATGGCATTTTACCCTGCTAAATGCAGTCAGCTGCCTTTAACACGTAGCAAGAAGCCATCGAATGCCACCACCAGCTACAGTCTGCATGGCCACACCCTCAAAAGAGTGTCCTCTGTGAAGTACCTTGGGGTCACCCTGCAAACCGACCTTTCTTGGGGAGCCCACATCGTAGCTACCTGTGCCAAAGCCAAACGAGCTCTCGGCTTCCTAAGGAGAAACCTGAAGGTGTGTCCTCTGCTACCAAGGAGCTTGCATACAAGGCCATGGTCAGACCCATCACGGAATATGCAAGCTCAGTCTGGGACCCATACACTGACAGGCTGACCTCGGACCTTGAGAAGGTGCACCACAGAGTGGCCTTACAGGCACATAAATACATCCAGTGTCAGTAGCATGCTCCAACATGTTTTATAAAATAGGTGAATGGACTGGCCTGCGTAAGGTGCAACGCCCTCAAACCCCTACCTCCCAGCAGTAGAAGACAGAACCACAACATGTAATTTCAACGTATATTTGCAATAACTTTTCCAAAGCCATCTACGACTGGAACTCCTTGCCACCAGAATCTGTCCCATCCCCCACGCTCAGCTCCTTCACCTCGAAGGTGCTGAAGCTCCCCGCATAGACCATAATTATATATTTATATACTTTTTTTTATCATCCGTGTGGGGTTGGGTGTTCTCGGACTAGCTAGGGTAGGGGTGCCCAGCCTTGCATGCCCTTTTATCTATCTAGCTTTTGTTTTTCCTGCGCAGCATAAATTCTTTGGATCAAGATCAGGATTTTTTAGGACAACCAGGAACCTACACCGGTCCCCAGGAAATTTTTCTTTCCTCTGGTCTCATGTCTGTCTGAGCTTTACAGTTGGACTTGGAGACGCTGTGTAAGCCACCTGACTTGAAGCTTGGTTAATGTGCACCACTTCACTGTCTTCAGTGAGCCATTTAGCTAACTAGTGCGGAAAGCTCTTTACAGATTGGCCCAAGCGAAGTACTTCAAGTTCAAGTAGGCATTTATTTTTTAGTTACTGAGTTGCAATTTAATTACAGTCTGAATTTTAAAAATAGCATTATCATGATTTTTTTGGTGCTTTGTTGATTGTTTACAGGCACCACCTGGCTGCAAGAGATTGTGTACTTGATCAGCAATGACTGCGACTTCGAAAAAGCCAAGGCCACAAGGGTGGATGAAAGGTTTCCATATTTGGAGTATCCGCTTCCAGGCATAAAGGAAGTGACCAAGATGGACAGTCCTCGTTTCATCAAAACCCATCTCCCTTTTTCGCTTCTGCCAAAACAGTTTGAAGAAAAGAAACCAAAGGTAACTTTGTTAACTTTAGTTTTTAAAAACAGTAATATTAGAATTTAGACATACATTGATGCAGTCAAAATAGCCTTCTGTTTTGCAATTTGGCTCTGTATTTCATCATAAATCATGTCATTGGTGAAGACAAACTACAGACAAAAAGAGACGACAGCCATTTAAAAAGGCTGCAAAGTGCAGTTTCAAAATAGTTGCAGTCCTCAATTTTGGCAGCTTCAAATTTCTTGAATTGACGATTTTTGATCTGCAGAAACAGGCAGTAATAAATCATATTTTCAAAACGCCCCCAATGAATAATTCATTTTCTTGTGGATTTTTTTGATGGTCACAAGTACAGGCCTCCAGTGACTGTACCCGTCTCTGATGCATTCATGTATGTTTATGAAGAAATACAGTGAGTGTCCTTGTCATGCAACATTTTCTTACATATTTGTTTTTTAAATCCAAGAAAAGTATTTGAAAAGTTTGGAAAATTTAAAGCAGAAACTTACATGGTGTGAATCGCTAAATGTCAATGTAACTGACTTTCTGATTTTCAGGTGATTTACATTGCCCGCAACCCGAAGGACACAGTGGTGTCTTTGAAGAAGTTTCTGGATCTTCTGAACGCTTTCAACTTCCAAGGCACCATGGATGACTTTGCACAACTCTTCTTGGAGGGAAAAGGTCAGTGTTTGATTTGTAGTTCATTTATCAATAAAACTGGTGCATTGTTATATTTTGATTTGGAGAAGAGATTAGGTCACTAGATGTGGATTAACTTGTTCGCAACACACCGCTAGAATACTAGCAACGCCTGAATTTACCGTTGCAGACTCGCTGCTAGTATTGTTAGCAACAGGCAAAATGCCCCTGAGGCCAACGGTGGTTTGGTTGTTTTCAACTCATTCAGTTAAAAACACAAATTAACGAGTTGGTTTTGCAGTTTTATATAATTTAAATCTAAAAAATTGAAGAATAAAGTTGCTGTGATCTCCAGATTTTTAAAGAATTTATTGAAAAGGGACAAAATTGGGTGTCCTGAGGGAATTTATACTCCCTCACTGCAGTGTGCCATACATACTAGTGTTACTGTATGGGGTTTTTTCCAGTACGCAAATGTATGCTTGTATGTGTTCCATCAAATCCAGATAGTCTTTACTTTAGTTAACGGTAAAATTTTATTTTTGAAAGACAAGTGGTTGTTAAAAAATTAAGCGCAAAAACTTTTGCGAATGATTGGTGTGGTGTTGCAGCCGTCTATGGTCCATGGACGAAGCATGTTCAGGAGGCCTGGGAACAAAGGAACGAGGACCATGTCCTCTTTGTCACCTACGAGAGTCTTCAGAAGGTTTGTTCCTTTTGTTCACGTCTACTTATTCAATGCTTCAGATTGTTTTCAACCTTGATGAGTCATAACGAAATTGAACAAAGGGTGAATACTCTCTTTCTAATTAACTCCCCTCCACCAAAGTTGATTCCGATACCAACCATCTAGCACACAGTAGCAGTGTGTGGGTCAGAACCAAAGTGAGACAAACAAAGCATCATTCTCTAAAAAGAATGTGCCAAGTTCCCCCTCCACCCACACAGTACACATCAACAGTGGTGGAGAGGACAACATTGTTGATGCGTACTGTGTGTACCTTTGTTCAATTTCGTTATCTCCTCTCTTGGTCTCACTATTTCATTCTTTGATGAGTCATATTTGCATTATGACCCCTGGTTAGATGAAATGAGGCCCGGTCAATTTCCATAATAATGGGCCAGTATTGTGTAACTTGTTTTTGTTTGTTTCTTTGTTTAAATTTTCTTCGTAGCAACTCATAACTGTCCTTATAGCAAAAGAAGTGGGATTGTTCCCTGGGCAAAGTATTTCCATTAAAAAATAAATTCTGCCCAGCTTCCCAACATTACCCCAGGGCTCCCAATCATCCTGCAAAACAAGGGGTCCCAGGGACTCCTTCACTTACAGTATAGAGGGTCCTAGAGGTGGGATAGAGGGTCCCAGTGGCATTGCAAATGCTGAAAAGAATTTGTCTAGTGCATCGCTGGGACCCCCTGCACATTCTTTTAGAGGGTCCTTTAGAATTTTAGTACTTCATAGACCCCAAATGGGGGTCCCTGGGAACCCTGTTTGTGTTACCCTTGTATTTTCTTGTTACAATGGAACCTCCTTTATAAGAACTTAAAAAATAATCCAAAACGAGGTCTTATAAGGGAGGTAATTCAATACTTACAAAGAAGGGCAATGTTTCAGAGAAGTAGGTCTTAGGCCAAATAAAAAAATATGTCTGTTTCCGAGAACATGGCCCAAAAAAATAGGGTAGGTAGGTAGGCTTTCAATTTTTTTTTTTTTTTCCTTCGCGGTGCAAGATTTTTGCCGTATTTGCTGAAACATGTGAATGTGAGTATCAATCAACAGATTATTTTTACCACTTGACTTTTTCACATAGGTACGCTGATGGAAATGTACCAATTGATTTCACTGCATCCGCATGATCACATTTAGACATAGAAATGGCAATCGCGTGCCTTGCCCACCTGCCCGATAAATGAATGTGCCACGAGTGAAAAAGCTAGTAGAAAGAGTCTTCATGATTGGCCATCCTGTCACACAGCTCCTCGGGAATGACATAATTTAATCTGTCAGTATTTTTCATACGTTGTTTTTATTTAACGTTTCTCATGCGCGCATGCGTCTCAGTGTGTGCGTGTGTGTGTGTGTGCGCGTGCGTGTGGTAACAAACATTGATCTATCAGCATATCATACGTATAGGGGGTTATTCTGTGACAACATACATTATAACATACTACAGTAGTATCACACACACACACACACACACACACACACACACACACACACACACACACACAGAAGTACACAATCAGAGAGAGCGAGAGAGAGGAGAGAGAGAGAGAGAGAGAAAGTCAGAGTGAGTCAGTGACAGACAGACACATACACTATGAACAACTTTTTTAAACTAAAGACTTGCATTCAAGAAGAATGCTAACTAAGTTATGACACTGACTGACAGTGAGTGACAAGTCAAACAATCATAGTTACAATGTCAAACTGTCTTGGACTCTTTCACCAATCTGCTCTATCTGGGTCTATCTACAGATTTTCCATCAAAGTATGTGTGCAAAAAGAATTGTCATTTTTTGCAGTTTTATGGATAGCTTGTGCTTTTGTCTCATGCCCAGCAAACCAAACTGCCAACTTCATCAAAATCAAATCCACTTTTAGGCCCTAGACTGACTGATCACGAAGTGATGGAAGTCAAAATCGCACACTGCACGCCGATGGCGATACTATCCAAACTATCGGCGATAATGACACATCTTCGGCACTTTCGAAGCAATAAAGCATGTGTCAACCTCGGAATATGACAGCAGAAAGTATTGTTGTCATGTTTTCTTCCAACCACTGCCCGATGGCTCAGACTCGATGGTTATTTTTCGCCCAAAGCACGTTGCTCTAACTTGCAATTTTCTCGGAAACCTGTGCAGTCCGCACGAACGGCCTTCATCTATTGGATGAAATCACAGGAGCTACGTGCGACGATTGGTTCGCTTGGCAGTTTCTGCTGGGTCGTTACTAAAAATAGCTTAGTCTGTCCTCATCAACATGTGCGAAGAGCTTCAGCAGAAATAAAACATACATGTGCAACTCTGCACTTGCCCGGCGGGCAGGTCGTCGAGTTTGCCATCTGCCCGACACTTACGACTACCTGCCCCGGGCAGTCGGGAAACCGTTAGGCCTACTGTCCGACCCTGCCTTGACTACGCCGAGTGAGAGTGCAATGGTTGTTTACCTTGCATCGTCTGCTCAAATTGCTTCTTTTTTCTTTTTTTTTGGAAATGTCCCCCCAAAAAAATTAGGGTCGGCAGCAAAAACTAGGCTCGGTCGGGTTACCGGAAACAGACATATATTTTTTTTTGGCCTTATGTGGGAGGGAGTAGTCTTATATTGTTATAAGGTAAGTACCACTGTATCTGGAGTTTTTGTCAGGCACCACTTGCTAGCACGCTCATTACCACACACATTGGAATATTAAGTTTTTCTTTTACTTTGCTGCAGGATTTTGAGGCACTGCGGAGAAGATAGCCCAGACTTGTTAGCATACTCATTACCAGTGGTAATATCACACACATTTCATTGGAATAACAAGATTGGCAAATGTTAAAAATAGTCCCCTCCCTTGCCCCTTCCATTTGTTTTAGACGGTTTCAGGTTAGGGATAGGTTTAGGGTCCGTTAAGTGTCAATCTCATAGCATACCATCATTTTTTTAAATTTTTTATGTGGATTAGACAGTTTCAGGTTAGGGTAGGGTTTGGGATAGGGTTAGGATAGGATAGGGTTAGAGTCAGTTTAGTGTCAAATACACACAAAAATATAAGTTGATGACTAATCTGACCCTAAGCCTATCCCTAACCCTATCTCAAACCCTATTCCTAACCCTAACATGAAACCGTCTGAAATGAATGGAAGTGGCAGAGGAGGGGGCTATTCTTAACATTTGCCGCAAGATTTCCTTTCACTTTATCGCAGGATTTCCGAGGCACTGTGAAGGAGATAGCCCGGTTCCTGGGGAAGTCGCTGACCCAGAGACAGATGGAGGACCTGGAGGAGCACTGCAGTTTCTCCTCCATGCGCAGCAATGACAGCGTCAACTACTCCTGGATGGCTCCACAGGGACTCTGGAAGCAGGGAGACTTCCTCAGAAAAGGTGAGGTTGTGTTTCTTTTTTTGTTTGTTAATGACAGTCAACCTTTATTCTATTTTGCGCTGCATGAATTTTACTGTTTTGCTTAATTTTAATGTTATTTCGTTTTCTGCAACTGTTCCTTTTGATCAGAAGTGGCATTTGCACTCTTTGTCCGAAAACTTTGAAAGTAGTTTCAATAGAAGAAGCAATTGTTTTTGTGTCACATGCTATGGCGGTGAATGACGTAGGTCTAAAGGTGTAATTGACTAAAGATAAAACGATTCTGTTTTTAATGCTATGCAGTGCTCCAATCTGGTAAAAAAAAGAAGAAGAGTTAACCCTTTTGCTGCCAGATGTTTTTCAGTAAAAAATAAAAAAAATACCATGAAACTTAACAGGGTAGAGAACAAATTTAACTGCAATATTGGAAATTCTTCTGTAACATGTAAAACATTAGGCCTATCCTTACCTCCCAAAATTAAGAAAATAGGGTCTTCGGATAACAGACCCTGATTTGATGCCTTTTAGTGACATGGGTGTTAAACCATTGTGGTGCATAAATGTGACATTGACGGTGAAAGGGTTAAACTTCAGGGTCCGGAAATGTGTAAACATTAGGGTAGAAAGGGAGAGCAAGAAAGAGAGAGATAACATTGTTTATTTGTTTGGCGTGACTTTGCAGGTAAGGTTGGTGACTGGAAGAATCACCTGTCCCCTGACATGAGTGCCAAACTGGACAGCATGGCCAAGAGCCTGGAGCCTGCGGGTCTTCAGTTTGAGGACCGTTGACTTCATGCTTACCCTGCGCCAGATGACAAGACAGCTGCCTTCATCCCGGAGTGATTCGGGCCTCACATGTGGTATTTAAGCAGTACTTAACCTAGTCTGTTGCATTATGTATATACATATCTGTATTGTTAAGAATTCGGGACTTTCCTGGTGTTGCACTGCCTCCGGGCATTGCTTCCAGGATCGTTCCCACCATCTTTATATCTACAGTGGAGTCCGGGTAAAACGAATTTTAAGGGAACACAGACTCAGTTCGTTGTATCAGGATTTCGTTATGCATGTACATGTACAATGTATGTTGAAAACAAAAACAGTTCAAACACTCACCAATGATAACCGAAAACATAAACTTGACCAGTTTGGATCGTCTGTCTTAATCACGGGATGTACAAGGCTTGAAGAAGTTCAGCAGTGTTGTCTGACGCTGATCTGTTTTGGCACACTTTTCAACAAGTTTGTCCATTAAGTGACAACACATCACACAAATTTAGTTTGTTATAGGCTTTCACGAACTTTTCGATCTTTATTTTGAGCGCGAATTGTAAAGCTACCTTGAGAAACCGAATGATCTGTAGGAAGCCTAGGCCTAGCAGATGACCCAGTGTGAATCTAAATGAGTTCACGCATGCGCAGTTCATATTTTCCAACTTCCTTCCTCTTGACAACACGTTCTAGCTTGGAGTTTGAAGGCCTAGGTTTTTGCAGCGCATCGCACAGGCTGAGTTCGTTGTAGGCTATTTTTCAAAGTAAATAAAATTATCCTGGGGCGTAGAACATGTGTTCGTAAAAAGCGGATGTTCGTTATTTCAAAAGGATTTTTTGTTCGTTATACCCATGGCT
Organism: Phymorhynchus buccinoides; assembly: GCA_017654935.2. Lineage (NCBI taxonomy): Eukaryota > Metazoa > Mollusca > Gastropoda > Neogastropoda > Raphitomidae > Phymorhynchus > Phymorhynchus buccinoides. The sequence goes on from CM065690.1 coordinate 34,095,953, forward strand.
TTGCAAGTGACAAATAGAAGGGCATTTGCCGGGAAATTGAAGTCAGTTCGTTAATCGCGAAATTTCGTTAAAAGCGAGTTCGTTATAGTTGGACTCCACTGTACTAATATCCCATATGTGTCTGTTCCAGACCAGAGGACGTTAAGCAGAATTTCATTGTCTGTTGCTTTTGATTTCGGTTTGCTGACATTGTAAAGTTTTGAGATTCTGTATGTATCATTTTGATTATTTATGCTTGCAGTTTAAAATAATGTTGAAAATGTGAATGGTTCTTTTTGTTTTGGAAATATTGCTACTCGTTTTGAAATGCTTCTTTTTGGAATAAGTTGTGTTTTTTCTCATCAGAATTTATGTGTGTGTGTTTGTGGAGTTCAGCATTTTATTTTTTTATTTTTTTATTTTTATTTTTTTTATTCTTGCTGTTTACAAATGGAAGTGACATTAGTTAACTTTTCTTGGTTCCCGAAATGCAGATGACGCCTAGTGTGCGACTCGCAACGCGTGCGGCGTACGTCAAACATTCTTGCATCACTGATGTGCGTCATGATGTTGACGCTAGTGTGCGAAGGCCCTTAGGGGAACCTACTATGCAAGATAAAAGAGCAAAGAGAGAGAGAATAAAATAATTTGCAGGCAACGGAACTAGATCATGAAGAACAACAGACAAGAAGTTTAAACGAGAAATAGTTTTATTTAGCCAACTACACACACACACACAAACACACACACACACTATTAGAGAGAACACACACACACACACACACACACACACACTATTAGAGAGACTTGAAACAACATTTGAGAGAGAGGGAGAGGACAGAACCAAAAAAAATGAAGAAAATGAGCACCTACTTGCTGCAATTTCTGAATCTGGAAACAACTGGGGTATTGACTTTGACAAACGGTCGGCGACAGCAAGAGGAATGTTGTTCTCGGCAATAATCTGAGTCACTGTTGCTTCAGCTTTGGTCACTTGTAAGTTGAGATTAGTCTGTTTCAGAAGGGTTCCAACTTCAACTGTCTTCTTTCCTTGTTCCCTTGAGCTGCTTTATGTTTGTCACAGTTGTAATGCTTCTTCAAGTCATTTCTTTCTCTGTGTGAAATGGAAATGTGATCGTGGCACAAGGCACAGTATGCATACTCAGGTCCTCTGGTCGATCTTTCAACTTCAGGGTAATCCTTTTTGTATTCTTCTTTAAGCAACTGGGAATAAACTTTCTTTTTTATTTCTTTGTTGTCACTTTGCACTGCATTATCTTCATTGTCGGTTTTGTGTAGTTTTCTTTTGCTCGCCATTGTTCACCGCTAATGAACAATCTCACCACGCATGCTTAGGCTACGGCCATTGCAGACTCAAGCATGAAAAGGGCGCACTTCCGCCACTATCAAGATACCGGAATCTTGGTTTTGTCTTAATACCGCAAAAAATATCAAATCGGACAATTTGATCTTTTCCCCAAAATTTCGTGAAAATTTCGGAAGCCGGCGTACAATCGTACAAACTAACAAAGGGGTAAAAAAACGTACATTTTATGCCAGAATCGTACAAGTACCCAGGCCTGATGCATCCCTGGGACCCCCTGCACATTATTTTAGAGGGTCCTTTAGGATTATAGTACTTCATAGTCCCTGGGTGCCCTATAATAATGTATCTTTTTTAAAAATATCTTTTTAACACATTATTTGATTTATAAGTGATAAATCATACAGCCAAATTCTTCACATTGTCAACTGTAAATGTCTGCATAGATGTACTTGGGGCGAAGCAGTCATTTTGTCACTTTACTGCACTGAATCCAATGTGGTACTGGTAGAAGGTAGCATTTCAGTAACAGGTTTGAAAAGGCGAAAATGTTCCTGCAGGAACACTTGCATTGCTGATTCACCAGCTGGCCCACTTATTTTAATTAGTTTCTTGTATTGTCTGGCTTTCTCAACTGGGTTTCTGACGCTTCAAAGAGGATACTCAGATCTGGTCTGGTTACAAATCCAGCTGTGTAATACATGAAAAGGGTGCGAGATAATCCCCCAGTTCCAGCACAAGGCTATTTGTTCAGATCTGCCAACCACCTAACAGACCAAAGAGGAATTTTTGGGACCTGAGAGGAATTTTGATGCGACATCTTACCTTTCGCGCATAAACATAATTTGAAGCAAGCAATTTTCACCCTTGTGAACTTGTCTTGCTTAAAACAAGTATTGTCTGGAAGTGTCACAACTATTCCTAACACAATAGAAGCTTTTGGTTTGTTCCTCTGCCCTTTTTATTTGGGCAGACCAAGACGGTTGGTGCCATAGATGACTTAAATAATAAGACTTGGAAGAAAGATAATGAATCGATTCAAGTTCATCTTTGTTCTCCTTTCTTTCCATTGGCTTGAAAAAGTTGGTAACGCTGGAAGACAGAAGTCTGGGAGTTTGCAGTTTCGATCAGACGCTGCAAGCGCTGAGAAGTAATGTGGTATTTGATGTCTTGACACCCTCCATAGGACTTTTAAGTGTAGTGAGCACATCGTACATCAAGCATGCTGCACACTTTCTTGATCTCTGAATGCACAGATACTTTTCCATGTATTCTTGGCAGAAATATTGGTCTATTCTCTTTCTTTTCTCTACATACTGCCTGCTTCCATCTCTGCACTGGGCTGGCCGCTGGTCATAAGGATAGCTGTGGCTGTGCTGCTATCTGGCTCAAGGAGATGGGTGATGGCCTGAGGGGTTCTGTCAGGGTTGGAGGCAAGCGTGTGCACAATGGTGAGAAGTTTGAAGAATTCTTCCTCAGCCCACGCTCAACATGCTTTCCCCTGCACTAAAATGGCCCCACTTGTAAAATAGACATGCACCTTGAGAAGTTTTTTCCCTTCAGTCGACATCTCCAGAGTGGCTTGCTTGATGTTACGTGGGATAGGGGAGATGTGGGTGTAGTCTTCGGGGTTGTCTTTTATGTTTTTTCCCCCTATTAATCCATGTGCAATGTAAGTCAGTAGGTTTGCAGTCACCCAAGTACCGCCTTCGTAAGGCATATCGCCAATGGGGCATATATTGTTTTTCTGCTTTGAAAGTCTTTTGTATAGGGTCCAGTGTATTTGTGATTTGTTCGAGGGTTCCCTCAAACTCGAAAATGTTTTCCTGGGCCATGGCCCTCGTAAATGGAGCCATGCTGTAGCTAAGTCGAAGCACACTTGAATCTAGCACTGCCACATCGCCCTACCCCACACACTGACCACTGAGCAAATTGTACTGAATTCACCACTCTCTAGATGGTTTGTTGCAAGGCCAATATCCTCACAAAAATTGGCCAAGTTTTATCTGAGGAAGAACTGATGTACTGAGGAATGACTAGTCCTTCATCTAAATCAAGTTTTTCTAATTCTATTTTTGCTTTTTGCATCAGGTGACGCAGCCTGTCAGTTCATAGTACTGTTAAAAAGCCTTCACAATCATCCCATGTCTTGTCTCTTTGGCAGACTCGTTTAACTCATTGGAGTTGCAGTGAAATAGATCTTGTCGACCCTTGAAATCTCACAACATTGATCTGGTTTCATCGGCGATAGTCCACATCTCTGCTCCTCATGGGCTGAGAAACCAGGTCCTTGGGCCTGCCAATGCAGATGGATCTCACTGTGCTAACCACACCAGTTTTCTCAGGAACCAGATCATCAGCCAGTTGTGGGTTGCAATAATAATTATCCACATTAGTCTATTATGCACCAGCAGTTTTGAAGAAAGAATGACCAACCTTAGGAATTGAAAGTCCATGACTTCACCCGCAGGAATGTCGTAAAGATTTCTGAACAGCTCAGAGATATACTGACAGGGTACACACAGCATGGTTTAGGATTACCCAAAGTAAAATTAATTTTGAATCTGATTTACATGTTTGATGATTTTTCCAATGCGTGTGTGCAGAACTTCTGCCTGTCAGTATATTTCTCCTGAGGTCATGTATGTTGTTATGGTTGGTGAAATTCAGTCTCTTAATTCTGCCTGCAGGTTCCATCGCCTCCCTCACTGTGCTCTTTTCTCACAGTATATTGTGTTGGAGGTAAGCACACCACATCCTTGGAATATGGTTTCAATTTTGGTAATTTTGCATCTTTGACAGAGACAGCGGTTGAATTTGCCCGTCTTCTGCCAGCTGTTACACCCACTCTTAATAATGATGGGATACTGCCAATACTAGGCCATGATGCCATGTGGCGAAAAGGCATCTGAAAATCAATAATATACAAATTTGAAATTGTGCATGAGAAAATGTAGGAGGCGTCAACAAAAATTAAAATAACATATTTATTATTTTTGTGTTAAGGTCAAGGTCTACCATGGAAAACAGCATTTTTTTCTCTTCAAATTACTAGGCTGTTATATCTCATTCTTTCACCAGATCTTTTTGGTGTGCATGTGTATCAGACAATGTACAATCATGCAGTATTAAGGTCACAAGGCTACACAGAAATAAGGACAAAAACGTTTTGTGGTGGTAACTGCATAAAATACAATAATATGACAAGTTGACATACAGACTGAAGGAAAAAACACACAAAAACAATTTGAACATGTTTATTTTGACTGGAGCACATATGATATATATGGGTTTTTTTTCTGAAACGTTAAACTTTTCAAAAGCAATTGTGAAAAAAGTAAACAATGTTTACTAGATCTGACTGTTGTTTTTTGATGATGGTGGTAGTGTCAATATGATGTCAGAGGCATATTAGACATGAATTGTTGCGGGAAAACATAATTGCACCTTATCAAACCATACACGGACGCACCGAGAATTTAGGGGGTGGGTTTAGCAATCACACCTATGACACTCAGAGAAAAGTCCATATGAAAAACAGCTCTGACATCATCAAGAGCATATCTTTGTGCATAACTGTACAAAAGTTCAGCCTTCTAGCTATAACCGTTCTTCTGCAATTTGCGTTCAAGCGTACAAGGATCACTCAAAATGGAAAATTTGAGAAAACGCAATGAAAAGTACTGAAAAGATGTGATAAATGAACACAAGCATTGATAACACCCATATCACATTTTTATCACATCTCTTGCATGCCTGCACCATAGGTCTGACCTTCATTAGCTTCTTGAGTTGAGTTTTGTTCTTATTTGTCATTTTTTTAGCCTTTCTTGCATGCTTGCTTTCTCGCGCACTTTCGTCTGAACTTTGCAGACAGCGCTTTCTGTCTTGGTGAGACATGTAATCCATCAAATTGTCTGATGGAGTCACTTCTAGTTTGTTCAGGACTTGTGAAAGATGGGTACAGCCCTGATTGAAATGGGAAATGGCAGAAGCAACTGCTGCATTGATGCGTCTGGCACCAACATGTATTGTTTTGGGACACCTGTACCAGATTTGCCCGTTCAAGCATTCATTGGCATTTTGAGTCCTTCCATGCTGAATTCTTTCAAGTAAGTTATCATCTGCCATCCTGTGCATAACGTTCGGTAGATGAGACCGTGTCTGTAAGCTGGCTCCCTGATGTGAAGGCCCTTGTTGATACTGGTGTCCATAGTCATGTGGGAAGAGTGGAGGAGGGTTCTGCTGTTTGTTGCCCATAGTATTGTCAGCCATTGGTCCTTGTTTGTCCTTAGCAGCATTGGTTTGTCCGTCGGCTGTGTCAGTTGTGGTAGGGGAAGGGTTCGGCTGCTTGTCACTGTCACTGTAGTCGGGGAGGGGTGCTGGTGGTGGTGTGAGTGGTGGTAGGGGAAGGGGTCTGCTGCCTGTCAGTGTCCCTGTTGTCAGAGAGGGGAGGGGTGGTGGTGGGGGCAGAGCTGGCAGCTTGTTGTTTGGATTGTGATTTGTGGGTAGGTGTTTTGGGTTTTGCTTTTTTGTGGGGTTGGGATCCAGGGGTGATAGTCTTGTCCTTAGGGTCTGTCATGTGGTCGATGCGTGTTATGAGCGAGTCGTGTTCTATGTGCATTGTTTGTCTGAGTTCACGTAGTGCTGCCTGAAGTGTAGTGATTTGATCCCGTAATTCCTGTGTGGTTTGGAGAAATTCTGTCTTAGGGACACAGTCGTCATGAGAACAGTCACAGTGTTTGTCAGTTTGCGTGGCATGGCACTGAACTTCACAGCGTTCTTGTTCTAGAGGTCCGTTGTTGGCTGGGTCCGCGCTGTCGGTGTTGTTTTTTGTTGTGTGTTGTCCGAGTTTGCGTTCTGCTTCGTTACCTGTGGCGGCACTAACGGCACACACACTGGCACCGTCATTGGTTGTGAGAAGAGATCCTTTCCCTATTTGGCCTAGGGAGAGGAAGGCAGGCACGGAGGCAGAGAGAGTAAGGGGGAGAAGGGAGGGCGATAACACAGGGAGTGAAATGTGTAAAGTAGAATTGGGCGAGAGGGAGGCTGGCAGAGAGGTAATCTGAATACCACACCCTAAAGGCCTAGATGGCACGATAGCCATAGCAGCAGCGGTAGAGGTACGTTCCTGCTGCTGGTAGACTTCGCATGGTGGGGATATTGGGGGCAGTTGGATGGTGGTGGGCAGACGTTCACTGGGTACATAACACACCGCATTGCCTGGCACAGGGAGGGCAGTGATTGACTCGCAGTGTGAAGCAGGCCTACTAGAACCATGAGCAAACCTGTTGATATTGTCACGCATCCAGTCAAATTCTGAGTCTATCCAGTCCGCACACCCTTTCCCCTGTAGTAAAATGTTGCTTGTAGTAAAATAAAGACTAACTGTTAAGAGTTTCTTTGCCTTGTAGTATATCTGCAATGTTGACTGGGATAAGTGATGTGGGAGTGTGGTGCAATCATTTGGAATAAAGTTCTTACAGATTTCGTGATTGCCCTTTTCGTTCTGTGTGAAGTTTGTAATTTTTGCTGTCACTACCTTGCTGTTGTTGCGTGTTATGTATCGTGTGTATAGTGCTGAGCGCCATAAGGGCATGTGAAGAGGAATGGAGCGAATAGTTTTCTGAATAGGATCCAGGGTGTCTGTGATGTGTTCTATTGGACTAACACTGTCATTCTCTAAAATACTTTCTAAACTACTCAAAACTTCTTGATTCACTTGAGATTTGGACCTCGTGACGGGCCCCATGACTAGAAATAAACCTAACGCTATTACTAGGCCTAGCACACAAGGCCTAGGCCTAGGCCTAGCTGCCTGGCAGTCTGCTGGAGGGAAGGGGGACTACGGCATGGCGCCGGTTGTACTCACATCATTGCGGGAGATCACACTCACAAAATCCAAAACAATCAGCGAGCATCAGCGCTCAAACACACCAGCACGGATGAAAACTTGATCTCAACAGTCAGTCACAAAATATTTGAGTTATATACAACTTTTTTTTCACATTTCGACAGGTTTTTTTGCTTTTTTAATAACACGCAGAAGAGAAAGAACGTCTGCACGTCTGCACCTCACTGCAGAGAGGTGTAGCTCTCGTCAAATGTTCTGTTTTGAAGTCAAATAAAAGTAGCTAATTTGTTTGTAGGACATTGAAAGAGTTGTTTAGTAACAAAATTATGAAAGGATGGCTTTGATAAAATAGGTTTTATAAAGATAAGAGGTGACATAACTTGGCCAGTTAAATTGCCAGATTTTAGGATAAATCAGCCATTCAATGTCTTAATTAACAAACTAATAAAGTGATTGGCATAACTACCATAAGATTTTATTATTGGAATGACAATCAAAGAGAAGAAAAAGGCTAAATTATATGTTTATTATTACTACTAGTTGGCCTGAGATTTGAGGGGAGGCCGTTAGAAATTTGAAAAGCCGGGTCGCGTGATACAATTTGAAAAGTGACACATCTAAAAATAGATATGACGTCATATAGTGAGGCGCGCGTGACTCGGAAAAGGGTCTAGGCACACTTGTCGTATGCTAAATAGTATTGCGTGACAGGTAGGCCTTATGAAATACGGCACACTGTCACATAGTTTTTTTAACACCACTTGGTCAAATATTAACACAATGACAGCCCTGACATGGCCCTAGTTGTCGACTGGGCTACAAACAACATGGGCGCTTATCCTTCCAAAGCGTGGCTACCATGTTGCCTGTCTGACAAAACTGGTTGGTTCAATATTTTGTTTTCTTGGCAACAGTCCCGTTCAGGTCTCGAGCCCTTTAGATGGGAGACCTCCCCTACCCCGTATCCCTTTTACCGTTTTCCTATTATCAACAAAGCTTTGTTTCAGCTCACCCACTTTGTTCATCAGTCGCCTATTCATTCTCTTTTGCACATGCCCACGGCAATTCATACTTCTCAATATCTACATCACAAATAGGAGGTTCTGCTTTTTGCACCCTTGAGTAAGATTTGCTGTCCCCGTCATCCAAAAATCCTGTGTATCGCAAACTGTAGTGTACCGTTTTTCAGACTGAGAAAAAGATTTCTGTCCCATCAGGTTCCATGGCTCCTTCAGACCCCTCATGATTTTTTTAGTCTGTCTGGCTTTGTAATGGTTGGTTGCCCACATCAGCTGGCATTCCCCTACGATAGTTTTCCGTTCTCCAGATCTGCAGCTCACAGTAGTAATTGTCAATGTAGAGATGGTATCATATATTGGCCAGGGGTGACACCAGTTGTACCGTAATTGTCTGACTATAACTATAAGGCGCACCCCCCAAATTTAAGATTTTGTTACTATATTTTCTTACTATTTCATCAGTCATTTTATAAGGCGCAGGGGTCTGTGTCAGTCTTGGAAAAAAGTATCGCCTTATAGTCCCCAAAATACGGTGCTATAAACTGACTTTCCCTGTCTAATGAAAAAAACTAATGAAGTGAATCATCTTTAACCCTCTTAATCAAGCACAAAACTGAACTGAATGTTGAAGACAGGGTCATTCAAATATCTCTGACCTTTTTTATGGGTTTGTCTGGGCCATAAGGTCTGAGATGAGTTTTTGCATCGCCATCTCCTAACATCTTTGTGTAGCGGAACTTGTGCAAATCAAATGGAACGCCTAAAGATGATGCTGGCCCCTTCTTGCTCCATTGCATTTGAAGTGCAGTCTATGTTTTTCTGGCATTTGCTTTGGTGTGTGGCATACCACGCTGCATGTTGTGGATCTGTTGGAGCTGGTCCCGTCTCGCAGGCAAAACAGAAATTGCTCAGGCACAAAATCGATGACAAGGCCAGTCATGACCTCAACAGCAGCAACAATCCCATTGTGTGAAGTGTGGCCTCTTTTTTGCCAACTGCCATCCACAGCAACTCAGTGAACTGTCACACTCAAAATTCCATCGTCATCAGGATAACGTTGCAGGTCAGCATGCCTTTCACACACAATTTGTGCTGCAGCCTGAAGATGTTTATCTGCAGCACGTTTGGTACCAGCGTGAAGCGTGAAGTCTTCCTTCATAAAAATACCACATGGTTTCAGCCATGGGTGGGGGCATGTTCATCATGGCAAACATGCGGCACAGCTGGGTGAAGGTGACACCATTGCTGATTGCAGCTGTCACCAGGAAGCGGTTGGTGTCGTAGCTGGTGTGCACGGTGCCCGTCTTTGGTGATGTCATCTCGGACTTTATGGAGCCACAGGAGGTGCAGGTCAGCTGCAGCAGACCTTTCCCGAAATCAGTGCCACCCTCCGAAAGTCGAAGAGTCTGATAAATAAAGCAGAAGAGAAATAACATTCATATGCAATTATAAACAAAACACACAAACGCATGCATGCACACACGCACACACACACCACATGCACAAACCATGCATGCTTGCACACATACAATACACATGTACAGTCAATGTGTTATATGTAGCAGGTAGTACATGATTATAATCCATGGCAGCAGTATCATGAGTATGCCACTCCAGGCATGTCATACTTTCAACACCAATCACAATCATAGCTGTCCTTTCCATTTAATCACTGTCCTTTGTTTCTGACGCATCCCCAGCCTCTATAACCCTCTTTAACAACGCGTCAGATTTTAATACGGTGACAGCCCTCATATGACCTGAATTGTTGGCAGGGCATTAAAAAAACATGACTTTCCCTTGTTTTAAAATATGAAAAACTGAATGCGTAGTTTTCCTTCTGCATTTTGAGAGGTGAAAGATTGAATGCTGAGGAAATAAGTTCAAAATGAAGAGAAAGACTGAATTCAAGCACCAACAAAGTTGCCCAACAGAGTGACCGAAACTTAATGTCTAGTACAGCAATGGCCTGTGCTTCGGCGTCATCAGCCTGTCGATCCAACAAAGAATCTTTGGAAGATTGTATGAAGAAAACACGAAAAGTCTTCAAAGAAAAACAACTCGCATGTCCGAAAAGGTAGAACACAAAGAACAGGTCCTGTCCAAGGTCTTGTCACATCAAGGGTCAAGATCTGCTTTTTCTTGACCTGTTCAGAAGTGGATGTTTTGGCCTTGCTCAACAGCTCTTGGTCGAACCTTTGCTCGTAGCAGCAACCATGGAGTTGGCCTTGGCAGCCATCATGTCATTCAACATCTGGCTGCTCAAAGATCCCCTGAAGTCTGTCTTATTTTTACGCACTTGGCTAAAGATTCTCTCACAGCTGGCATTGCTGTGTGGCAGTGACAAAATTCCCAGCATGATGTAGGCCAGTTTGTCGAAGGCTAGCGCTCCCAGCTTCTTCTCTTTGGCCAGAAGAGCCCACTTCTTGTCTTCCCTCTCCTCTTCCTCAACAGCCTCTAGAAGTTTGAAGGTCTGGAAGCCATTGAACTGGTTTTGCAAGGCATCTGTGGCAGCAGACAGGTCTTCTTCCCCCTTCTTCAGGACCAGCGATGGGAAATTCTTGAGGAAAAACTCGAGGTCACTCCAGTCACATGTTTTTGTCTTTGATGTGTCGGCAACTTGACTATGTAGAAGCACAGGGTAGCGGAGTGGAAACTTTGCAACCATGTACTGATGTAGTCAGAGGCTGCGGTGTAGTACTGCCTTACTGAAGTGTAGAATTTGAAGAAACGAAGATGACTGCTGGGTTCAATAAAATTCACAACAAATTAAAATAGAGTCGAAATTGAAACCCAATTAAAAGGTTTAATAAAACAAAACACAGAGCAAAACAAATCACAACGTCTCGGGTTCAACCCGTTGTCCAGTGCTAAAAATAGATATGACATAGTGACACACATGATGTAAAAACGTAAACAACTTGTGATGCAATGATAAAATTGACGGTGGACAGTGACATCACTTAAGTATATGACAAAAATGAAAAGCAAAAGGATGCTATAGGATTCATTTAGACATGCAGACCATTCTGCAAGTTGGAAAGCAATGAGATGCCTGTAAAGTCTGTGTAATATACGTCCGCACACATACAATACTACTATACTGTTTTTTACCTTGTGTTTTTATCCTTTTTTAATACGTGGTAAGATTTGACGTGGTGAAAACCCTGACATGGCCTTAGTTGTCGACGGAGCTATAATCTTAATCTTAATCTTAATCTTTGCAGATGGCAAGGCTGTCTGTTTAAACAGGATGACATGAGAAGTTTATGCCAATTTGAAAGTGGTTGTAGTTGGCAATCTCCAGAAGCCACAGGCATCTCATTGCTTTCCAACTTGCAGAATGGTCTGCATGTCTAAATGAATCCTATAGCATCCCTTTGCTTTTCATTTTCCATGTACAGTCAATGTGTTATATGTAGCAGGTAGTACATGATTATAATCCGTGACAGCAGTATCAATGAGTATGCCACTCCAGGCATGGCATACTTTTCAACACCATTTACAATCTTAGCTGTCCTTTCCATTTAACTCTTCTACTACCAAGTATTACTTAGACTGTTTACCGTTGCGCACCAAGTAATTTTTACCGCTGCACTGATTTTCACACACACTCACTTTAATAATTCATTAAAAAAAAACTCGCTCAAATCATCACTAAATTTACCTGTGTCGATCTACTGCTGCAAACCCAAGATTGTTTCAACACTTTCGATGCTCTTTTTGATTCGCCTAAGTTCTGATTCTGCCACTTTTTCCACAGTAAATGCTTTGTCGGCACTATCACCATCTTGTAGAGTTTCACGCCAAAAGTTGTCAGTTTCCATCATCGAAAACGCGACGAAAATCGATTGAAAATTACAAAATTTAGCCTACAAATGAAGATGGCGGAAGATTGGGCTTTCCCAGAGCGAACTGCGCATGTCACGGAAGTAAAGGATGTGATGTCACTTGATATAAATAGCGCAAAGGGGGACACCGGGGTTTCCCTAGTATCTGGCGGTCAAACCCGCCCGTGGCTAGCAATGGTATACGGTAAACCGGCGGATCAACCCGCCGACGGTAGTAGAAGAGTTAATGGCTGTCCCTTGTTTCTGACGCATCCCCAGCCTCTATAACCCTGTTTAACAGCGCGTCAGATTTTAATACGGTGACAGCCCTGGTATGACCTTAATTGTTGGCAGGGCATTAAGAAAACATGACTTTCCCTTGTTTTAAAATATGAGTAACTGAATGCGTAGTTTTCCTTCTGCATTTTGAGAGGTGAAAGATTGAATGCTGAGGAAATAAGTTCAAAATGAAGAGAAAGACTGAAGCACCAACAAAGTTGCCCAACAGAATGACCGAAACTTAATGTCTATTACAGCCTGTGCTTTGACGTCATCAGCCTGTCGATCCAACAAAGAATCTTATCTTTGGAAGATTGTATGCGTACGATTTGTTTATGCATCTGGTGACTCTTCCATGTGGCCACGAGTTGTGTACGTTATGTTTCAAGCAAAATGTGGAAGAAGCCAGGTTGATGTGCTCCTTTGCAGACTCTCATTTCCACCTGGGCCTGCAAAGTGACCAGAAGCAATTCTGAGCTGTGTTGCTGTTTTTCAAAACTTAATCCTTCTGAGTTGAGCTCCAACAGTTGCTTGTGCTTCTGGCCTTGACAGTGTTTTTTATTTTTTTTATTTAAAGCACTCTCACCCATGCTAATGATATCAAAGTTATTTTTGCACAATGCGCAACTAGCTTTCTGTTTTGAACCATCTGTTGACGGAGCTAACCAGCTCTGGTATTTTCAGTCTGATGCCGGCCACCTCAGCATGCTTCCATAAGACTTTGTTTTGGTTGAGGTTGTCCAAGATGTACTTGCATGCAGTCTGATGAACAGGCTGTACAGGATGTTGTTGATGGTGTGCCTAGGATGAGAGAATGAGCCGTGAATGTAGGCATGGGTGTCTGTGGGCTTGCAGTAGACATCCATGTGCAGGAAGCCATTCATTCATATTTTTTAATATGTGGTAACATTTAACATGGTGATAGCCCTGACATGGCCTTAGTTGTCTATAATTCTAATCTTAAAACAAACAGTCGGGCTGAGTTGATGGTTTCATCTTACAGATAACACCAACATTGCTAGAGGTCAGCCTTCCAGCCTTCCTCGGGTCACCCCACAGCTGGCATTTGCTTTGTTCCCTTGTAGCCTGCTCAATGTAGGCAATATTCTCTGCAGAACAAGCTGTCTAAATCAGTCTTGTAACTGATGGCGTGCACCTCAAACACTTTCTTGCACTCTACAGATGATCAAGTAAAGCTTGTGGAGTATGTGTAAAGTAAAGCTTGTGTGGAGTAAAGCTTGTGTCTGCTTTATGCTTGGGTATGTCTTTAAAGAGGAAATCCATCTGGTGTCATGTGTTCATTGATGTTTGAACAGTATCAGTTTTGAAACTTGTTTTTTGATTTTGACCCCTGTCTCCACATCAGTCTCTGCTTTTGCCAGGTGGTGGAAGATGATTTTTGTGTAACTGAAAGAAATTGTCTTAATGAGCCTGAAGATATGATTTTCCTCCATGGCGGTGTCCAAGTCGTGGTCGCTCAGGATGGAAAACACTTTGTTGTGAAGCTGTGAAAGGACTGCCGTTGCAATGACAGATGGAAACAATTAACAAACACAAAATTCAAGTATTAATATGTAACCCACCTCAGGTTACATGGGGTTCATGCGTAACTTTCACACCAGCAGCCAACTACAAAGACTTAAGTTTACAAAATTTGTATTAATAAAACTCGACATTGGCTCAACAAAACCATACAAAAGTACACTTCATATAACAATGACAGTGCCAACCCTTTTTTTCTTTCCTGAGCAAATTTGGTGAAGTGATCCATGATCACCAGTAGGTTCTGCTTTTGTCCCTTAACATCAATCGTAAGAAAGTCAATGGAGATCAGCTCCAACTCCAAGGGATATGATGTAACAATTGTCTCCATCTGGGCTTTTTGTGGCCTTGCTTTGCTGCGCTTGCACCTCACGCAGCGGTCAATCTTTCTCTTTAAGTCTGTGGCCATGAAGGGCCAAAAATATCTTTTCCTAGCTTGGCAAATGGCATTTTCATGAACTCCTTTCATGGCTTCCTGGCAATGTGATGCTGGTACAGTCGACCCCCTCTTTTAAGACTTTCAAAAAATCGCGAAAAATCGGTCGTAAAAGAGGGGGGTCTTAAATCAGGGGTGACCAAAACAGTGCACTCAGTGACTCATTACACCGTATATGACGCACAGCACATGCATACACTAAAACTAAAACATGCTTTCTCTGTCATTCTTAATGAAACATCCGCGATCTAGCTAATATACGAAAACGAGCGAAAACAGAAAGTGTGCTCGACGGCCCGTGTTGCACTCGCACACAAACTACACATATCAACAGTGCAGACCTAATTTTCGCCATTTTACGCTCTGGCAGTTCATTTTCAGTCACAGTTCGCACACACGGAACTTTTACCGCGCATGCAACTCGGCTGACAAAATGGCGCCGCACATACCGCAAATACGAAATCACGGCAAACGCTAATGCGCCAGCTGCTTTCATTTATCGGATTTTGTGAGTTGTTTGCATTCAGTGAGTGTTTCAGTGCACGCACTAACGCCGATTTATCAGTTTGATAACGGAAAGGAGCTGCTTTTCAACTTATTTTTTACAAAGTGAGACCATTCACTGAGTTCCAACTTATGGAGTGTGACCGATCACCTAGTTTCAACTTGGGAGTTGACTTCGCATTTAGGCCTACGTGTGCACAGAGTTCGTAAAGATCGACACGATCGCGACTGTTTCAGTTCAAACTTTGATCATAAACTGCTCAGTGATGACACATGTGCATAAAAGTGGTGACAATTAGTGGTCAGATCGTGATATCGCTGATTAAATTCTTCAATTTCGGCATGAGAACGGTTTGTTTTTACCGAGATTGACCTAACCACAGTGGTACCCCAGCTGTGCGTCGGCTCGAACTGAGGCCAAGAAGGTCAGAATGTGTTGCATCGGTCATAAAATCAACAAGATTTACGGTCGTAAAACGCGTTAGAGGGGGAGTCGTAAATGAGGAGGCAAGTTTAGAAGAAAAACGATCCGTCATTCATATTTCAGTCGTAAAAGAGGGGAGGTCGTAAATCAGAGGGCCGTTCGTCAGGGGGTCGACTGTATCACTAATTGAGAGATATCTTGTTCGTTGTGATCTTTGGTCTTACGGTAGAGTACTCCCTCCTGTAGACAAAGCTTGCTTTGCTCCCTAGCATAAACTTGGAGTTCGGGGTTTGCGTCTGCTTTCCCCTTGATGTCAAACCGACTTCCTTTTTCAACCTGCTGAACAACCCATTTCAAATTGCTGTCCTGTCGCTGTAACTGACGCCAGCGTGCTGAGGTTATCAAATCCCTCTCCGACAGCGATGGTGGGTCTAGCACGTCATCTAACAGCTTATTGGGATCTTTGATTAGCTGTTCCGCTGCTGGTGTTAAAAATTCCTCTGCACCCCTTTGAACGTGGCTTATGTCCTCATCCCCTCTCACTGTCGTGTCTATTACAGTACGCCGTGTTGGTGTTCACCCCTTTGGCATGCTTTATAGCCTGGAACGCTTCTGTGGAAACTGTTACTGTTTCCTGCACTTGCTGACCTGTTTCAAATTTCTTTGCCTTGCTGATGAGGAAATCAATTTGCTCCATGGTCTTCTGAAACTCTTCGTCCTCTTATTGGATGTTCATAGGCCTGATCACGATCATTGCCTCCATCTTTTGCCAATGAAAACAGTCTTGTTTTCATTCTCTTTGCAAGCTGGTTTGTGGTGGTTGCAGACAATTCTTGATCATGGCTTGTGTTTTGTGACGACCACAACTGTACTCTGAAAATAAACCCCCAAAATCAAAGAGATGTAAATGCACTGTCACAAGAAATCTTGAACGAAGAGTTTTTAATTCAGTAAAAGAAAAAAACTTGAAAAAGACTTTAAAACCAGATACTTTCCAAACATACATACTGTAGGTGAGGCCTATTCTTACAATCTGCCATTGACTTAAAAATAAACACGCACACACACAGTGACACACACACACACACACACACACACACACACACACACACACACTCACACACACACACACATGTGCACATGCACACACACACAGTGACGCATGCGCATGCACACACACCTCGAATACTCACCGCTAAGTAGTCCCATTCTGATAGAACTGGGAAGTATACTATTGCACAGAAAAGCAAGAGAACGGGTGGGGGTGAGGGGGCAGATGAAAGTTGAAACTATTAAAGGCATTACACATCAGAGAGAGAGAGACAGACAGACGGACAGACAGAGACAGCGACATAGACAGAGACAGACAGAGAGAGAGAGACCTTGTGAACCACTGAACGGGCACTGGCTTGCCAGGTCATAAAATTTTATTAGTTTAAAAAAAAAAAATGAGGTGTGCTTTCCTCAAGTTTCGTCGATATAATGCCACAGAGTGGCGATTTCGACTGTTCAAGATCAAGAGAGACAGAGAGAGAGAGAGAGGATCAAAAAGGGAAGAAAAGAGTTCACATACTTGCTGCAATTTCTGAGTCAGGAAATAGTTGAGGTACTGCCTTGGACAAACGGTCAGCTACAGCAAGAGGAACATTGTTCTCGGGAATGATCTGGGTCACTGTTGCTTCAGCTTTGGTGACATGTAAGTTCAGATTGATTTGTATTTTAAAGAAGGGACCCAACTTCAGCTGTCTTCTTGCCTTGTTTTCTTTTGTGCTACTTTGTGTTTGTCGCAGTTGCAGGGCTTCTTTAAGTCGTTTCTTCCCCCGTGAGAAATTGAAACGTGGTCATGGCACAGTGTACAGAACGCATACTCCGGTCCTCGTGTCGATCTCTCAATTTCGGGATAATCCCTTTTGTACTCCTGTGAACTTTTGTGAATAAACCTTCCGTTTTTTTTCTTTTTTAACTGGATTGTCTTCGTCGTCGGTCTCGTGTTCTTTTTTTCTTTTGCTCGACATCTTTGCCTAACCAACAATGTCACCCTGCGAGCTTAAACTACTGCCGTTTCAGTCTCTCAAACGTGAAAGAGCGCCACTGGCAAAATACCGGAACACTTTGTCTTAATACCGCAAAAGTTACAAAAATCGGACAATTTGACCTTTTTAACAAAATATCGTGAGATGTCCAGAGGCCATCGTACAAAGGGGTCAAAAAACGTAAATTTTACGCCAGAATCGTACAAGTACCCAGGTCTGGCATGTGCAAAAGGATGGGTGTTAGGCAAGTATTCCATTTGATGGAGATAGAAAGGTACATATCTAGTAGGTATTCCAATGAGATTTTTTGTAAAGTTAAAATAACTTTAAAAGTACTGTCAGTGGATAGTACTCTGTTTTCTGAACACACTGATATAAATTTTATGTTCCTATGTAAATATTTAGCAAAATTATGATTTTTTAAAGAATTTTGGGACTTAGAAAAATTCGCGAAATTTGACCATTAGCTCGGAGGCACACTTTGGGCCACTCAAAAATCCTCTCTTTAACTCATAAATAACTGCAAACTGCTTTCAGTCACTCTCATGCACATGTAGAACAAGCCCAATTTTTTCCAACTGTCTTCTCTTTAAATTCTTTGAGCAGTGTGATGCTAAACATGGCTCACGATGCGATTTGCGCAAGGGGGTCACTTTGGGGTGAAAATATGACTATCTTTGAAGGTTCAAGAAATTGCATGTATGAATTATGCAAGCTTGTTCTTGTACTAAAACCACTTAAAAAAGGTTATACAACATACACAGTACTCATTTTACTTGATATTTCATACATAACTTTTATTATGCAATGTAAATTACGGCTGGATATTCAGTGGGGAAAAAAAGCATATTCGACATCCTCATGATACACATATTAACAAATAATACCAGTTCTAAGCACAAAGAGGTGACATACTGAAGCAAACACACATTGTAACTACAAGGGGAACACTATGTACCCTTTTTACTGACTCCTTTCTTTTATTCTGAGGTAGTGCTCACTGATGGAGTCGACAGCAGGAATCGACCAAACGCGACAGTCGTTTGTCACTGCGTCAACATCAAAGTCCCATCTGAATACATATTCAGCATCAACTTCAGCAAGGGCTTCAATGCGTGGGAATCGGAAATAGTCAGATCTTCCTTTTGTTTGTTCAAGAAACTTGATCACTGCTTTCTTGGCAGAGTGGACTTGAATGACCTGCCCTACATAGAATTTGTCGTCATAATATACACAAACCCACTGCCCTTGCCCTTTATACCCAAATGATTCCACAAACTCGGTGTCATCAGGTGCCTGATTATCTGCATCTGCATCTGAATGACTGTCAGTGTCACTGTCTGTAATGTCGTCTCTTTTTCTTTTTGCGGGCAGGTTCACTGTGTCCTCAAAATCATCGGCAGTAATTCCTAACAGGGTCTGAAAATGTTTTTTCAGGCTGGCCAACAGAACGTCTTTGGTACCCGTCAGCTTCAAACCAGTCTTGACATGCCCCAACACTGTTTTTTGAAACCGAATCTGGTCTTTAATGTCTTTAATTGAGGCATTCACAAGTTTGTCGACATCATCTGGCGTTTTGCATGGGCCGCCTTGGTGTTGTATGGCGTCAATGGCGTTTTGTTTTTCTTCAGCAAGCCTTTGCTCTTTCTCTCTCTTTTGCCTCTCATTTTCTGCAGCTCTTTCTCTGATCTTTCTCCGCACAATCACTTCCTGCAGTTTGTGTTTTTCTCTCAGAGTTTTTGCTTCTTTTTTGCTCACTTTCATGACTAATGCTTTCTGGTCCTCAGATTTTTTTCCCAGCCAGTCACTGGTTTTGTTTCTCTTCAGCATGACGGTGGTTGATCTGTGGTGTGTTGTTGCATGCCGTCTTTTCTGCATGTCAAAATCCATATCCCCAAAGACATGTTCTCCCAGCAAGTTGGTCAGAGGAAAGCTTTTCATTTCTTCCCTGATGTTATCTGGAAGTCTTTCTCCGTATTTCCCATTTGCAAGGAAATCTGCTAGCTGTCTTTCTGTTGTTGTTGCCATTTCTTTGCAGATTCCTTGCAGGGCCTGCTTGATGGCATTTGGACAGGAGGTAGATTTTCTGATGACAGCATTGAAAAATGGACTGTCCAACTCAAATTCTCCATTAAAAATGCCAGGGAAATTGGGACTCAAGAGCGGACTTGGGTCATCACACCAGTTTCGGAGATGTTGCATCAGCTGCTGGATGTAGACATGGAACTCTGTGTAAGGCAGTTTGCTGTGGAGGAGTTTCCAGTAAGGTCCTGTGATGCGCAGATACAAGAGGGCAATGGCACACAGCAGGGCTACAACTCTGGGATCTCGGATATCTGCCTCCACGCTTTGCAGCTTTAGGTTGGAGTGATTCAATCCACCTGAGGTGAAGAATGTACAGATGTGTTCCTCATGGTAGATGATGGCTGCAGCTCCCTCAAAGAAGTTATTAAATCTGTTGCCTCTGAAACTTGTCATCATAGATTTGACTCCCTCCTCTTCACAGAATGCAACCCACTCATCTCTACATCCGTTTTTTTCATCCCCTCTTGGTCCCAACACATCACATGCAGTCCGGATCAGGCGTGCCACAGAAGAATCTGAAGAACGAAAGTATTTAAATCTGGCATCACCATCTCTTCCCAACGGCGTCTGTTCTTCACCATTCTCCACCAGTGTTTTTTCAATTTTCTGGAGAGCTGATTCAGCTGCTCTGCTGAGCCCTAGAAGGTAATGGGCATTGCAGTACAAAAAATGCACTGAAACATCCACACCTAGCTCTGAACTTATAAATTCCTGCATTTTGGAATTAAAACATTTTTGTACAGCAGCCCTATCTGACATGAATGCATTTATCTTTTTAAGCAGAGACTGGAAAACCTCTTCTTCTTCCCTGTCTGTGAAGAGCGCAGTAAAGATCCTTCAGCTCCTGCAACATATCCACAGTGATGTCGACCAAGGTGGCTGCATCCTCTGTGGCAACTTGTCGGAATCCCAGGGTCAGAGTGAGGTCACTGTCTAGGGTAATTTGCTGACCGATCATGGTGTTTTTATCTCTCGAGGTCCCATCAGTGTGAAGAGTGAAACTCTTTTCCTCAAGGATCTTTTCTGCTGCCTGAACTTTGCTCATCACGTGGCCTTCGTCAGCTATATTCAGGACAGTCTGGATGCATGGGATATCCTTGTCTTCCACCTGTTTGTTAAACAGATGCTCCGACACGGCTTTCAACACTGCTCCACACTTGCTGGCAGCAACATCTTTAAGAGGATCTTTTCTGCTGCCTGAACTTTGCTCATCACGTGGCCTTCGTCAGCTATATTCAGGACAGTCTGGGTGCATGGGATATCCTTGTCTTCCACCTGTTTGTTAAACAGATGCTCCGACACGGCTTTCACCACTGCTCCACACTTGCTGGCAGCAACATCTTTAAGAGGATCTTTTCTGCTGCCTGAACTTTGCTCATCACGTGGCCTTCGTCAGCTATATTCAGGACAGTCTGGGTGCATGGGATATCCTTGTCTTCCACCTGTTTGTTAAACAGATGCTCCGACACGGCTTTCACCACTGCTCCACACTTGCTGGCAGCAACATCTTTAAGAGGATCTTTTCTGCTGCCTGAACTTTGCTCATCACGTGGCCTTCGTCAGCTATATTCAGGACAGTCTGGGTGCATGGGATATCCTTGTCTTCCACCTGTTTGCTAACCAGATGCTCCGACACGGCTTTCACCACTGCTCCACACTTGCTGGCAGCAACATCTTTAAGAGAATCTTTTCTGCTGCCTGAACTTTGCTCATCACGTGGCCTTCGTCAGCTATATTCAGGACAGTCTGGGTGCATGGGATATCCTTGTCTTCCACCTGTTTGCTAACCAGATGCTCCGACACGGCTTTCAACACTGCTCCACACTTGCTGGCAGCAACATCTTTAAGAGGATCTTTTCTGCTGCCTGAACTTTGCTCATCACGTGGCCTTCGTCAGCTATATTCAGGACAGTCTGGGTGCATGGGATATCCTTGTCTTCCACCTGTTTGTTAAACAGATGCTCCGACACGGCTTTCACCACTGCTCCACACTTGCTGGCAGCAACATTTCCCTCGCTCTGTAACCTAATTAATGTTTGACGCATGGCATCAGTGTATTGCCCACCACTGGTTTTTGTCTCCAAACTGGGTTCTGCGTCTGCGTTGTCAGTCTCACATAAAGAAGTAACAAGGTTATGGGCTTTCTCTAGTTCTTGCTGAAGGTTTATATTCTTTGTTTTCAATTTATGCAATTCCTTTTGTTGGGCAGTTATCTTATTCTGTTTTTCAGTAATCTTTACTGTCAGCTTATCCTTTTCTTTTTTTGCCTCTTGTTCACCTTTTCTTCTTTCTTTAGCTTCCTCTTTGTAGTTTTCATGCGTGTTTTGCAGTCGTACATATTTTTTGTACACCTTTTTGGTTTTTAACCTGGACATTTCTTCTTTGAGGGTCTTGTTTTCCTTTTCAATAGTTGAAAGTTTTTCTGCATTGAATTTTTCTTTAGCTCTTCTTTCCTTCAACTCCTTGTCAGCTGCAGCTGCTTCTATTGTCAACCCTTTTATTGTTCTATTTGCCCCATCTAATGCATACTGTAAATACTCATTCTGGTTTTTCAACCCATCATTTTCTTTTTCAAATTCAGTGCACTGTTTTTCAGTCTTAGCCACTTCCTTTCTCATTTTTTTAATTACAGGTGTTTCAGCACAGCTGGATGTCTTTGAATTTGATGTACTGGGTTGTTCTGAGTCAAGTGAAGTATCTTGAGGAGAAAGAAATGAGCTTGGGGTTTTGCTTGGCATGCTTGTGTGGAAAACTTCAGTTTCCATGAAACAAGTGAAATCTTGTGGCTTTCTTGACTTTCTGCGACTTACAACTTTGTACTCTGTGATTATTTTTGTCACTGTTTTTTTATCCATGCTTGCCATTGCTGTCTTACCCAGTCTCTGCAACCAGTCGGCAACAAAGTTTGAAGACCAACCTTCTTTGTTTCTTAAAGTTTCTAAAGAGACAACAACAGCATTTGTGACTTTGGCCTCCTTTGGAACAACAAACACATCAGGGTTATTTAGGACTTTCCAATTTATACCAACAGAAGACAAAACATCATCTATACTATCCAAATCAATGTGTTCATTCAGAAACAATGACAGTTCTTTGGCTGGCATCTTTTCAGCTTTCCTAACAGTATTTTGAATAAGTGCTTTGAGTTTGTTGATGGGAAAGCTGGTGCCTGGAAAAAGGCGAAGAAACCATTTTTTAACATGACTATCAAACGCAACATCAGTCCCTCCCTCTATGCGCAGTTTGTCCAACTGTAGAAGAAGTTTTCTTGTGCAGTGTGGTATGCATGGTAGATCTGGTCTCCTTCCCTTGCCCTCCACCAAAAAGCACCGCTTCAGGTTTCTGTACTGGTTGTCCTCTATAACACACACACACACACACATACAATAAATATCATTTTGACTTGATTTGACATATCAGGCCACACTATTGTTTCTTCTTTGTTTTTCACTCACTCAATGACTCTGACTGCCTGAGGTAAGTATACTATTAATATATTACATGTGACATGCATTGATGTAACTTGTAAGCAATAAGAACAAAACACACACACACACACACACACACACAAAGAAACAAAAACTTTTTTTTCAAAACTCACCAACAGTTGCAGATGATTCCTCAGATTCTGTACATTCTTCATCATTTTCTCCTGGTTGGCTTCTGGTTGCATCTGGTGGTGGATCACATGGATGCTTGCCCAATTCATTCATGTCTGGCCAAAATGGAAAAAAACCCCAACAGCATACAGTTCCCTTCTTATAATAAATGTATCCTAAAATATCACACACAGTGACACACACACACACACACACACACACACACACACACACACAGGGTGTCCAAAGAGAGAGAAAACTTCTTTTTTTTTAAACACTTTTTTTTTTCCCCCAAGGATATAGAGACAGAGAGAGACAGAGAGAGAGAGAGAAAGAGTATAAAGTTATTAAAGGTGGGAGTGTCTGCATGTGTATTTGCATTAAAATATGCATGATTACTGATTTAAGTCGGTTATAATTGCGAATAAAACGAGTGAAGTTGCGACCACGTTCATCACAATGTGGTGGTTTGACTAGCAGACGACATTTTAGGAGCTGAGACACGAACGGTCACGTGACCTTTTCACAAGAAATACAGAAAATCTACGACTATAATATTTTCATGAAAAAGGTTTATGAAAAGGACATTTCAGAAACAGGTCTATAATATTAATAAGCATTTCAAACCCCAGACAATAATTAGATCGCAAGTTAAAGTGAGGAACCGTTGATCGAAGGAATGGGTCTCTAGATTGCGTGTTTCCAAGCAATTTTTTTAAAAGAATCACACACTAAATCACGTCAATATCGGATAGAAATTTGAAACATAGTTGTAACTTACCTTTCTGAGAAGTTTCTGGCCTCGATGACTGACAATTCAGTGTCGATGAAGTTGGATTGTCAAGTGACAGCGTGCGGTTTTCAGACTCGTCCGCCATTGTTGTTTACAGTCAAGACTTCAAATCACCTACATCCGGGAATCGCGAAGGGGAGCGTAGCGCGTGGTTTCGTACTTTCGCTGACTTTTCCATTAAAGAGTAGAGATTCTGAGCTTTAATTTGATCTAAAATTCTTGAAATGTTAATGAAAAATGCATAATTTACGATCGTTTGAAGTTTTTAATCGTAATTTTCAAGGTTTTAATGAAAACTTTGATATACCTTTACTGCATACGAAAATGAAGCTCAGAATCTCGGCTTTCACAGAGTGTTGGTTTCATTGAGCTATTTCTACGCGCTGCGTTCCCCGAATCGAACAACGAAGGTGGGTGAAAAATGGTTTGTCTTGGAACTCGCGACGACATGCCTCCCGACCGTGTGTACCTATCACTTTCAATGCTAACAAATGCTTTCATTTCATATTAAAAACGATTAAAACTAGCCAGAATGAAAGACAAATCTTCTGTAAATTGACTGGTGTAGTTTTTATTCTTTGATTTGGCCGATTTGTAGTGTTTTGGAGGAGTTGAAAATGCCGAAAATCGCGATCGCGGAGCGCTTTCGCCCGCCGCGGAGCATCCGTTGGAGTACCTATATCTAGAGTAGTTGGTTCTGTCATATGCAAAGAACCAAGGGAGCATTTCTTTCACTGTTGTGAGGTGCAGGCTCCAGTCCCCTTCACACGTGGCCCTGATGAAGCGCAGAAGCATCTGTACCATTTCCAAAAAAGACATCCAAAAAGCAAATGTTGGGCTTGCTTCATTCTTCTCCTCAATAAATGCTTTGAGCATTCCTTTGGCCATTCTAAGATCAGGATCCATCATCACCTTGCAGAAATCTTCGGGACTGGCACTGTACTACTGCACAAGAGATGATGCTGTTTTGAGACGGCAGTGCTTTCATCATCCGGCAGGTGAGAGACAAAGGCATCAAGGAGAAGGCGGAAGAAAGCTTCGCAAAGCAACTTCAGGGCTCGCAAGCACTGATTGTAGTGATGCCCTGTCAGGACAACCCCCATGGATCCTTGTGCCACGACGCCTGACTCAATCAGAATGTCTTCCATGCCAGCATTTCTAAAGCGTTTTTCAATGATGGACATGTAATACAGCCTTCCAACATCGACGAACGTTTTCGAACTTAACTGAGAATCCGGTCGGCTTGAAATCCAAGTTCCACTTTGGCCAAAGGAACTTGGTTTGTGGAACTACTGACATGAATTTCTATCAGTGTCTGTGCTGTGCTGCTGTTCTTCAATACATCACCCTTGATGAACTTCCCCATGACTGTTCTAAGCATGTTTTCCAGGTCTTCAGACATGAAGGGAAGAAGACACTCATCGCTTTGGTACTTGGTCAAAAATGGCTCCAAATCACTAGCTACCAGCTGACAAGCCAGTAGAGGGGTAGACATCACTCCTGACTTGACAACTTCAAAGCTCTTGTTCTTGGGCAAAGTGACCTTCTCCATCATAGCTGCCATGACATATTTCTCTAAATCAGGAAGCTTTCAAGGCCACAGATTTGTTCTCTAACCAGCGATGCGAACAAAACTTTGGTGGAAGAGAAGCTGATCCGGTCATCGCGATAAAATCTTCTCTCCTTGCAGGCCTATCTTTGAACAGATGCAGAGCTCCCTACTCCTGAAAATACTCTTCAGTAGTTTTAAGTCTGAAATTCCCATTTTTCAGTAGTTTTGAGGGGTTTATCAGTAGTGACGCGTTGTACTCCAATTATAAATGATTGTGTAATTACACACACACACACACACAAATGATTGTGCACACAACTTTCTTATTTTATGTTTGAAAAAAAATAGGCCAAGTGCAAAAGTAAGATATTTTGAGGAAAAAATATAATAGCTAACCAAAAAGAAACACCGCTCACGCAGCCAACTTGTTCTTTTTGCCTTCGATGTGCCGCTGGCAGTCATTCAGTCTGCCATGATTGACAGAAAAAGTAGACTCGCACACGGTGCAGTAGGCATTTTACTCCTCTGCAGCACTGGAAGCTTCTCAGCGTACTTGGCTTTGTATGCTTGGTGGGCAGGAATTGAAGCCGTTTTCTTTTTTTTTGCTTCAGAATGAAGCTTTTCCAAGTCGCTGTCGCTTGAATCTGTTTCATGAGCTCGTGGCATGCGTTTCGACGCCATCTTTGAACAACAAAGTCACCCGAGACCTGTTTCCCGCCAAATGACGTCAGACAGTTTGTTCTCACGTGAATCGACTAGGCTTCAATGAGGCAAGCCAACCTCAAGCGAACCATTACTCGACAATAAAAAAAATTGTAATTTTCGGAATCAGTTAACTGGAGTTTTTGTTGTTCAACCGTAGTGCCGTAGTTTGAGTTCTAGATTGTAGCAACTACGGAAAATCCGTAGTGGTAGGGAGCTGTGCAGATGGTATGCTGAACTCCAGAAAGACTCAATGTCCCAACTGCCACACACAAACCCATCTCCCAACTGCCACACACGAACCCACCTCCCGAACTGCCACACATGAACCCACCTCCCCAACTGCCACACACAAACCCACCTCCCCAACTGCCACACAAGATCCCACCTCCCCAACTGCCACACAAGATCCCACCTCCCCAACTGCCACACACCGAACCTACCTCTCCAACTGCCACACACGAACCCACCTCCCCAACAGTAATTTCTTCTTATCTGAGCCCTTTCTGGTGGTGCACTTCTCCCCCCCCCCCCCCTTCCCTTTTTTTCTTTTTTCCACTCCCACATGTACACATCTTTACTCATCAATTTAATATGCAATAATCCTGTAGCCCACGCTTTAGATTACACACTTCTCAACCTTCCCATCTTCCAATCAGGTACTGAGCAGAGCTTCGCCCTGACATACAAAATAAAATGCTGAACTCCAGAAAGACTCGAATGTCCCACTGTGACGCCTCACAGCCCCTTCTGAAGGCATTGTGGACTATGTGTAGTCCACAACTGCCTGTGTGCAGCAAGCCGGTTTTATAGTTTTCACAGACCTGCCTACCCCCAATTTCTTGTTGAGGTACTCCACGAAATAAAATTCCGTACTTTTTCCTCAAAGTTCCGTATTTTGCCAGGAGACCCCAAAACGGAACACTAAAGAACCAGGCATGGGAATTGGAGAAGACAAAAAAGACTGAAAAGTGTGTGTGTGTGTGTGAGGGGGGGGGGGGTGTTACACAGGCAAGCTTCAGTGACACCCACCTCCCCCCTCCCTAATCTAATTTATAATTTTACTCAATTCAAAAATCGTAAAAATAATGCATTCTCAAACTTACCTGGTAAACGAGCATTGCTCTTTTTGCCTTTGCACGCCTTCAAGTGCTTCTTCCTGCCGATGTGGCTGATCAATGCAGCACTGCCGCGGCTTTGATACCAGATGTGCGTTCCACAAGCAAGGCACAGTGCCTGACCACGAAGGCTAACTTTCCTTATGTTTTGCCTCAGTGTCTCTCCGTTCAGTGCTTGCAGAGACAGCCAGTCCCACCTCCATGGATTCTCGCAATTGCTATTGTCGTAAGCTTCCCCGCGTTGGACTATTCGAGACACGGACACCATTTTGCTTTCAACAGGAAGACAAATCTCGCCGCGCATGCGTAGTTAGTCGCATTCAGAGGACAGCACGGCAAGAGGTTCGGTGCCTCGTGAAATTCAGTCCCTCGCTTTCGTGTTTACTGCGTAAAATTATTTTTTCAGCAGAATGTTTTTTCGGCGGACAGATTTTTTTTGGGGCTGAAACTTTGGGCGGACAATTCCCATCCCTGCAGAACATTAACAGACCTGCCTACCCCCAATTTCTTACTGGTGTACTCCACTAACCTACCTTCACTTAGCCAACGGTATACTTTCATGCTTGGATCTTTCGGTCTGCGATCCCTCGCTGGTCCTGGACTATGAATGGAGTGTGCATGACGATCTGCTCGGAAGTGACCACTTCCCCATCATTCTGAAACCTACTGCTACAGATCCCATTGATCTACCAGAACATTTCTGTTTTAACAAAGCTAATTGGGAGCTCTTTCGATCCACGGCTCTAATCCAGCTGGATGACAATGAAATTGTAAATGCTGAAGATCCGGCGGAGAAATTTACTACCACCCTGTTAAACTGTGCCAGAGAATCTATCCTCGTTACAAAACCTAAACTCCAACTCCCCAGTACTCCATGGTATAATCAAGAATGCTGACAGACTAGTAAAGCTCGTAAAAATGCCCAACGAGTGGTGTTTTGGAGACTGTCGACACCAAATGTACGATCTCACCAACGACTTCGAGCCAGATCCAAATACATCAATAAACAGAGCAAGCGCCAATCTTGGAGAACCTTTTGTTCAGTCTCACCTCGAAAACTTCCAAGAAAAAAGTCTGGCAAGTGATTAAAAAAAAATCAAAGTCAAGAACACCTCCCCTACCATGGCTAATTTATTGGCCTCAACCATAGAACAAAATTCATCCTCTGCCCAAAAATCTGCTTCATTTCTCAAAACAAAAACTGAAAAAGAAAAAAAGAACTGCAACTTCACCACCAATGCAGAAGAGAATTACAATGTGCCCTTCAACTTCTCCGAACTCAAATCAGCTTTACAAACCTGTCATTCTTCTCCCGGTCTTGATCAAATCCATTATCAACTGTTAAAACACCTCCCGGAAAGCTGTTTAGAAATCCTATTGAAAGTATATAACCGTATCTGGATGACTGGTTTTTTTCCGGCTTGGCAGAAAGCCTTGATCGTCCCCATCCCGAAGTACGACCAGAAAGAGGTTTCTTCTTGTACTTGTTCTTATCAGGTTTCGGTAGGGGAGGAGGCTTTGGTGTAGAGGTAGGTTTTGGTGGAGTGGCACGCCCTGCACCTGCAGCACTCTCAGACACTTTAACAGAACTTTCATGTGATTTCATGTGATCAGAATTGGTGGAAACAGCATCTTTCTTATTTGTCACAGACATTTGAACAGAAGTCGTTGGTTTATTAGGGAATCCCTCGAGCTCAGGACATGGGCAGAGTTCAACCTGCGTCCCTTTGTCAACCATTTTGGGCTTGTGGGAGACAACATCAGCGAAATTTCTGGCCGTACTTCCCAGGCTGAAGCGGCCAACCATAATCGCTTTCAGGGACTTTCTGTGGAGGAAGTAATGTCTAACACATCAGACATTGCTTAAAGCGTTTTTAGAGTTGTCTTTGATCATTTTTAATTTTAATATTATGTATAATATATTACAATGGAATATTAGAGGGCTAAGGAGTAACTATGAAGAGCTACTCCTGTTATGCAAACATTTTCCCCCTGATATTGTTGCTCTCCAGGAATGCCAAGTTCAAAAGCCTATCCATGAAAAATTACAGTTGTTTTGTCTAAAACCCAACAAGATACCAGCACAGGTGGTGTATGTCTGTATATTCATAATTCTGTTTCTGCAGCTCAAATTCAATTAAACACTCCCCTACAGGCAGTGGCAGCGACTGTTTCTGGTACCACCACTTTTTCAGTTTGCTCCATCTATCTTCCTCCATCTGAAAACGTCTTGAAAAAAGAGCTCGACGATGCATGCGGAAGCCAGCTTGACATATTGGGAGTATGTCATGTTTTGCCAGATGGTACTCAAATCTATCTTTGACAACTTTCTCGTACACCTTGCCAAGGTGGGGGGTCAGAGCAATGGGTCTGTAGCTGGTTGGGAGCTTGGGTGGTTTGCCTTCTTTTGGGAGGGCGCACACTTGAGCTTCTTTCCATGCTTTGGGGATCGTACTTGTCGACCAGCATTTCTGATAGAATGCGTGAAGCACTTTTCGCATCGGTCTTGTGAATCGGCGGATCATGTGATAGGAGATCGGATCTGCACCTGCGGCTTTGCTGCTCGATCCTAGCCCATCGATTGCTGATATCACTTCTTCGAGTGTGAGGTCACTGTTGAAGGGGGCAGTGTTGTCACTTAACACAGGTTCTTCAAAGTTGGCTTCCGCTTCTAGTCTCTTTTGGATCATCTCTTCAGAGAGGTGCTCTGTTTGACTTGCTCGGGCAAAGACATTTGCTAGTGCGTCTGCCTTTTCTTGTGTGTTTCGAGTGAGTTTGCCATCTATAAGAAGTGGCCTCTCGGCTGGGCGCGCGCGCCGCTTGAGTATTCTGATTTTCTTCCACATTTTGGTGGAGTCGCATGAGTCTCGGATTTCCTCCTGACAGAACTGTTCCCAGTGTTTTTGCCGTACATTGTCCACAGTATTTGGGCATACTATTGTGGCCTCAGCTAGCGCATCTTCGTTTGGTTTTGATACGTCTAGTTGGAATCTTCGTAGAGCGTATCTTTTGTCGGATGTGGCCTTGTCGAACTCTTCGTTCCACCATTCTGAGGTGAATTGATGTTTTCCGTTAGCTTTTGGGGCATGTTTTGGGAT
>CM065690.1:34126623-34134123 GCA_017654935.2 Phymorhynchus buccinoides
CGCATCTCACATTGTTGAAACTTTCAATGAAAGGAAATTGCGCTTCCTACGGGGTTCACACTTGGCCGAACACGGATCGGTAATCACTTCCGTTTCCGTTAAACCGAAACTGGTTTCAATGCGGCAATCGCGTTTTCGCTTACCAGCAAGCCGTTTGCCTTCTTTTTTTTTCTTCTTTTTTTTGGGGGGGAGGGGATTTTGAAAAAAGGATTTCTGTCTTTACTGATTTTTTGATGGACGGATTTCCGTCCTAAAACGGAACAGGTTTAAGCCATGTGTAAATAAAAACTTAAATTCTTTACATTCATTTTGATTTTCCTTATGTTCATGGAGTGATTGGTATGTAATGTGGAATATAGTTTTTTGTCTTGAAAGAGGTAACAGACAAATGCGTAGTTTTAAGTTATTCATGGTATAGATAATAATGCTAATGTAAATTAAAGTTGTAGTTCTTCAAATTCAAAGTGATTGTTGACTGTTATTGAATGATTGATATGTAACGAAGCTTATCTAGACACAAATGACCCACAGTGATTACTTGGGCTGTAAATGGTTAACCGTTACAGATACGCATTTGCATGGGCAAAATTTGGAATCAGCACTCCTCAAAACATAAAATAACACTCTCAGTTTGCTTCTACCTCTTAATGCTGGGGCGGTATTCTCATTGGAGCTGCTAACTTAGCATGTATCATAACTTAGCAGAGCGAGTTAGCATCCACTTAGCACCTCAACATGAATACCGCTCCTGGAGCACTTTAAATAAATAAGGCTATTTTGTCAGAACAAGACTACTAGGAAAGATTGTCAGAAATTTCCTATTCATTTGAGCCTGTCCTTGATCGTTGGTTGACATCAGCCTGAGGTTGAGGCCAATAGTAAAGTGAGGGCTTTACAATATATCATTTCTTACATATTAAATGGACAATTATGGTACAAATTAGTCTCAAAGTAGAAGGCGTTTGCACTGGCTCAAAGTAAGTTGATTGGAGTCATGGGGATAAGTTGGCTTTTCGGAATTTTCTCAATGTGAACTCTCCTAAAACTGCCAGCTTTGGGCCGAGAAACTGGAAATGTTCCACGGTTTAGGCTTCTCCACAATAAACAAAGTTAGCCCAGCCCTCTGTAGCAGTGATCGCCTCCTCTGCTATCTGGATGTTTAGAGCTGGATACCACTGACAGGCTGACAGGCGCAAACACACACACACACACACACACACACACACACACACACACACACACACACACACACACACACATATTCTAAACCAGCAATGGAGATCCGGCGAAAAAATCTTTCCTTTCATTGCTCCCGCCCACAAATAAATTAGAGTCCCAATACTTACGGTGAAAGGCTATTCTAAAGTCTTTGGGGCCTCTGCACTTACAAAACAATTGTCTGCTTCTCAAAGGCCTACAAAAAGACCGAGACACATATTTTGATTTTGACATTTCAAATCCTTTTGCCGTTACTGTTGTTGTTCTCCAATAACAAAGAAGTAAGGGGGTTGAAACAAGGAACTCGCCTTTTTAAAGGTCATTTCTTATCAATGGTAGACCTATGAATGACAGGACTATGGAACCGTTTTGCTTGCAGTCTTAATACCTAAAATTATCTGCCCCTGTCTCGCGACCTCAAATGCGAACGCCACCTACTTAAGATTATCGCCCTTGCCTGTCAGAAACTAGTGGTATGTAGCCACAGAAGATTATCTGTTCCTGACTTTTCACCAGGGGGCATCGGCAGTTCGGCCCTAAAATTATCGCCCTTTCGTCTCGGCAAGGAGTAGTATAACGCCTCATTGAGTAGGCGTATTTAATTAACCACCCAAATTCACCACAACCAGAAAGGTACCTATACACCCGAAACAATTAGTGCAGCAGATATGTGACATATTTCGACTGAATTGTGGGTTTGATGATAAAAGCATGGCATTTGGCACACAGTTAGGACATACCATTAGGAATATTTTTGGATATAGGGACATCGCATATTTGTCCCATGGTAGCTGTGGCGGCCATTTTACAAAATGGCGGCCACAATTTACTATTTTCGCCCATAAGTTGAACTATATCAACTATGGTTGGAGCAAAACACATTCTAGTGGATCTATGTATCATTTGCTATTGACATGTTATGCATAGGCCTCACATGGACTTGAACACAATGATGTATGGTGGCCTAACAGGGACGCAAATAACGTTTTTCTTCCAAGCAGTGTGGCCATTACCTTATTGCTGCCCCTCTTCTATGATCAGGCCAACTCCGTGGCCATGATTCGCCACTCCATGGACGTCATCAAGAGGGCAGTGGATATCATGAATCCTGGTCAGGTCCCGGCCATCACCGCGGATCAACCAATGTACACGCTGGCCAAACAGATCCAATGGAGCTGGCCTCAAACACATGGAGAAGATTACTTCATTATCCTGTTTGCCGGATTCCACATCGAAAAGACATCATTCAACACTCTGGGCGACCTTCTGGATTGCAGTGGATGGACGGAAGCCCTGGTCCAGGCAGGAGCTGCTACACCTGGAACAGCCGACTTCTTCATCAAAGCTGCCCATGTGATGCGCACTCGATGGGCTCACCAGGTCACAGCTAGTGTTCTGTATCTCCTTCGACAGGAGGGTTACACCCAATAATGTGACAGGCTGGATGAGGGACAGGATCCAATGTCAGTAGAAGACTGGTGTGCTAGCCGAGCTAATACAAGTCCCCAGTTCAAGTTCTGGTCGATTATCCTGCAGTTGGAACTGGAAATCATGATCTACGTGAGATCGCTACGCGAGGGCGACTTCATGCTCTACATCGATGCCTTGACCAAGATTGTACCCTGGTTCTTTGCCCTGGGGCACACAAATTATGCAAGATGGATTCCAGTTCACTTGCGTGACATGGTGGCACTCGAAGACAAGCATCCAAATGTGTTCACAGAATTCATGGCTGGGAACAGGCACATGAGCAGAATAACGCATCAGTGAAAGGCGATGGCGGAGCAGTCGGCCTGACAGAATCCTGCAGCATTGCGGCGCTGGATGGTGTCCGGTCCTGAGATGGCAAAAGTGATTGTAGAGTTCCAAGCCACAGCAGAGACGAGAACAAAGAAGACTGATTCCAGGCACCATGAGCAGACAAAGCATACACAAGCTGGCGTTTGCTCGAGATGTGAAGTCACTCTCCGGTGTCATGAGAGAGATGGGGAACCCCTTCTGTGATGACTGCAATGATCTTCTGGTACTAGACAGCAGGGACCTGACAGACCCAGCAGTCATCAACACTGTGCGCCAGATCGAGAAGCTGGGGCAGGAGCAGTACCACACGTATGTCAGTGAGCGGCTTGTGAACCAGACGAAGCCCATCACCTTCATCTCTTCAGTAGATCTCCAGTCAGAGAGAAATCAAGAACCCAGCTTCAGCTGTCGTCGCTCAAGAATGACTGCGACCTATTCTCCCGGTTGTTCATTGCATCCCAGATGCGTGATGGAGATCTCGACGACTTCTTTGCTCATGAGAATGAGGCCTGTCCCCCTGCCCTGTCACAGATGGGCAAAATGAGACTGGGCAAAAAAGTCTGACCTCGTGGGGTGCTTAGAAGATATGCTCCCTCCACAAGAGAATGTTGCCAGTCCTCACGTTGAAGTCATCATCCTTGATGGAGCAGCTATCACCAACATGCTGGCACCTGGTGGTGTGAAGACCTTCTCTGACTATGCAACACAGGTTTTCTTGCCGTACATCACATTTCAGCTACAGCATGCAATCAGAGCGGATGTCTGGGATGAATACCTGTCAGACAGTTTGAAGGCCGACACTCGAACAAAGAGAGGTAGAGGCATCCGGAGATGAGTCGAGCCATCTAGTGCCATACCAAGAAACTGACAGGCCTTCCTACGGATCAACGAGAACAAGGTGGAGCTGTTCTCCTTCCTAGCGACGAGACTACTCAGTAGCTGCTCAAGAGACAAAGAAACAAGTCATCAGCACTCTCCACAAGACGTGGTCTGTACGCATGCCAGAGACATCGCTGGTCTTGCTCCATGTACACATGAAGAAGCAGATACCAGGATGCTGCTCTACATGGAAGATGCTGTGAAGCAGGGCTACACCAAGGTGTCGATCCGCATAGTTGACACGGATGTCGTAGTCCTTGTGGTGGCAGCAGCCGAACGTCTCAGCATAGATGAGCTGTGGATTTACTTCGGTACCGGGAAGAGCTTTAGGTTCTTAGCAGCTCACAAGATGGCCCAGGCATTGGGGCCTGACAAGTGTCGAGGATTACCCTCATTTCATACCTTCACTGGGTGTGATGCCGTGTCAAGCTTTGTAGGCAGGAGCAAAAAGACTGCATGGAAGACGTGGAAGGCCTGTGATGAGGTCACTGCGACCTTCTGTGCCTTGGGCGATACACCAAACCCCTCAATCGTAGATGACAGCCTGGACACCTTGGAGCGTTTCGTCGTTCTCCTGTATGATCGCACTAGCAGCCACGAGCGTGTCAACGATGTACGTAAGCAGCTCTTCACCCAGAAGCGTCGAGCAATAGATGCTCTCCCGCCAACTCGAGAAGCCCTCAGACAGCACATCAGGAGAACTGCATACTAAGCTGGCTACTGTTGGGGCCAGATGATGGTTGCTACTGCAGAGCTCCCATCCCCTAGCGAATGGGGGTGGGTGAAGAGTGACACTGGCTGGGACGTTGCTGGACAACCCTCCCGGAGGCAACGCAAGCATGCCAGCAACTTCTCAGATGCGGCTGCAAGAAGGGATGCAGAGGACAAGACAGTGTAGGAAGGCTGTACTCCAGTGCACGGCGCTATGCCACTGCGGCGGACAGTGTGCTCTGGAGTAGAACTTGCAGTATCATGGACGGCTTAGAGAACACAACCATAACCCCTTTGTATTGGTCAACTGGGGATTGCAGGCCCCATCTACTACCATGATTTAATACCCAAGGAGAATATTTCGTCAGCTGATAAGATCTAACTACATAACGTACATGTGTAAACGGGTGGTTGGCATTAATGTACGTTTGATACTCGGGTTGCTCACCTAGATCGCCTTTGTCCGCATGGCGGATTGTTATATTTTAATATGATGTAGACATGTACCCACTGGCAATGTAAGGGTAATAGATAAAGATAAATGTAAGATAATATGTAAGGGTAAACGCACTTCCACAGTGGCAGTGCAGTTTAATGTTAAACCGATCATTTTCAGATTGCAAAATACGGACAAAACTCATAAAAAACACAAATGTTGCGTAATTGTTGCCTCATAGGCCAAATAAATCGATTATGTAAGGTGTATGACCTTTAATTGGCATTCCAGATTATATTTTAAGTGATATTGCATCACTTGCATGCATCTCTAGTTGAAAAACGTGCACAACTCCTACAGATTATGTGTTATGTAATACCCGACCACGGCCATTTTGTAAAATGGCCGCCATTTTGGACCCAGGAGGAATATGCAATGTCTCTATATCCAAAAATCTTCCTAGTGGTATGTACTAAATGTGAGACAAATTCTATGCTTTTATCATCAAACCCACAATCTTTGCACATATCTGCTGCACTAAATAGCAAGAATAACAATTGCGACTTACCTTTTAGACACTGGCAAACGCAAGTTTTCTTGTGAACTTCGAAGTCACATCCTGTCTAGTCGGTGCACTTAGAAACTGTGAACTTGGGTGCCAAACTATAGAATGACTATGGAGACCAAAACTCGGAGAGAACTTGGGGGCCAAATTATGCGCCTCGCCGGCTGAGAGGAGCCCTATTCTTAAAAAAAGCAAGCCCACTAATATAAGCAACCATGAGAGAGAGAGAGAGATAGGCTATATATAAGCAAATTGCGCGTGTCTATTCATTTCTCTGTCTGTCCTATCGATCCAGTCTAAGCCCATTATGGGGGATTTCCAATTTCTCGAGAATGATATTCGTCATTTCAGTTGTAGGCTATAAATTAATTGTGTTCTGCTTTTCTTTTAGTTATGCTGAAAGCAGACAGGCAATGGCTGAAAGCTAACTTCTAGTCTAGTAAACCTTGCTTGCCTTCTTTAGAGACATAAGTACTATGTGACTGAACATCAGTAAATTCAGACTATATTTCTCTAAAAATCCGTTAATCAAAAAAGCCCATATGAAACACAATGTTACAACTTACAAATAGCAATAAATCGAAGCCTCATTTTCAGTTTAGACATGCAGTAGA
This sequence comes from Phymorhynchus buccinoides, assembly GCA_017654935.2. Lineage (NCBI taxonomy): Eukaryota > Metazoa > Mollusca > Gastropoda > Neogastropoda > Raphitomidae > Phymorhynchus > Phymorhynchus buccinoides. Next base: position 34,132,847 of record CM065690.1, read on the forward strand.
CTAGGCCCTACTTAGCCCTTTCAAAGATATTCTAAAAGGGTACAGTCTTTGGCCCTTTCACCGCCAGCCATCTTTGAGCATCAACTGTCCATTAAACTTACTTGGTTACAGAAAATATTTCATCGGCAATTGGATTTCTCTGTGACATATTTAGAATATGGTCACTCATTACTACCCAAATTTAGGAACACAATATGATTGAATAATAGACACTCATTTCAAGAGTTTTAATGACATGGGTGCTAAATCATTGTGGTGCAAAAATGCGACATTGGAGGTGAAAGGGTTAATTTGTTCTACGTACTACGTCTAAGGTTTCTGGCGCGAAGATTGTGCGAACGTGAAGACTGGGAATCTCCAGATGATATTTCGACTAGATTATATTCGACATTGACGTGATCCTTTTTTCGGGAAATCAAAACACTTGAATTTTTTTCCGAACTGGGAATTTCCATTATTATTCTCTTTCGACTTAACGTGACGTGATGTTCTATTCCTCGGGAAATATCAAAGCATCGGAACTGACAGAGTGTGTGTGTGTGTGTGTGTGTGTGTGTGTGTGTGTGTTCGCGTGCGTGCGTGCGTGCGTGCGTGTGTGTGTGTGTGCTCTGTAGACTTCAGATTGTGATATTACATTGTCATTATAATTATATATTTTTAGCAGAATATTTGATTTACACTCCTTTTAATGCCTATTGACATTTGTGCTTTATCACGAAAACTGTTTCTATGCCTGTTTACTTTTATCTAGATTGTGTGTGTGTGTGTGTGTGTGTGTGCGTGTGCGTGTGCGTGCGTGCGTGTGCGTGCGTGGGTGGGTGGGTGGGTGGGTGCGTGCGTGCGTGCGTGCGCGCGCGCGCGCGTGTGTGTGTGTGTGTGTGTTAGTAGTGTGACTGTTGAAAGACTTAACGTTGTTATATTATTGTCATTTTGCTTGCGGATAGCTACTAAGGATATCTAGACCAAGTTCGATCACCAAGGTCATAGGTCAAGGTCACCGGCGCCGAAAATGCTGCTGCGCTGCTGCTGATCTAGCGTCTTATCGCTCTAGCTTACAGTAGGCCTATGATGAGTTTCACTCGTCTGCTTTCTTCCCGATCTCTCCCTTTTCAAAAGTCTCAGTGTGTTAGTGTGTGTGTGTGTGTGCGTGTGCGTGTGCGTGTGCGTGCGTGCGTGCGTGCGTGCGTGCGTGGGTGGGTGGGTGGGTGGGTGGGTGCGTGCGTGCGTGCGTGCGTGCGCGCGTGTGTGTGTGTGTGATGGAGATTACATTCCATGAT
>CM065690.1:34139123-34154123 GCA_017654935.2 Phymorhynchus buccinoides
TGACAATAAAGCGCATAACCCAATAACAGAATTATCATCTGATGATTTAAACTCTCATTTCACTAATGTTGCTGATAAGTTAATCACCAATGACAAAGCACATGACAATGATCTACAACAACCGACTGATTACTGTCGTTCAAAAAATATGTCAACACCCTTTACCATACAGCCCATATCTGTGACTGAAACATTGAATTACTTACTACATTTAAAACAGTCAGGACCAGGGGACTTAGATGGTAAGATTTAAAACTAGCTGCGCCTGCCATTGCAGACACGCTTACTAATATGTTTACAATCTTTGCATTGATAAGGGACAATTTCCTACCACATTTAAGCAAGCAAACGTAATACCCTTTTATAAATCAGGTGATCGTACCAATCCCTCGAATTATCGCCCTATATTAGTACTTTCACTCCTGTCAAAGCTACTGGAAAAACATGTTCGATTCTATTCATGTAAGCATCTGAACCGATACGATCTACATCATGAAAATCAATCAGGTTTTCGTGAAAACCACTCGTGTCAGACATCTCTGACACATCTTATTGACAGATGTCTTTCGAATATTAACAACGAGTTTACTGGAATTATTTGTATTGGCTTTGCTAAGGAATTTGATAATATTAATCATGCCCTTTTGACAAGAAAACTTAAGTACTACAATTTGTCCAGTCACGCCATTACATTTATTTCCTCTTTTCTTAGCGATCGTCAACAGCTCGTTGAAATAGCTAAAAAAAAGATCAACATTATTACCAATTAAGTTTGGAGTTCATCAGGGCTCAGTATTATGGCCCATTTTATTTTCTCTTTATGCAAATGACTTACCGCTTTGTTTACAATGTGCCTCCGAAATGTTTGTTGATGACACATCTTTACAGCTTTGTAATAGTAACCCTAATGAATTGGTAAATGACCTCCAGAAAAACGTTGAAAAAATTAGCGAACTGGACTGAAAAAAATCATGTCTCTAAATGCTACCAAAACAAAATGCATGTATGTTACCACGAGACAAAAAAGACAGAAAATGAACTCTTCGTTCCCATCATTGCTCATTCAAGATCAAAAGTTAGAATAATTATCTTCACACAAAGTCTTAGGTGTTAATGTAGACAATAATTCATCATGGTCTAATGTCTTGGCAAACGCGTTTCAAAAAGAATTATCAACTTGCAGAATAAACAAACTGGAATCTCAACGCACGGAATAGCTCTTTTCATACACACATCTTATTCCTTATAAATTATGCATCAACCCTTTGGGACAGTAGCAGCAAAATAAATCGGAAACAATTAAATCGTTTACACCAACATGCAATAACATTAATAGCCTACAGTTGAAGTCCAGTTCACTGACTAACTATGATTTTAAATCTTTAAACATCCTGCCATTTAGGAAAGACTGTTATATAACAAGTGTGTATGCATGTACAGCGTTGTGAATGGAATAACCCCAAAATTTGTTATCAACAAATGTAGACATACACACACACTTTCTTTTCCCAGACCCCGAAATAATCTTTATAATAATCTTTATAAATCTAGTTTTGTGTAGCCTACTCATGGGGTACGGCGTGGAACAATTTATCTTTTAATTTTAAATTGTGTCCCTCAAGACAGACATTTCTGAAAGCACTTAAAATATCAATATGTTGGAAACCCTATGAATTAGACTAACTTTAGGAAATGAGCACCTATTCTATCGGAACATGACCTTTTGATTGCTACTTTACAATTGTTCTACTTTTATTGTTCTTCGCTTTGTTCCATTGTTTCAGACCTCCCATTTTTACTCATTTTATTCTGAAAAATTGTTATTGTCTCAAAATTATGTACAAGATCATAAATAAGTTATTTCTTACTCAATTTAAACTACCAATTCAAGTTCACCAATGTTAAGTATTATCCATGTTTGCTTTAATTCCCATTTTTTATATCTTTTTCAATTATTTCATGTGCCAATTATTGTTCCATTTTCTTGACTTGATTATTTTATGTCAAATTTTATTTGATTGATGCATGGTATGAATGTGTGAGTGAGAGGGCAAGGTGTAAAGAAGCTCAAGTAGCTTATCCTTTATACCCTCAATATGCTTTCGTGTTACTTTTCATTCTGAGGACAGGATAAAACAAATTGTCAAGCCTATTCCTTTATCCTCAATAAAGATCATTTTGACTTTACTTTACTTGACTTCACACACACACACACACACACACACACATTACACTATGCGTTTTAGGAGACGGTTGGAGATTTTAAGCAGTAAACGGGTGTGTAGCCAAACATGAGCTGACGCGCTTAAAAATAGCGACGTGCCTTGATTTTGTTCTTTAGTTCTTTGTGCTGATATTCAGTAAAGTGTATCATTCAACTGCGTTGTCTTATTTTTCAGAAATATGATTTATTTTCGGTCATCTCCATTCATTGAAGATTTGGTGATGTTCTGCTCTTGAGCAATGATCAAGTATTAAATAAGGGCCTGATTGTGGCAGTTTCAGACATTTTCTCCACTAGAGAGAAAGTAGCAATATCACACGTGCGTGCACGCACACAAACAAGCACACACATAGACACACACACACGCAGATATTCACGATTACATAGATATACTGTGTTAAAAAAAACATGCACAAGAAACTTTTTTTTTAAAGAACACAAAAAATTACTACTGTAATGATATTCTTTTTTCATAATCAAAATCTTCCCTTTTTTTCTGTGCAGGTAGGGGCCGATGCGTGAACCTTCTGTGCTCAGTCTGCAAGTTTGACAAGGAGAACCTGACTCCCTCTCTTGGCACCCATCATGATTCTAGAAGGTCTGAGTTTCCTGGCGGGAGTCATCTGCATGTACTTTATCACATCATGCGAGCTCCAAATCACACGGCAGCAAGCTCTCATCTTTTGTTTCGATTTGGTTTTGCTCTCCTGGGATTCAGTCCAGTGAATATGTCCTTTTTCGTCGCCCTTGGCATGTTACCGATTTGATTGTTCAGCATCGTATGCGATTCTGTTCAGCAACATACCAAGCCCTTCTCGACAAATCCACTGATGTCACTTGCAGGAGTTACACCCGAGCGAGCTCTTTATGTGGCCAGACGATCTTCGAGCGAGAGTCGATCAATGAGCTGCAGCGCACCAGTGCAGAAGGCGCCCAGAAGATGATGGAAACCATTGCAGAAGGGGAAACAGAGCTGATGAAAACCGGAACACAGGGTGTTGCAGAAGTGGAGGCTGTCCAGAAACGATCTCTTGGCCCCGGGACCAGTGTCCACAGGGTCTGTCATTTCGCCAGGCCAACCCAGGAGTCAGGTTCGTTCGTCCTTTCAAAGCTTGCAGAACTGGCGCTTGAGGTCTTGTTGGAGGCATGAACATGTAAGGCAGAAAGATTGGAATGATTGTTAATTGCCATGTGAGTTAGTAAGGTCACAGTGCACATTCTAGGTGAAAATCCATATACACCAAACACTCGAAGCAAAGAAACATACAGTGTGCCCCTCACACATTCACAAATGCAAAAAAACGGAATTTATAACTCCACAAAAATATCCTTACCTGTACTTGAGGACATAAATTATTGATTCATATTGATTGATTGATTATTCTTTTCCCTCAATAAACAAGTTTCACAAGTTCTCTCGCTCCTCTTCTCTTTCTCTCAAAATGTTGGTTTTGGCATTTGTTTGTTTATAATCTGTTAAGCCACCAATGACCACCAGATATAGGCCTACATATTTTTTGTTATTGCTTCCTCTCTCTCTCTCTCTCTCTCTCTCTCTCTCTCTCTCTCTCTCTCTGTGTCCTTCTAACCTATATATGTGAGCGAGAGTGTGTTGGGAGGTTAAAGTATATGTGTGCATTTGTAGACGCACATCACGTGCACAAATGCAGATGTAGCCTACAAACGTGCGTGTGTGTTGTTTGAAAGGTAGATAGTGGTAGTTATGACTAATCGATCCACATGTGTATGTTTAGGCCTAAGGGCGATGCGCAATGCAAAGGTTGATCTTAAAATAGACAACACAATTTCCGATTTATCAGAAAGAAAGAACCTCGGCAACAAAACCATCACCATGCGCAAAGAGATACGACGAGCAGGAGGCGCAAGAGATACGACGAGCAGGAGGGCCTAGACCTACCGTGCAAGCAAGCTACCATCACAAAGCTTACTTCGTGGCTACCATACATACACACATTGGGGCTGTAAAGAAACTGAAACAAACTCTCACACACTTTGTCTGTCTCTCTCTCATCCACGCGCGTTCTTAACCAGAGTTTAACTTGGACTTTAACACACTAACACAACTTTCCGATTATCACCCCTTTATTCTTAAGCTAAACAAGAACAACTTTGGTCCCTTTGTATGAGTAAAAAAATGTTCGTCTTGGGACAGGCACTGACAGGATAATTTTTACAAACACACCGTTCCTCGTGACACCAACTAAAAAAACTTATCTGTCTCCGCGAAGCACCGTCTTCTCCACCGAGGTCACAAACTTGGTTGCACCTCCTCCCCAAACGTTCTCCACCCAAACGTTTACAAGTCCGTTGGTGCCCTTGGCACCAACACTCAACCAGCGGCTCCCTCAGAAGCGCGAGGCTGGTCTCCCTTCCTCTCTCCGGCTCCACAGGTCGAAGGTCCACCCAACAGGAAGGGGTTACAGGTCTCCCTTCCTCTCTCCGGCTCCACAGGTCGAAGGTCCACCCAACAGGAAGGGGTTACAGGGGGGACTGGGCCACACACCCTGCAAGGGAACTGAAAAGGCTGTCAATATTCTAGCCCTACTTGAATTAGCTTCGCGGACAGAATTTTCCGTGATTAGTTTCGGTGTGAGTGTGTTTAACCATGTACTGGCCTTTACAAAACTTAGAACTTTAGACAAACACACCAGCACCGAAACTGTAACTTTCTCTCAAAAAGAGTATACAATTTTTAAGACACCATAATGTCTTTGCAAATGTAAATAAAGAAAACCTACAATTTTGAAAACCCTGCAAAATTTAGAAACCCAATTTAAACTTTATGAATGAAATACAACTTTGAAATAAGTACACTTCTTTAAATCCTAGCAATTTAGAAAACAACAACCCAAAATTTACTTTACCCGGACTTCCGAAAAACCCGGTTAAAAAAAACGACTGTTTAAAAGGGCGCAGCCTTCTAGCTCAACATCGCCAGACACAGTGCCGTGCACAACCAGACAGTGTCCTATCTGGCTGCTGGCTGTGTGAGCAGTCGAGCGAGTTACCCAATAAGTTTACGAAATTCACGTGCTACACGTGTTATAAAGAAACAGCTCTACAAAACTTGGTTTTACCAAGGGTAAAGTATATCTCCGACAAGGAGTTACTTTTTAAATCTGCAACTCGCATTTTAGTTTTACAACATAATATATTTACCAAATTTTATACATTAATAAATTGACATATTATATCGTCAATTTCGGAATTATGCCTTTCCTGACAGTACCCCCCCCCCAAAAAAAAAGAACGCTTGCGATCTTTAAATATAGCAACTGGGAACATTAGGAAAGGTCTGTCAGGCAAGGCATAAAAAATAACATACCAATAAAAGGCAAATCCATAGATGTCAATTTCTTAACTAAGCACGCCTAAAAAAAAAACCAATTTCCCAATATTTTCAAATATTCAGTCAACTAAATACCAATTTAGTATGACTTAATACAGCACAAAAAAAATCATCATAGTATCATTCATATAATGATACAAACGTTTTGATTTAAATTATCCATGCCAATATTCAATGTAAACATGTGAAATATTCACACAAGCCAACTAATTAACGAAGTAATTTAAGTCATGAACACAGTCATACCCAACATAGACATATATGAAAGGACATAACAAATCTAAAAACGTATGCGTCACAAGAAGTTCATCTTAACTTTTTCAACCAACTAATCCGACGTGATATGAACACGCACAACCATAATATCAGCAATACTTTAGGTGATTCAATCATCAACTAAGTTTAGTCCACACACAAAATATCATCAAAATGTGACATTCTCTCAAAATCAGCTTTCATCTCAAGTCTTAGTTAACGACTGAGAAAATCTGCGATAACATTTTCTGTGCCAGAGATTGACTTCACAACGAAGTTGTACTCTTGCAGCGCCAAGGACCACCTCATGATCCTGGAGTTCTTGAACGCCGAAGAGCACAAATACACTAAAGGTCTGTGGTCAGTCTGCAACACAAAAGATCGTCCCCACAGATATCGACCCAGTTTGGTAATCACCCAAACTATCGCCAAACACTCTCGCTCAATTGTGCTGTATCTGGTCTCTCGAGGCAACAACTTTCTCGAAACAAATGTAACAGGATGTAACACATCATCATGATCCTGCAACAACACACCACCCACACCAACAGAACTTGCGTCACAACGAACAACAAATGGTTTGTCCAAATCCGCAATCACATATTCAACATTGAACACACCTCCTCCTTGATGGTTCCCTGCGAAGAAAACAGCAATGGGTACTGTTTTCGAAAAACAGGAGTTTCAGATGTCAATGGTATCTGATGTTCAATGGGTAATGTACAACAACCAGGGTTAGAGGTCAAAATCGGTACAAACCTAGAAAAGACATCAGATATCTCTATTTTCTGTGAAGAAGACAAAGAATGAGAATACACTACATCTTTGTACGTCTCTGATGACGCACTGTCCATTGTAGGAAGCACCACACAATCCTCAGGAATGACAGATTCAACGTCTGCTATGGAAGCATTCGCTGAACACATGGGTCTCGGAACAGAGACTGGAGCTTTCCTGTCAGACTCAACAAAATCCTGAAAATCAAACTGGTTAGACAGAATGCAGTCAAATGGAATGACATCTCCATTCACAACAACAGTACTGGCAACAGCACGACGATAGTAAGATTTAAGCATGTTAGGATGAAAAATCTTTTTCTTGCCAGCGATTTCCACAATGTAGTCAAAGTCCAAAATCTCGACTATTTTGTATGGACCTTTCCACGTCAATAGAAGTTTATTCTTCGTGGTCGGCAAGAACACCAACACCTCCTCTCCAACCTGGAAAGAACGGGGTCGAGTCTTTCGATCACGGTACTTCTTTTGTACAGCTGCTGAGTCCTCAGCAGAATCTTGAGCCAGTTTACACATGTCGGCTATGTTGGTTTTTAAATCACATACATAGTCGCAAACATGCTTTGCCTCATCCGCATTCTCACTTCCAGTCCATGCATCCGCGAGAAAATCAACAGGACCACGGGCTCTCCTGCCAAACATCAGCTCGAACGGCGAAAAACCTGTGGAAGCATTTGGCATTTCACGACATGCAAACAACAAAGCTGGTATCAAACGATGCCACTGTTTAGGGTTGTTCTGCATCAGCTTGCGCAACATGGGTTTAATAGTGCCATGAAATCTCTCCACCACCCCATTAGACTGTGCATGGTAGGGTGACGAGTGTACGCCTTTTATGGACAAAAGCGTGAGGAATTCCTGAAACATGTGTGAGGTGAACTGTGACCCATTGTCAGACAACAATTCACAAGGAAATCCCAAACGACAAAATATACCAAAGAGGGCTTCTGCCACCGACACAGAGTCAATGGACTTTAGCGGCACAGCTTCCGGATATCTTGTCGCCACATCCACTAATGTCAAAACGTACCTGTGTTTGTCCTCAGAAAGAGGAGAAAACGGACCAACAATGTCCACCGCAACTCTCTGAAACGGTTGTTCAATGCGGGGCATTTTAGACAAAGGTACATCAGGCACACGTCCTTTCGCACAACACTTCTGACACACAGCACATGAACGACAGTACAGACGAACATCTCGGGAAATACCCGGCCACCAGAAACGATTCTGTACACGTCCAAGTGTCTTTCGGACTCCACAATGCCCTGCCAGAAGTCCGTCATGTGCCGTGAAAAGAACTTTGTTCTTTACATCCTCAGGAACAACCACCTGTGTAACCTCAACATCGTTTTTACAAAAAACACGGTACAACACTCCTTGTTGTTCATGAAATGAGTACGAACAATCAGCAGAAGAAAATGTCTCCCCTGATGAAGCCATGTCATGATATTTCTGCAGCTTCGGATCTGAACTCTGCAAAGAAATAAGTTCATCAGTCGACAATGTCAAATCTGAAATAGGTACTGTCAATCTGTCTTTGTTTTTTTCATCTCTTTTTTCTTGACCTCGGGTCAACACAGCAGCAGCTACAGGAGAAACATCAGACATAATCAAGCCTGGAATAGGGTCAACCCCATCAACATTACCCAGAATGAGATCTGCGACTGGGTCATCAATCACACAACACATCAATGAACCTGAAAAAAACCCAGTCTGAACATCAACATACGCCAAAGGAAAAACCTCCTTATTTCCACCAAAGGAAATGACTTCTTGTGTCCTACCTACAAATTGGTCTGGACGAACAAGCGACTTTCGTACACCAGCTGTTGTAGCGCCCGAATCCCGGAGCACTGAAACCTGAAAACCATTCACACAACCTGTGGACATAGGCAATGCGTTTCCTGGAGAGACTGAAGAACATAAAACCTCAGAATCAACCGAATCCTGCACAGAAAAAGAAACAGTACCAAACCTGGTACCTGCGCTGGAAAAACCTGCATGATCACCAGTCCCACTGGCACCTTTCTTAAGCCAGGTTGGACATTCTCTTCGGTAATGGCCAACGCCGTTACATTCAAAACACTGTACTCCCTCCCGAGTACCACCTTGTGTACTAGTACCACCACCAGTACCACGTCCACGTCCACGTCCACGCATTCTCTCTCTGTGCACAAAACCTCTGCGAGCATTCTGGTTACCACGCTGTTGGTAACTCTGAAGTGAGGAAAACTTACTAGGCGAATTAAGAGCATAACGTGATGGTCCTTGCTGTACATGCACATGCGGTGACACAACCGCCTGACTAGCAGTATTCATTTCAAACTTCTGCGCGCGCGCCATACTCTTGTTGGGGTGCGCCAACCTGTAGTTCTCACAAGCCTCCAACATATCCTTGGAAGATGTAAAATTACGTTCCCTCAAAAATACAGCTAAGTCCTTGCTGACAGAAGACAAAATATGTTCACACAACAAATGATCACGAAGACCGTCATATGTCTTGTTAATGTCAGACAAGTCAACCCACTTGTCAAACAAATGCGAAAATCTCGTCGAATACGACAAGAATGACTCCTCCGGTTCAGGACGAGAAGCTCGAAACTTGTCCCTGTATCCATCCTTTGTACACTGAAATTTTGTCAACAAAGCCTTCTTCAATATATCATAAGAAACAGGCCCAGAAGCTGACAAACCATGATACAGAGACAAAGCACTGCCCTGTAAATACACACAAAGAAACATGGACCATTCTTCCTGCTTCCAGTTTGCACTTGTTGCAAAGGCCTCAAACCTAAAAAGATAAGCGTCCATATCATCCTTATTCTCATTAAAGTACGGCATCTTTGGGTACCGCGCTCCTCTTGCACCTGAAGGATTAACATCAGAATCTTCTCTAGGTTTTTTTTCCGACCGGGCGTTCAACTCAGCCAACCTTACTTTAGCATCCCACTCTATTTCCTTTTCTTTGAGTGCTAATCCTGCTTCCTCCCTTCTTGCAGCCAATTCTGCCTCTTTTTCTTTTTCTTTGGCAGCCAATTCTGCCATTTTTTTTTCTTTGGCAGCCAATTCTGCAGCATCTTTTTTTTTTCTTTGGCAGCCAATTCTGCCATTTTTTCTTTTTCTTTGGCAGCCAATTCTGCCATTTTTTCCTTGGCAGCCAGTTCCATTTGTTTAATCTTAATTTTTTCCTCTTTCGCTCTTTGGTCGTTCTCACGAGCATCCTCTCTTTCCACAAAATTATTAATAAATGTTTGTACATCAGCACCAACTAAACCAAGTTCCTTTGCTTGCGCACAAAGAAGTTTAAATTTTTCAGAATCCATCCTGAAAACAACGACAGGACACCAACGCACGAGAAAGACAAAACGAACAAACGGGACAAGTAAGCGAAATTAAAGCTAAGGCGAGTTTTACCAAGTTACGAGTTTAGAAATTGACAATCAGTCAATCTTAAATTCAACTTGTTACATTTACTATCCAGAAAAAAAACCCAACCAATCAAGAAATTGGCCAAAAGCAGCAATTCTTAATTAAATCCAAAATATCTAACAACAACTCACATCATTATTTCCCAAAAACGAAAAATATGTTTTTCAATTAATTGCAAATATAATACATCATCAATGCATTCAAAGAGAAAACATACACACAAGAAAGATACACACACCAATCACACTCTACTGCCGGTAACAACACAGACAATACCAACGAAAGGGGTGATAACCACACAAAAAGCTAACCATATAAAAGACTAACAGAAAGAAAGTCGAGAGAAAAGAGAGCGTTGGAGTAATAAAAAAAAATAAAAATATAGACACAATTAAAAGGAAGAAAAATGATCTTAATCCCTCGGCAACTTCGAAACCTAAATAAAATATCTACAATGAAGTGCCCCCGTAAACTGGACACGGGAATTAATTTAAATACAGAAAGTCATACAAAATTATACAATTCACATACAAAACAAACTATTGCAATTTTTTTGAAAATTTATGATTTGGAAAATAACTACCCTTTTTTTTTTCTCGAAAATTCCCAACCTACAACTATTTAACCTACAAACTCTGGGGTACGGGGTCACCACTGTAAAGAAACTGAAACAAACTCTCACACACTTTGTCTCTCTCTCATCCACGCGCGTTCTTAACCAGAGTTTAACTTGGACTTTAACACACTAACACAACTTTCCGATTATCACCCCTTTATTCTTAAGCTAAACAAGAACAACTTTGGTCCCTTTGTATGAGTAAAAAAATGTTCGTCTTGGGACAGGCACTGACAGGATAATTTTTACAAACACACCGTTCCTCGTGACACCAACTAAAAAAACTTATCTGTCTCCGCGAAGCACCGTCTTCTCCACCGAGGTCACAAACTTGGTTGCACCTCCTCCCCAAACGTTCTCCAACCAAACGTTTACAAGTCCGTTGGTGCCCTTGGCACCAACACTCAACCAGCGGCTCCCTCAGAAGCGCGAGGCTGGTCTCCCTTCCTCTCTCCGGCTCCACAGGTCGAAGGTCCACCCAACAGGAAGGGGTTACAGGTCTCCCTTCCTCTCTCCGGCTCCACAGGTCGAAGGTCCACCCAACAGGAAGGGGTTACAGGGGGGACTGGGCCACACACCCTGCAAGGGAACTGAAAAGGCTGTCAATATTCTAGCCCTACTTGAATTAGCTTCGCGGACAGAATTTTCCGTGATTAGTTTCGGTGTGAGTGTGTTTAACCATGTACTGGCCTTTACAAAACTTAGAACTTTAGACAAACACACCAGCACCGAAACTGTAACTTTCTCTCAAAAAGAGTATACAATTTTTAAGACACCATAATGTCTTTGCAAATGTAAATAAAGAAAACCTACAATTTTGAAAACCCTGCAAAATTTAGAAACCCAATTTAAACTTTATGAATGAAATACAACTTTGAAATAAGTACACTTCTTTAAATCCTAGCAATTTAGAAAACAACAACCCAAAATTTACTTTACCCGGACTTCCGAAAAACCCGGTTAAAAAAAACGACTGTTTAAAAGGGCGCAGCCTTCTAGCTCAACATCGCCAGACACAGTGCCGTGCACAACCAGACAGTGTCCTATCTGGCTGCTGGCTGTGTGAGCAGTCGAGCGAGTTACCCAATAAGTTTACGAAATTCACGTGCTACACGTGTTATAAAGAAACAGCTCTACAAAACTTGGTTTTACCAAGGGTAAAGTATATCTCCGACAAGGAGTTACTTTTTAAATCTGCAACACGCATTTTAGTTTTACAACATAATATATTTACCAAATTTTATACATTAATAAATTGACATATTATATCGTCAATTTCGGAATTATGCCTTTCCTGTGACAGGTCAGTACCGAACTTCTGGCTGGTAATTAGGTGTAACCACCTGTGTTCAACCATTGCGTGAGTAATATTGACGAGGCAGCAAAAACATCAATAAATAATTAAACCCGTTACTGATGAGCGCGAGAAAGGTGGAAAGGTGTGTGTGTGTGTGTGTGTGTGTGTGTGTTTATATCTTTACTGCTTCGAATTACATAAATTACATAAATTAACCAATCTGGATAGTTTAGCCTTTGAAATTGCTCTAGGTTTGCCTCGTTGGGCCTCCATTGATTTGACTTATAAGGAAGCTGGTGTTTTGCCGTTGAATGAACAAAGGCTTCTGAACACCTGTAAGTTTTCTGTGAGGGCTAGATCGATTCCCAATTCAGTTTCAGATGAGCTAGAAGGCTCTACTTACGTTTCCAGAGACATTCGTAATAAAGCTGTTTACAGGTCTTTGCATGACTATGTTTCACCTGTTTTTAGTAACCTTGACATTCCTGTTGATGATGTTGCAAAGAGTCCTTGTTGTCCACATCCTCCATGATTAGCTGAGGAAGCTGAAATAATTCACTCTTATGGTGATTTTAATAAAACCGATAATCCACTTCATCTTCCTACTTTAGCTAAGGATCTTATATATTCTGAATATAATTCGTTTTTACATATATATATACAGATGGGTCAGTTTCAGATAGTTCCAATGCTGGAGCAGCTTTTGTTATTCCAAATCTTAATATTAAAACGAATTTTCATTTAACTAAAGGTTGTTCCATTTTTACATCTGAGCTATATGCTATTATGAAAGCTATTGATTTTGTTTTAGATATGCCTCCTCTATTATACAAAAATATTCTCATTTTATCAGACTCAAAATCTGCGTTAATGGCTTTAAAAAATCGTTCAGATTCTAATCGTCCAGATATAATATGTCAGATTTTATTATTAATCCACCAGTTAATTATAAGAGGCTCCTTCATAACTTTATTATGGGTTCCTGGGCACTGTAATATACATGGTAATGACTTAGCTGATGTATGTGCCAAAGATGCTGGAAAACTTTCACACGATGTTCAAAACTGTATAATTCCTCTTTCTTCATCTGAAGCAATTAATATTCTTTCCAAGTCAGTTTGGAATATGCGTCAAAAGCAACAGTTGGAGGACTCAATTCGTAAACAAAGATGGGATCTTAGTACGCCCACTGCGTCCTGCACTACTCCACCAGGATCAATTCCAAACAGAAAATGAATTCATAGATTGAGAGTTAATGGATGGCTTTGTAGATTTCTCAAACCTACACCGATTTGCACATGTGGGCAACCAATAGATGTATTTCATTTTGTATTTGATTGTGTTAGTACAAAACATCATTTTAAGCCTCTTTATGATAAGAGGTTTTTTTATCAAATCTTCCGTTAACAATTAGAGGTGGGGAAAAAACCCGGTTTGAACCGAAAAACCGGTCCTGAAATTCCGCGGTTCGAAAAACCGGTTCGAGTTGCTGTGAACCGGATTTTTAACTGCAAACTGAAAGTAAGTTTATCTTATAATAACGCATTCTTTTCGAAGAACAACACTGAATCTCAGCGCAGATTCGGTGTTTGTAAACCAAGAGTAGCTGTTTCTAGTTGTCTGGTGTTGTAAGGAGCAAGTATGGCCAATGATTAGGCCTACACTACAGTAACGAACATTTGGAGGCATTGTCTCCTGGAAACAAATCAAAAGAGTGATGGAGTGATTGTAGAAAGTATTGCTTTGTGCTTGCAATGTGGAACAACAAACATGACTAATCACCAAGAGGCCTTATAACGAGGCCTTATAACTCTGCCATTTCTTAACCGAATCGCTTCAAATTTGCTGTACTCAGCGTTACCAGTACTTGGCGTTACCGTTTCTAGGCGTTACCGTTACTAGGGAGAGCGTATCACTCTCAGAGCAGCGCCAACGGGAAACGGGGCCTTATAACTCCGCCTTTTCTTAACCGAATCGCTTCAAAATTGCTGTACTCAGCGTTACCAGTACTTGGCATTACCGTTACTAGGCGTTACCGTTACTAGGGAGAGCGCGTCACTCTCAGAGCAACTCCAACGGGAAACGGGGCCTTATAACTTCGCTTCAAATTTGCTGTACTCAGCGTTACCAGTACTTGGCGTTACCGTTACTAGGCGTTACCGTTATTATGCGTTACCGGTACTCGGCGTTGCGCTAGATATAATAAATAAATATTGATCAGCCCCGTCCGTGCGTGCGTGTGTGTGTGTGTGTGTGTGTGTGTGTGTGTGTGTGTGTGTGTGTGACTCTGTGTGTGTGTGTGTGTCACTCTGTGTGTGTGTGTGTCACTCTGTGTGTGTGTGTGTGTGTGTGTGTGTGTGTGTGTGTGTGTGTGTGTGTGTTTCGCCCGTGTGTGTGTGTGTTTCGTCATGTTTCTTTAATTAGTTTTATAAAGGGGGGTGGGTGGAAAGAGGAAGCGTCGTCAGATGATCAAGCTGTTGGGAATTCGTTGTGATTTTTGAAAAACGGCTGGCTACATTACAGGTAATTTAACAAGTCTATCAATAACACTGAGCGGACGTGCGCGCGCTCGCACGCACACACACGCGCGCGCGCTAACTCGCACACACACACACACACATGGCACACACATGCGCGCGCGCACAGACACACACACATACACCCTCACCCTCAAATGTACTTACACGCGCACCGTTTTATGCAGGCAGGCACGTCACTCTGCACCCACATATTACATAGGCCTATGCGTGCACACACGCATGTACACATATGTTTGCTCAGATAAATATTTACACTCACACAATGCACTCGTGCACTAATGTGCGTGTTTACACACACTTTACAAACCTACACAAGCATATCCTTTTTTAAACAAACATACACACACACAAACGACAACAAAACTAAAAGAAGAAATGTCTTGGACGGGTGGAATGAGACAATTGCAGCAAGGAAGTGGTTTATCATACAGTGGAACCTCCCTTATAAGACCTCCCATTATAAGACTCCCTCCCA
>CM065690.1:34159123-34226623 GCA_017654935.2 Phymorhynchus buccinoides
CTCTCTCGATTTGCCCAAAGAATGCTGTGAGGCACATAATGATCATGCACGCTTTCAATGCAAACATAATGCCAAGCCAAGCACGAATTCACTGACCCAGATAGTCAGCAACATATATCTGGAAAACGGTTGGTCGTAGACCCCAGAACCTATATCAGTGAATAGTATCACCCAAGGAGAGCTGTGAAGCACATTTTAACAGTGGCAACAAACCTCCATGAAGAAGTAATGGGGAGATTGAACAAGCGGTACGAGCGAGAGTAGATTGATAGAGAAGGAGATTGAGCGAATAAAAGCTAGAGTAGGTAGGGTGACTCTCAAGTCCAATCTTAGCCAAGCAATGTGAGTCCTTCGCTGCGAAGTAAACACGAGTGGACGCACTCGCACGTAATTGTTTATTTCCTGCTGATTTCGTTCATCTATCATAGTTTCATATACCAGTGCATTTTTATATATTTTTTAAATGTTACGGGTATTTGATTAATAACTTCCAGGCCTTCATGAGTTTTTTCTTTCTTGCCTGTTGCAGGAGCTGCAACAATCATTCCTTAACATCGCACTACGAACACGGAAAGAAAAAAGGGTGCAAAAGCGCTCTGATACATAAAAATATACTGAAATGGGAAGCTCTGAGTCGTCTCCGTCTTCAGTGAGAAGCTATGAAAAGATGTCAGTAAGTCGACCCTCGGGCGAATGTGTGTACAGAGAAAGCAGCTGTTCAGTTGCAACTGTGAGAACCGTGTCTGGCGCACAGGCACGCATCGCTGCAGAATCCAGTGCCAGGATCGAGTCAATGAGAGCAGGATTGCAGATGGCTATCGGCAGTACGCGTGAATCTTCTGCTTCTTTGCCAAGGGATGCCTCTGCAAGGAACGTTTCACGGAAATAAAAAATATGATTCCATTTTTGCTCGTTGCCCCAATGTCTCAAATGAGTTTTTCTTTTGGTCTGCTTTTCATTCTGTCATTCATTCAATCTTTTCTTGTGTTTTTATGTAGTTACGTGCTGTTTTGATGCGTTTTTATGTATGTGTACAGCCGACACATTCCGATTTCGGAGTAGCTCGGCGATGTTGCGAGGGGACTTTGCAGCCGCTCGGCGTTGCACTTGTTTGATTGTTTGTTTTTGCTTTTGGTGGAGATTTTCATTGTGGTAGCGTGTTCTTCTTAACCATGGAAAATGTTAGTTTGCTGTATTTGTTAACATTTCATAGAGTGGAAAACTGTCGTTCTGGTACTGCTGTTAAGCCCAGAGCCGCCATATATAAAGCGTTCACGCGAGGCGAGAGGCATCAGTCTTATCGCAGCAGGCGAGAGAGACGGTTCAACCGTTCTTTTTTCTCTGTTGCTCGAGCCAATGGGAGTCAGAACTTCACAGCGAATAGGCTACTGTACACTGCTCCTCTCTCTGATGTTTTTTCTAGTCACTCTGTTATTGACCATTCCTTTGCTGATGATACCCAGCTTCAAAAATCGGCGGAACCTACCCAACTTGACAGCGCTATTCAGTCTATGGAATCCTGCCTTCATGATGTCAAATCCTGGATGACATGCAACAAATTAAAACTTAATGATGACAAAACGGAAGCTCTGATTGTTTCCTCTCAGCGTATGTCTGCAACTATCTCTCTTCCAGAAACTCTTACAGTTGGCAATGCTTGTGTTCAGTTTTCTAAGTCAGCAAAGAATCTCGGAGTTACCCTCGATTCAAATCTTACAATGCATAAACAGGTTATTAATCTCATACGTTCCATCAATTATGAGCTCAGACGAATCAGTGCTGTTCGACACTTTCTGTCTGTTGCAGCCACGAAAACTCTTATTTCTGCCTTTATTCTTTCCCGCATTGACTATTGCAGCTCTCTTCTCTGTGGCTGTCCTCAGTATCTCCTGCAACGTGTCCAAAAACTGCAAAACAGTGCAGCACGCCTCACTCTCAAGATTGATTCCACGTTCTGATCATATAACACCTCATCTTCGTAACTTGCACTGGCTTCCAGTAGAGGCTAGAATCAAGTATAAAATAGCTTGTGTCCTCTGGTCCCGTCTATCTC
Source organism: Phymorhynchus buccinoides (assembly GCA_017654935.2). Taxonomy (NCBI): domain Eukaryota; kingdom Metazoa; phylum Mollusca; class Gastropoda; order Neogastropoda; family Raphitomidae; genus Phymorhynchus; species Phymorhynchus buccinoides. Next base: position 34,161,177 of record CM065690.1, read on the forward strand.
TCCGAACTAGTAACTGTCTACTTACCTGCTCGCTCCCTACGTTCTTCCTCTGACTGCTGCACACTCAAGGTTCCTCGGGTCCACACGAAATCGTTTTGGTGAACGATCCTTCTACTATTTAGCACCTCACTTATGGAATTCCCTCCCACAACATGTGCTCATCTGACTCTATTTCCGCCTTTCGCTCTGCCCTTAAAACTCACTTGTTTCGGACATATTATGATTGATTAGTGTTTGTGAGTGAGGTGTGTGTGTGTGTGTGTGTGTGTGTGTGTGTGTGTGTGTGTGTGTGTGTGTGGGGGGGGGGGGGTCAGTTTTATTGCAGAAATCTTGTAAAAAAAATTATTTATAATTATTTTATTATTCGTATTTTGTATGTAGAATGTCTACGTCTTGTAAACTTTAAATGCTTGTAAATGAGGTAGAAGGGTATTTTTGTTTTTGCAAAATTTGTCTATTATAATTAGTCATGTAATTGGTATGTCGATGGCAGTATGATTTTATTTCAAGTTGCAGTATTGTATTCAAACTTGATTGAGAATGTGAATGTGGTCTCTATGTTTCTTCTTAGAATGTTCATGTTGTAACTATTTTACTTGTATAATTAATTGTGTGCGAGTGTGCGTGTGCGCATGCATGTGTGTGTATATGTGTGTGTGTGTGAGTGTGTGTGTGTGTGTGTGTGTGTGTGTGTGTGTGTGTGTGTGTGTGTGTGAGTGTGTGTGTGTGTGTGTGTGTGAGTAAGGAAGTAAGAGAACGTTGTGTGTAAGCATCGTGCTTATTTTACTTTCTAATGATTAATTATTTGTTTGCCTTTAAATTTAATGTTCTTGTTATCAATGTAAAGCGCACTGAGCTCATGTGAGAAAGAGCGCTATATAAATTCCCATTATTATTATTATTATTACCCGATCCCTAGGATCGGTAGTTATCCCTTTAAGGAAGGAAACACACATCTCTTATGGTAAAGAGAAAGTGTGTGTGTGTGTGTGTGTGTGTGTGTGTGTGCGTGCGTGTGTGCGTGCGTGCGTGCGTGCGTGCGTGCGTGTGTGTATGTGTGTGTGGGTATGTGGGGGTGGGGGTGTTGTAATAACAGAAGTCCCCTAATAGAAAGCTGTTAAAATGTGTATGTATTTATTTTAACTATGTTATCTCTGTACTTTTCTCCTTATTTTTGTTCTTCCAAATGCCGCACCATATGATTGCATCTGAAGTAAAGTGTGTTAATATTTTAACAAGAAAAAAAGCAATATTGTGTATGTGGTATTTCGGATCAATGAATCAAAGAGTGTTAAGAATAGAAACAAAATATGTATGTTATTTCAAACAATGAAGTAAATTGCATTGATCATTAAAAAAAAAAGGATTGAGTATGTTATTTCGGAACAATGAAGTAAAGTGCGTGTGTTAATAATATGTGTAATGTCAGAACAATTAAGCAAATTGTGTTAAAAATTGAAAACAAATTGTGTTTTTTTTTTAATTTGGAACAAAGAAGTAAAGTGTGTTAATAACTGAAAATGTGTGTGTGTTGTGTGTGTGTGTGTGTGTGTGTGTGTGTGTGTGAAAGCAGGATGTGTTGAAAAAGCTGGGTGAAGGTTAGGCTACTTGAGAACATCACATAAAATAGGAAAGAATAAATAAAAGCATAAATATCGGGATGAAAATCTGTCTTCGTAAGGCTATATAACAACTCGCCGAATATTTCAAGATTTGTTTGAAATTTATATCAGCATCAGCTGTGCTAAGAGATGCAGTGAGACATATCTTGACAGAGCAAACTTCCGCCCAACCATGGGGCTCAAATGAACCACTGATCGATTGAGTGAAACACGTCAATAAACACCCCCCAGAAACAACAATGTCTCTCTCTCTCTCTCTCTCTCTCTCTCTCTCTCTCTCTCTCTCTCTCTCTCTCTCTCTCTCTCTCTCTCTCTCTCTCTCTCTCTCTCTCTCTCTCTCTCACACACACACACACACACACACACACACACAGTGGCGTAGGAACGTTTTCAAGCCAGGGGGGGGGGGGGGCAGGATTGCCAACAAACCGGGGGGGGGGGGGGGGGGGGGCGCAAGCGCACGGACAAGACGAATGGATGGATAGGTTAAATTACAGTAGTAATAGTAAATCCTACAAAAATACTTTACTATTTTTATTTTTAAACATAGGCCTAATTATAATCAATGATATAAAAAAAATCTATGAATGAAATAAAACATGATGTGAATTGAAAGGAGACAACAAAAAAGCATAAAAATACAACCATGTTTGGGGCGGATCAGCCAGTCATGGAAGAGGGGAGGGGGTAGCTCCAAATGGTCAGTTGGGGTGGGGTGATGGGTCTTGGGGGATTGCCTCCCAGAAGCTGATGATAATTTGAATGTAAAAGATGCAATCAAGGCTTCTCGTGAGATAGTAACTGTAGCATGGAACTACAATTTGTCTTCATCTTTTTCTTTCCATTTTTTGTCTGAGGGGGTGGAACCCCTGTAACCCCTCTCAAATCCATCTTTGATGCAGTACCAAGTCCATGACAGCAATGTGTAGTGAATGGGCTGAGACTATTAACTCTTTCGTTTCCTTGTGTCCTTTCTGGGGTTTTTGGGGTTTTTTGCCGTTATAAATTTTTTGGGAAGGGCAGAGAGATACGTCTGCCCCGCACCCCCTCCTCGAAGCCAGGGGGGGGGGGGCAGCTTTGGGGAGTGATCACATTCCTATTATTATTTCCCTTGGAGGTTTTGACGTTAAACATGATAATATGAAGGATAAAACCCCTTAATTTGATTATAAGCGAGCTGACTGGGCTAAATTTCAATCCATTCTAAAGTCAAGTGACAAAAACTCTTTTGAAAAGACAGACATTGAATCTATGTACAGTAATGTTATTGAGTCTGAACGCTGCAAGCGAGGAAATTCCAAAACTTAATCAATCAAAGTCTTCTAGGCATACTGGCAAAATGTGGTGGACAGAATCATGTAACAATGCTGCTGAAAAAAAGAACACGTTTAAAATACATGCAAAAGTTAAAAAAAAATTAAAAGACAGTATTCCTGTGAAAACGGTAAAGAAGCAAAGAAATAGTTTTTGAAAATGCTAAAAGCAAGTAATGATCATCTTTTTGTTTTAATGAAATAGGTGACCATAAAGATAAAAAAAAGATTTGGAACAAGGTTCATGAAATGAAAAATGGGATTCATCTACCAGCATATCCTGTTATTATAGGTGATGAACAATTTCCGTCAGCATCTAAAAAAGCTATTTGCTCATACATTTGTTCTTTATAGTAATAATAATAATAAACGGACACTTATATGGCGCTTTTTTTTTACCGAGCACAAAGCGCTTTGCAATCAGCATTGAAACACACACACGCACAACAGACACACACGCACGTACGTGCACGCACGCGAGTGAATGCGTTCTTGCACACAGACATACATACACAGACCCACACACATTTAATCGAACACACAGAAAACACATTCCCACTGAAACGTACACACGCTTACTCAAACATACACTTGTACAAACATGTGCGAACGCGCCCGCGCGCGCGCCGCATACACGCACACGCGCGCGTGCACTCACATACACGAAACACACACGTGCACTCACACTCTTAGACACATACTCGCACACACTCACTCACACCCCCCACACCCCCCTCTCTCTCTCTAGCTGAACACAATCTCTCCTGCGCACACATACACTCATAGGGTAAAACGTGGTAAAAAGCCCATGGGCGGGTAAGAAGCCCATGCCTATTATCTCATGAAATAAAAAAATTTCAGTCAAATTTCATGTCAGTGTTTTTCTCATGCCCAATGAGACGTTTGTTATTTCATGTTAATTAGCATTCGTCTCATGGGCAAAACCCCGTCTTGACTGAAATTTGCTTTATTTCATGAGATACACCAGCTCGGAACCACGGCCGTGGGCTTCTTACCCGCCCATGGGCTTTTACCCCGTCTTCCCTACACATGCAAGCACATATACCCACACAGAACACACTCACACACACACACACACACACACACACACACACACACACACACACACACGCACGCGCGCGTGCACGGAGGGTGTTATTAGAAAGACTGACGGAACACATGGGTTTTCAGGTTTGTTTTGAACGATGCTAAAGATTGACTATGTCTGACAGCAGAAGGCAATGAATTCCAGAGTTTGACAGCTGATGATGTAAAAGCTCTACCACCGTTCCTATCACGTTTACATTTTTGTATTCGAAACATCCTATTGTTATGTCATTTGCTGAGCGGAGGGATCGAGATGGATAGCTGTAGACCCATAGCTCTTGCATCCCATGTCTGTAAATTAATGGAGCTAATTATCTTAAATAGATTGTCATTGAAAAAGGTGGCATTATTCCCGTAAACCAAACGTCAATTTGCTAGAAGACAAAATGTTCTTGCCACATTTTTTATATATATAAAAACTAGATTGAGTTAGCGAATGTATACTGTAGCATTCGAGAATCACCCGCGGAGTAACGCTTGTTTTCAAAGGCCCTGGCCCTAAAAGGTACATCTGTAATACCCAGCCTATTGCACAAGTTTGATCTTCCTATCATTATTCCTTCATAATGATATGCTGTTAACAACGCCCCCCACCCACCCACACACACAGAGGTGTGTGTGTGTGTGTGTGTGTGTGTGTGTGTGTGTGTGTGTGTGTGTGTGTGTGTGTGTGTGTGTGTGTGTGTGTGTGTGCGTGCGTGTGCGTGCGTGTGTGCGTGTGCGTGTGTGTACGTTTGTGTGTGTATGTGTGTTTGAGTTGAAGTGCCCCAAAAGGCACATTTACAATACCCAGCCAACATTCCCACCTGAATTCATCTTGGGAACTCCATTTTTTTTACCCCCCCCCCCCCCGATTTTCAGGGTCCACGATCTCCTTGACCTTGACCTTGACCTTGATTGGTCAACAATATTCGGATGGAGATAAAGTCAAACCACCTTCATACCAAGTTTCATTATCCTATGTTGACTGGTGCCTGAGATATGGCTAAAAAAAAAAAATCAGTTTTCAAGGTCATACGTCAAGGTCATGACCTTGACACCAAAAGGCACATCTACAGTACCTAGCCTACATGCACATCAAGTTTCATCTTCCTATCCTTATTCCTTCATGGTGATATGCTGTTATCTTGGGAACTCCATTTTTCTGACCCCCTGATTTCCAGGGTCCAGTGATCTCCTTGACCTTGACCTTGATTGGCCAACACTATTCGGAAGGAGCATAAGCCAAACCACCTTCATACCAAGTTTCAACATCCTATGTCGACTGGTGCCTGATATAAGGCTAAAAAAATTCAAGGTCAGACGTCAAGGTCATGACCTTGACCTTGACACCGAAAGGCACATCTACAGTACCTAGCCTACATGCACATCAAGTTTCATCTTCCTATCCTTATTCCTTCATGGTGATATGCTGTTATCTTGGGAACTCCATTTTTCCGACCCCCCGATTTTCAGGGTTCAGCGATCTCCTTGACCTTGACCTTAATTGGTCAACAATATTCAGAAGGAGCATAAGCCAAACCACCTTCATACCAAGTTTCAACATCATAAGCTGACTGGTGCCCGAGATATGGCTAAAAATAAATGTTCAGTTTTCAAGGTCATACGTCAAGGTCATGACCTTGACATTGATCTTGACACCAAAAGGCACATCTACAGTACCTAGCCTACATGCACATCAAGTTTCATCTTCCTATCTTTATTCTTTCATGGTGATATGCTGTTAACAAACCCACATACACACACACATATTACAGATGATATTACAGATAAAGAAATAAACTAAAGCTATTAGAAAGTTAAAAAATAACAAATCTCCTGGAATAGACGCAGTTAGAAATGAATTTTTAAAAGCTGGCACTTCAGAATTGTTACCCACAATTAAAAACATATTCAATTACATCTTGAAAAGTGGCCAAATCCAGATATGTGGAAGAAAGGCATATCAGTCCCAATACATAAAGGAGGGGATAAATCAAACCCAAGCAACTACAGAGGAATCACGCTTAACTGTTCGCTAAGTAATGTATTATGTCAAATACTAAATGCTCGAATAAACGATTACTTAGAATCAAACAATCTGCTAGCAAAAGAACAAGCTGGTTTTAGAAAAGACCATAGGACTTCAGATAATATTCTCATTTTAAACAGTATAGTAGACTATACATTAAAATCACGTAACAGTAGATTATACGCATGCTTTGTTGATTTTCAAAAAGCATTCGATAATATATCACACGAAGGATTACTTAAACAATTACAAATAATTGGTATTCAAGGTAAATGTTTTAATCTGATTAAAAGTATGCACACAAATGCACAAATTTTCTCATCTGGCAAAAACGGGATTCCTCACTCCATTTATGTACGAAGAGGAATTTTACAGGGAAACTCCTTAAGCCCCACATTATTTAATATATTTATTAATGATATGATTAAGTGGTTTTCAGACGTAGATTCACCAAAAATTAGCCAAACAGAAAATAAATGTATATCTTCTTTACTCTATGCAGATGACCTCGTACTTCTTGCAACATCTAAGCATGGTTTACAATTAAAACTTGATAAATTGCACTTATATTGTAAAGAGTGGGGTATACACATTAACAATGAGAAAACTAAAGTGTTAATATTTTCAAAAACAGACCCCAAAACTAGAACATTTTTTAGATGTGGCACAAACATTATTGAAACGACAGATCAGTACAAGTACCTAGGAAGTATATTTCATAAATTAGGAAAATTTGATATAGCATCCGAGCATCTTAGTAAGCAAGGAAACAAAGCAATGCTTAAAAATGAAAACATAAACGTTCAAGTTATTTTAAAACTATTTGATAGTCTCATCTCTCCAATATTAACTTATGGTGCAGATGTTTGGCTACCATTTACGATAAAATTAGATGACAACTTTAACTTAGAACAGTTATTCACCCAATGCCTTTCAAATAAATTACAGCATGAACATATCCAGCATAATTTTTTCAAACAAATTTTAGGGGTTCATAAAAAAGCTATAAATTTAGCGGTTATTGGAGAGCTAGGTAGTTTTCCTGTTAGGGGAAGACGGGGTAAAAAGCGCATGGGCGGGTAAGAAGCCCACCCCAATTATCTCATGAAATGAAGCAAATTTCAGTCTCATTTTGCCCATGAGACGAGCGTTAATGTCTAGCATTCGTCTCATGGGCAAATTTGACTGAAATTTTCTTTATTTCATGAGATAATTGGGGTGGGCTTCTTACCCGCCCATGCGCTTTTTACCCCGTCTTCCCCTAGTTTAATATCAATTTGTCAAATTATAAAAACTGGCATCATATCTTAGAATCCAAACAAGATTCTTACATTAAGGTCATTTACAATGAAATGTTAAACAATGAAACTAGTCAGTCACCATGGGTTAAATTTGTCAAATCTATTTTAAACGCCCTTGGATTGACGCATGTCTGGAACAACCAATACACGCTTAACATAAATAAATTATGTCATGTAATTCAAAATAAACTAAAAGAAGAATATATTTCATTTTGGAGAAAAAGAAAATCTGAGACACAATCAAAACTAACCTTTTATAACAAGATTACAAGCGAATACAGAACTGAACCATGTTTGACAAATCCTTTAATAAACTTTAACCAAAAACAGATGTTATGCAAACTAAGAACTTCTTGCCATGAGCTTAAAATAGAAAAAGGTAGACATTCTAATATACCTAGAGAGAAACTGTTATGTTTACAATGTAACGAAGTAGAAGATGAAATTCATTTTTCAGACAATTGTACAAAACATGTGGAAATAAGAATACAATTTATAAAACTCGTTGAAGAAAAATACAACATAATGTTACACCTAGCAAATTAATTACAAATGACGCCCTTATAAGTGAGCTTGCAAAAGATATACACAGTTGTTTCAATCAATCGCCTCAATTGCCTCAAGCAGTAGCGCAACCAGTACAAAGAAAGGGAAAAAAGAAGAAGTATTTAACAAAATTGTTACGTAATTAAAACGTTATAATGTTATTATTACCGTCATTGTTATAATATTTATTAGTGTCATATAAAACCTTGTATTGGTTTTAAAGGGCAGTAAACTTTGATTCTGATTCTGATTCTGATTCACACACACACACACACACACACACACACACACACACACACACACACACACACACACACACAGACACACACACACACACACACACACACACACACACACATTTGTCATCCCCGGCACTTTAAAAATCGAAAAATCTTTTTATCTTGGTAAAGACTTCTCCATCTATTTGTTATCGATGTTCCATTTAACTTCTATGGTGTTCTTTTTGTGTAATCTGTTCGTCAAGCTTTAGTGTGAACAAGTCCGAAAAAGCGGGTTGAAATCATTACAGAAATTAAAATACTTATTCATGTTCTTATATCAAGAGGTATCACAGTTGATTTTAATTGTTGGATTCCATCTCATTGTTCAATACATATGTATCAAGAAATGAATGGGCTGATCGTACTGCTCGGGCAGGAGCAAAACAATCTGTCAATTCCACGGATATTCACGTTCAGAGTTTACAAGAAGGTTATTCTCTAGCTCTTACAAAGAGCTTCTTTTGAAGATTTTGATAAAAATCTACAAATCTGCTATTGATAACTGTATAACAACACACATATTATTGCCAGGCCCTATCAGAATTCAGAAAAGATTAATAATCCAAAATGTATATTCCAAGATGCCGTATCTCTTTTGAATTTTGTACAAAATTGTCCAGTTGGCTCGTTTCTGTATTTTGATTTCATAATAGTTCAATTTTGGAGTGGGTTTTTTTTTATAACTTTGTTATAATTTAGTATCTCTCCCCTAATGTGCCACATAAATATATATACACACACACACACACACACACACACACACACACACACACACACACACACACACATATACACGCACACAAAGTCTAATGTCATTCACATACCACACATGTATTTATCAAAACTAATTTTGTCACGGTTTCTCTACCAGTTCCCATTTCCCATTATTTTCGTCTGGTGGAGAAACCCTGCAGCGTTTTGGTTTTCTTTGCATCTGTGGTCAAAACCTGTCGATGCACTTCTACATTCAAAATGGCCGGCACCGGTAACATGGCGGTAAATTTTGGTAAGAATCATGCTTCTTATCCTCTCGTATGTGTTTAGAAATAAATGTCACCTTTAGCCGTTGCTTTGTCATGTTTCTATTAGATATGCACTTGAACTTCCATCCAGGAAAGTGTCAGACTTTTCACTGTGCTGCTGGACGTGGCATCATCATGATGACCATGTTCAATGAATGAACATCATCATGTTACCTTTTCACTAATTTCAGGCTTTTGTTGGCATCACGCTGTGATCGTCACCGTGGGCTGGCTGGCCAGGTCATTTTTTAAATTTATTTTATAGATAAAAGTTTTTAAAATAGGGTGTGCTCTCCCCTAGTTTTTCGTCGATCTTATGCCACGATTGTGGCCCTATCGACATCAGATTCAGGCATGCTGGAAGAGCTTTCCTGGCCCTCACTCAGTCACTGCAACCAGACTAACCTAAGTACAGAAACGGCAAACAACAACCCTGTGTATTCACTTTCTTTTCCTCTCTCTCTTCTGATTCTTTTTCTATGGTCACCCCCTAAAGTGTGTACAATTACAGAAGTTGGTCACCACCTCAGAAGAAGAACAAGAAGAAGTCCAACAGGTCAGGTCAGGTCAGGTAGATAAAGACGACTAGGCCTCGCGGCCTCTCAAGCGTCTTTTCTTTTTTTTTTTTTCTTTTTTTTTTTTTTTTTCCTTTTTTGGGGGGTTGGCACAGCTGTGACGGTTTTGGTAGACTATTCGTCATACTGGTATTTTAATTTACTAAGGTTTGGGTCTTTGTCCAGGAGGTTTTTGAATTTGTTAGTAGGGAGACAGGTGCAAGTTTTGTCTGAGCAGGAAGTGCGTTCCAATAGTTAGTCACTCTGTTACTGAAAAAGTGTCTCCTGATGTTAGTTCTACTATACTGTGTTAGTATTTTTAATTCATGATTTCTAGTCTTGTGGAAAAATTTGAAATCTGAAACAAACTTTTGTTAGTATTGTCAGGACCATTAAGAATTTTATATACATTAATTAGGTCACCACGAATTCTTCTGTATTTCAAGGATGGTAGAATCAAGTTTGTGTAGCCTTTCACTATAATCCGAATTCTTAAGAACTTTTATTAATTTAGTAGCTCTCCTCTGTACACGCTCAATTGAAACTGATTGTCGTTTTAGATATGGATTCCAAATTTGGTTCCCATACTCCAGATGTGGTCTAACCAAACTTTTATATAAATTAATGAACACATTATTATTTAGTCCTGTAAAAGTTCTCCTAATTAACCCTAACATTCTATTAGCTTTATTTACAGCTGTTGTAATATGTCTATCAAATTTCAATTTAGAATCAAATATAACTCCCAAGTCTTTTTCTTCTACACAAGTATCTAATACATGTTTATCTGTGCCGTGAGATATTTCATATTCTCTTAGTGGAATGTTCAACCCTAAATGCATTATTTTACACTTATTTGCATTAAAATATAGTTTCCAATTTTCTGACCAGTCAATAAGTCTATTTATATCATTCTGTAACACATCTGATTTATCAGAAGAATTATAAATTTTAGTATCATCAGCGAACACTTTGCATACGCTTTGTACTTGATTTGGCAAGTCATTGATAAAAATAGTGAATAAAATTGGGCCTAAAATGCTTCTGTACCACTCAGTATGTCAGTATTTGATGATAATTTATTCCCAACCCGTACTTTCTGTTTTCTGCCTGTCAAAAATTTTTGTACCCATGATAAAATGTTGCCCGTTATGCCATATAATCTTAATTTCAACAAGAGTCTTTGGTGAGGGACGGAATCAAAGGCCTTTCGAAAATCTAAGTACACTATGTCGAAGGCTTCTTTATCTTCTATGAGTTTAGTAAAATCATCCATGACCTCAACTAGTTGTGTCATACAAGAACGTCCGCTTCTAAAACCATGCTGGCAATCTGAATATAATTTAAAATCTGTCATATGTTTCACTATAGAGTCCCTGACAAATTGCTCTAACAAAGGCTGCACACTATGCACGTCAAGCTGACTGGTCTATAATTTCCTGGGTCAGTTTTAGTTCCCTTTTTATATATAGCTGTTACTTCGGCTGTCTTCCATTGTGCTGGTAATAATCCTGATTCTAAGCTTTTATTAAATAGTATTGTCAGGGGCAGTGCTAATTCGTCACTCAGTTCTTTTACAATACGTGCTGGTACCTTGTCGGGACCCTGAGCTTTGTTAACATTTATCTCTTTTAGTTTGTTTTTGACAGCTTCTTCTGTAACTACTATATCTGTACAGTAAGCAGGTGGCTCATCATTTAGTTCTGGTAGTGAGTCAGTGTCTTCTTTGGTAAATACACTTGCAAAGAAATCATTTAGAACACTTGCCTTGTCTTCGTCAGTCGTAACTAAATTACCATGTGTATCCTTAAGTGGGCTAATACCAGTATTTACATTTAGCTTTGAGTTAACATATTTCCAGAACATTTTAGGGTTTGATTTACAGTTATTTGCAATATTTTCCTCATGGTTTTTCCGTTCCTTTTTTAGTTGTTTAGAACAATTGTCTCTTTTTTCAGCATATTTTCTATAACGTTTGCTTGCCTTAGATTTACCATTCTGTAAGTATCTTCTGTAAAGCCTATTTTTTTTCCTTACACTTTTCCTCAAGTCCAGTGACATCCAGTAAGGTTTGTACTTTTTGCTAATCCTAGAGGCATTAGCTTTTACCTTAGGGATATGTTTATCCATTAAATGATGGATTTTATCTCTTATATCCTGCCAACACTCTTCAACAGGTAAGTCGCTTAAGTGATCCCAATTCTGTGCTTTAATTTCGTTTTTCATTTGTGTGTAATTTCCCCTCTTGAGGTTGTAAGTAAAACCTTGATTTGTATTATTTGAGTTGTGTGTATTGGCATATAGGGAGAATGTGAGCACTTGATGGTCACTTTTACCTAAGGGACATGAGTGCGTAACATCAGATATCAATTGAATATCATTAACAAAGATCAAGTCCAGTATGTTAGATGTCTGTCCTTCCCTTGTCCTTGTTGGTTCCTTTACCATTTGAAACAAAAATGCATCTCTTGTAGCTTCTATAAAATCATTATTTTTTTTGCGTTGTCCACTGACCATCCCACTTTATATCTGGAAAATTGAAATCCCCCATAATACAAACCTTGTCATACTTCTTTATCTCCTCTTCTTTTAGTACTTCTAATAATGTCTGTACATTTTCATCTGTCGTATTAGGGCTTTTGTAAATACAACCAACTAAAATCTTTTCTTTTTCCTTTGTTTGAAAGTGACCCCATACAGCCTCTTTAAATGTGTTTTTGTTCAGTGTAAGGCGCTTTAAACAGTAATTTTAAGTAAAACACCTAGCTGCCAGAACATTTTGAATTTCTTCGCAGGACCCTCATTTTAGACGCCAAAATCTTCAAAATGATGAAGCTGGGTGTCAGAATGAAGAAGAAGAAGGCCTTTGGCTTTAAAATTAGATAAATAAAACACGACTGCCTAAGTAGTCGATCGGCAATGCCGATACAACATAAATAACAAATAGAACCAATCTAGAGGGCAAAAGGCTGAAAAGCCTATAGTGCCATGATATGATATGATATGATATGATTTAGTGGAACACCCATGTAAACATTGTCAGTGACGTCAACAAGGCCAACAAAACCGTTGGATTCCTTCCTTCCTTGCCCCTGCCGCTGTCTCCTCTCCTCCCCCTATCCCTGTCCTAGTTGTATTCTAATTTCTACTTCAAGGCTCAACTCCCTCCTTCCTACTGGGGCCAAAACAAAAAAAAAGGGTTTTTTCCGGTTTCCTGACCGACACTAGTTTTTGGTCGCCGACCCTAAACATTTTTTTGACCAGTGACGAAAAACAATATTTAAAACTCAAAAAACCAAAGCAGTGTTCCCGATTACGCAAATATGTGCATCACAGCCGTCAATGACATACAGGTTACCGATTTTGATGCAAAAATTCACCACCCAGTGCATCATTTTGACACACATTTTTAAAAAAAGCTGACCTACCTACCCTATTTTTCAAACTGATGAAACATGAAACAGACCTTTTTCTTTTTTGGTGCCTTATCCTGCCCCATGCCCAAAGTCTTCGTTTAGACTGCAATTGGCGCACAGAATGCATTCCATGTGAGTCTGTGTCATCCAATCCATTCCACAACATGGCCTATGAAGTATGCTATGAGACTTATGGGAGACAAGAATGTGTAGCTGTAAAGTTAAGTTCGTCTGAAATGGATACCCATCTGAAAACAGGCATGTGTGCAGTGACCCGGAGAAAGTTTAGTGCACAGGAGGGAACATTGTTGAGTGGAACAGAAAAACAGCATCATCATCATCAGCAGCAGCAGCAGCAGCAGCATCGTAATCAGTATCATCATCTGCATCAATCATCACTATCATTACCATCATCATCACTATCATCATCATTGTTAGTAGTTGGGGGGGGGGGGGGAGGGGTTCTTCCCACGGTCATTACGGACTAACTGTGTGGTGCTAATAAACTTGTTATTATTTAGCGTGGGAAACAGAAGCATTTAATGGAACACACACACACACGTGTCAGTGGATAGCAATCTTCAGTTCTCAAGGCATGTTGAGGCTCAGGTCAACAAAGCGAATAGAATTCTAGGACTGATACTCAGATCATACTATCACCTTGAGAAATCAATGAGATATCTGTTCATAGCACTGGTCAGACCACACCTGGAGTTTGCTAATTATGTTTGGGGACCTCGTCTAGAAAAGGACAAGAAACTGATTGAAAATGTGTTAAGAAGAGCCACTAGATGTATCCCAGGACTGCAAAATCTTGATTATGAACAGACTTAGAACCATCGGTATCCCTAGTATGAGCTACAGGAGAATAAAAGGTATAATTCAAATCATAGTATAAGTATACACATGGACTGTACAACTGCGTTTTCCCATTTGAACTAAATACACAAGCTGGCAGTGAACGCACCACTGTCCAGTCAGAAGCCAGGGCAATTTTCACAAGAGAGCGCCCTGCAAAATCATCCCTAACCAGATGGGCAGAAGTAGAAAAATCTCCGACTATCGTTCTGGCACCTATGCAGTCTATTTTAAACAGACCATGCATTCATACCTAGCTGTTTGTGAATTTCTAACTGAAGTCTGTGAATTTCGCACTGAAGTCAACAGTGCTATTGTCAAAAGTTCTCAAAATTAATCTGTACCCTGTAGAATTTTCAAGATTCAGTCAAATTCAAAACTTACATAATTACGGTGACTTGGAGTCAAAACGGACTATCTTTAGATAGTCCATTGACATATTATTGAACTTATTACGAGTATTAACTTGTATTAAAAAAAGACTGCTGAAATATAAAAAGCAACCCCCCCTTTTTATATTTCTGCAGTCATTGTTTGATACAAGTTATTAGTTTTTGTAATAAATCCACTAATACGTCAATGGACGATCTAAAGATAGTCCGTTTTGACTCCAAGCCATCAAAGTAAATTACTAACTTAGCTCGTCTTTGCTCTAAGGCTATGTCAGACCAATTGACATAGGCTAAAACACCAAGGCTACATGAAATTGTTGTTATGCTATGCATAGTTATGCAGGAATTGTCTTTAGTCATGACAAGCTCCTAGCATAACATCATCAGTCTCCCATATCCCTCAAAGACGGAGTGTGGCTGCCCACGAGGTGGGGTAATCAGAAACGGTCACACACGTAATGTTCTCATCCCTAGCTGATGTATTTGTACCATAGTTTTGAAGTCTTTCGACTGTTGGGATGATCCCTAGAGCCTTTTAGCCAGGGTACGTCAACAACAACAGCAACAGTAAATTACTAAATTGGATGTGTATTTTCAGTACAATTACTGTATTTTTTGGACTATAAGGCGATACTTTTTTTCCCAGACTGAGACCCCTGTGCCTTATAATATGACCAACAATATAGTAACAAAATAAAATAACAGAATCTGAATTTTGTGTAACATTTGTGGGGTGCACCTTATAATCAGGTGCGCCTTATAGTCCGAAAAATACGGTACAAACGACAAGACTGAAAAGGAATCGATTTGATAGTTGGCACTATGAGCATTGAATGAATGGTGTTCTTTGTTCTGGCTGTAGTTTCAGGAGCTCGGCTGTGGGCTCCGTTCCGTGCCCTGCTGGATGTGGTGAACAGCGCCGTCCACAGGAGGGAGCCTGGCTCAGTCCACGACCTGGAACTGGCTCTTCGCAAACACAAACCAGACTTCATCTCCCTCCTGAAAACACCGGTCAGTGGTAAATAATAGTACTTCTGTGGAACCTCCCTTATAAGACCTCCCAATATAAGACTCCCACATAAGACCTAATTCTCTGAGGCATTGTCCTTTGTAAGTATTAAAATGACATCCTTTAAAAGGCCCCTCCCTTATAAGACCTCATTTTGGATGCTTTTTGAAGGTCTTATAAGGGAGGTTCCACTGTATTCAATTTTGTTTGTTATTCAGTTCAGTTCAGTTCAGTAGTTTAATTTAACGTCTTAACAAAATTAATGCATAAAATACAATTTCTAGTAACAAAGCGTCAACAAATCATAACAATTTTGCTATCTCAGAATTGGCTATAACAGTAGCAATATCAAAGATGAAAGGGCTAGATAATATTTGACGATCATTCTCATAAGTCACTAAATCAATAGACTTATTTCTATAAAGTGGTGTTATTGTTCTGAGTAATAAAACAATGAAGCTAGGTAAGTCTTACTCTTAGCTGCTTAGCTTTTATTATTTATTTATTTACTTTTTTTAAATCACATAAGAACTAGATTTGGTATATGGAGTTAAAGAAAAGAAAGATTAGTGAGAATTTTCTACGTTGCTGAATAAACGGCATAGGTGATGGTTGAATTACATGATCAATGAACACTCTGCAAAACACTAACAGTTTCAACAATGGTTGCTGTCTGCAGTAATGCAGACCTGTTTACTCTTTTCGAGTACTAATCTACTCCGTTTGGACCTCTACTACTCTTCAAAATTGATGATAATGCTCTTTGAATTTTTAATTCTTGATTGCTACTCATTTTCAGTGAACAGTGTTTGGTGGTTTTAATGAATAGGACTGCACATTTTACACTAAAACTACTCATTTCAGCTATCCGGACTTCTCAAGACTTTTTTTTCTTTCTTTTTTTTCACTTCTGATATACATATATTTTTGTTTAGCTCCTAAAGAAAATGACCTCGATTTCTTTTTATGCAGATGGTAGAAGGGAATCCACCACCCCCAAAGAAATCCCTCAAAGAAATCTCTGAAAACATCATTACCAGTACTCAAGACTTGTGTAGAGGGTAACCAGGTCTGTGTATGTGTGCAGGCCAAAAACCCTGCCGCCCGGCAGCTGGTGAGCAAGGCGTCCACCGATGGCCTGCAGGTGCAGGGCATGCAGAGCAAGCAGCGCTTCACCCAGCAGTTTGTCTCGGAGGCCCTCGTCCTCTCTGACCTCTTCAACATGGACGAGCTGGCCGCCGTGGAGCTGCTCATGGCAGGTCAGGCACCAACAGGCAGAAGATGACCTTTGCAGACCTGTTTACCCTCCCGGTTTTGCCGGAATTATCCCGGGAATTTGCAAAAATTCTGGGTAAAATAATAAATTCCGGGTGAATGCTGAAAATCACGGGATTTCGAAAAACTATTATTTGCTTCCGTTTGTATGAAAAGACGCAAGGGTTGACCAAAGTCTTGGGAGTGATAGGGTGAAACGGCCAAAAGTGAAGCAGAAGTTTTCTCAAAAGTATTTGAAAGTGCCAGGAATAACAAGTTCGCGTTTGGGAGACGAGCATGCACACTGCAAGTACTGCAACATGGACTTCAAAATTTGGCACAGTGCGCTCGCAAGATACCTTTTAAATCAGGGTTTTATCGCGAGTCGTGTACCGATGTGAATTCTTTTTTTTTCTTCTCAAATTCCGGGGTTTTCTGTGGCAAATTCCAGGTTCATTATAAGGGTAAACAGGTCTGCCTTTGGTCAGACACCATCAGGTGGAAGATGACCTTTGGTCAGACACCAACAGGCGGAAGACGACCTTTGAGATTTAACTTGAATATGGGTTGAGCTTCAAGTATGTTTTAGTCTACGTGGGTTTGTTTTCTTTGCGATTATAAAAGCAACAGCAGTCATCTACATTTTTTTTAACCCCTTCACTGCCGCCTACTACTTGCGCATGCGCCGCCGTTTTTCCGCGCAATTTTTTAACGCGGCAATATCGCTACTTAGCGTCGACGTATATATACGTCGGTGGCAAGTACTGAAGCGCTATAGAGGGCGTATATATACGTCGTCGGCACTGAAGAGGTTAAACATGATTCTTGTTTTGATAATTTTGCATAATGATCTGTGTCATATGATTGTATATTTTGACTGAAACATTTCAATTTCTCAAAAAATTACTTGTTTGTTTCAGTGTTTGTATTTTTATCTAATGATAACGTAATTAGTATCTATCATAGTTTATACTGCCTTTTTTGTTTGTGAATGTCTTTATACTTTTTGATTCTTTCTTTCTTTAAAAATTGATTGAAGATGCATTCTGTTTAATTAAACTGCTGGGAGTGACTTGGCTTTTAAGCACTTTGCACAAGATTGTTGTAATTCCTGTTAAGGATATCCCACCAGATGTGAATTTGGACACAATAGGGAATATCAAATAATATTTGTTAATGAGGCTTTATGCCGAAAATCATCTGCCCCTGTCTCGTGACCTCAAATGCAAATGCCACCTACTTAAGATTATCGCACTTGCCTTTCAGGAACTAGTAGTATATAGCCACAGAAAATTATCTGCTCCTGACTTGTCACCAGGGGGCATCAGCAATTCAGGCCTAAAATTATCGCCCTTTCAAGGAGTAGTATAAAGCCTCATTCAGAAAGAATGTGGTAAAGATTTCTGAAGTGTTCTAGCAAAGCCCTTGAGTTTTGAAAGTGATTCTTTTCTATGTGCAAGAATTTAACCCTCTTATTTTTGGATTGTTTTAGAGGAAACATCTGCTAGATTTCGTATTCTTTTAGCAAATTTAGCCCCAAAATGGGTGTGTGTGGTGTATGCTTCACCACATGCATAAATAACCGAGTACAAGCATGAAACTTTGCATGCCTGGTCTTGAGGCTTTGTTGTTGGCTGTGAAGCGTGTTATGTGTGTCTAAGAGTGAATGGTCGTGTCATTGTCAACTAAGTGTCACCAAATGTGTCACATTTCAATGTCAGCATTGTAAACAAGCACACTTACATGCAGTTTATTCATGCACATGCACGTTAGTTGGGTAGAAATGAAAGCTGGGGCCTACCTGGCCTAGTCTGCTCTCTGTCCGCCATGACTGGTCTCACTGCTAATCCAATGTGTCACACACAAAATTGTCAACTGTCATCATCATAGAATAAAAATAATCACAACTGTACAGTTTTTTTACACTTTTTCCCCCCACTCTATTATACACTATATATACACTTTACACACACACACAAGCAGCACAGCTGTCTGTAGACAAAAGTCAAAATGTGCACCCCCACCACTGTCACTGTCACTGTGTCATTGTCACCACTTCACACAGGTGTGCACCCCCCCCCCCCTCCTCCAACACACGCTCTACTGCTGGGCCATGTTGTCCCTGTGATAGTCACGGAAACAGTCATTATTGCGGTGACAGAGAGCCACTTCACAAAAGGAACACATGAAAGTTGACTCAGGGCGCCGTCCCTTGGGGGTGTAGCGGTTAGCTTTGACACACTGGCGACACTGCCGTGCTCTTCCTTCAATCTTCACCAGCTTGTGCTGGTCGATGGTGGCCTTGGCTATTGGGGGATCAGGGACGGATTTGCGTCGCCCTGCCTTGCGCTTTCTAGAGGTGTAGCCTGCCCGGAGCAGCTCTGCCACATCAGCACGGAACATGAAGTGGTCGTAGTTGTCCTTGGGCGGGGGGTCGTGTGGTGACGCCTCCCAGGTGAGCCAGGCCTGGACAATGACAAGATTGATCAGGCTGTGGAAGATGTAGCGCCACCACTTCTTGTTTTGATGGCCCACAGGGTAGTAGGCCCTGTACTGATCAGACTTGTCTACGCCACCCATGTATTTGTTGTAGCTGGCGTTGACAGTGGGGATCTGTTTGTCGTCCACTGTGGTCATACCTGGCGGCTGATTTGTGCTCAACAGGTAGATTTGTCTGCTGTCCTTGTACGTCGTGGCCATGATGGGGCCCTTCTGCATCTGTAACAGCTGCCCTTTCTCCTTCAGAGTGATGGTCTTGAACTCCTCGGGTAGCCCCTTGCGGTTGGAGTTCACTGTGGCGCAGGCATATGTCCCATTGTCGTACAGGTGTGTCATGAGGGGGACACTGGTGAAGTATCGGTCAAAGTACAGGTGGCGGTGCTGGTTGTAGAAGGGGGCTGCCAACATGTCGACCACTTCATGCCCCAGACTGATGGTGGTGTCGCGGCGGCTGGCACGACCCGTGTAGATGTCGAATGTGACGCAATAGCCCGACCTGGCTTCACACATCTCCCACACCTTGATGCCCCATTTTGTTGGCTTGGCTGGCATGTATTGGCGGAAAAATATACGGCCTTTGAAGCCTATCATCGCCTCGTCGATGCTTAGCTCACGACCTGGGTTATAGTTGGTTTTGAACAAGGGGAGGATGAGGTTGATGAAATCTCTCACCTTGAACAAAGGGTCGTACTGTGGGTGTCCCCGGGCAGGTGTGTTTGAAGTGTCGCGCAGATGGAAATACTGGTTGATTTTGAAAAATCTGGTCTTGGGCATTACGTCACTGATCCACGGGTCGTGAAAACGCTTGTCAGTCGACCAGTAACACCAAAGACGGGGCTGTCTCTTTATCCCCAACATGATGAGTGTCGCCACGTATGCACGCATTTCGTCTGCTGTTGTGTCCTTCCAAAGTGGGTCAGGTGTGCCTTTGAGGTTTTGTCTTTGTCTGGCGTATCTGTTTGTTTCTTGTGATATTGTAGTGAAGAAAGACAGAGGTAGAAAGAGAAAGAAATAGTCGAGAGGGGTTGCAGTGGGGGGAAGAGCGTGTGCTGGGCCTGTTGGTTGCACAAATTCCTGTGTGTTTACACCACGTGTCGCTGGCCGCCATTTTGTCTGCAAAGCTGCAAGGGGGATGTTGTTTTCAGGATCGCTTTCCCCTTCTTCACCCCCTACATCTACATCTGATTCTTCTCCTTCTCCTAATTCTTCATTTTCATATCTTTCAATATCTGCTACAATTCTGCCCCATTCTTCTGCCGAATACTCTGGGAAATCCTCACTATCACTCACTGTAGCATCACTAGCAGACGACTCCATTTTCACTCCTACATACTTTCATTCACAACTTGACACGCACGCACATTCTTGCTTCTCTTTGTGAATGGAGCATCCCTTACTATCACAAAATACTATGAGGACTTTCATTGGTCTAAAGCTAAGTCAATGCCAGCTTCCCTGACCCCTCCACGCTGGGTCACGGCGTTTGCACGTGATAGAAAAGTACTACACACGTGGCACCGGTTAAGAACGCTATGAAAACGTATGGTTGTTTGGGGAATTCCCGGTTGCCTACGTTATGAATACAAGAGGGTTAAAATGTAACGTGTGCAAGTATTTTCAGCAAAAACAAAAATGAAGTCAGGTTTGTGTTTGTGCAGGGCAAATTTCAAGTCACAACATTTTTTGACACAGTAGCAGCACGGAGATTGCAGAACAGACATGAGATTTTTCAGGAAATTTCCTGATTTCAGGAAATTTTAAAGCCAGCAGGACTGTTCTTGAGATAAGTGTAAATCCACTGAGAAATGGGGATGGGTTGGGGGGGGGGGTGTAGACTGGGAGTGGCTGATGGAAGCATGAACGAAGCAATCATGCCCCAGTTGCCACTGAAATCCACAATCCAATCCAGCATGTTCATCCCTTTCAGATGAAGCCCACTTCCAACAGCCACTTCATTAACCCTTTAGCCGCCAGCCATTTTTTTAGCCAAAATTGTCCATTAAGCTTACATGATTTTTGTCTGAAATATTGGGGATTCTTCTGTGATATTTTTGTTTGTGGCTCAAGCCACAAACCTATAACTCACTTTGTCGGTAGGTCTGTCTGTCGGTCGGTCGGTCGGTCCAAAATTGTCGCACATTTTGACAAAATTGTCGCACTTCAAATCGAGGCTACACTTCAAATTGAGGCCGCTCTTTAAAATGATGTATTCTAAAAGCGTACAAAATAATAAACATACGTAATACAGACACTACAACAGACACGACGAGTATGCGGTGCTTCTTTTGATGAGTATAAGTAGGATACATAGTTTTAAATGTTTTCCAAAAGATATCAAAAGGTTACGAAATGGTGCAGAGATAACATTCTGGTTTACAGATTAAAATTATTGAAAAGCCAGGGGAGGTGACTCATGATTGGAGTGGTAAAAATAGACCACGTGCCACAAACTATTGCGATTTCGCGCTTATTTTAAATAAGGCCTATCCTTACCTCTCAAAATTAAGAACCAAAGATCATTGGATAACGGACCCTCATTTCAAGATTTTTATTAGTTTTAATGACATGGGTGTTCAATCACTGTGGTGCAAAAATGCGAAATTGGCACTGAAAGGATTAAAGTTAATTTCTTGGATCAGGATCAGGATTTTTTAGGACAACCAGGGGCCTACACCGGTCCCCGGGAACTTTTCAAGAAATTTCACTTTCCTCTGATCTCATGTGTGATTCTATACAAGGCTATAAACGTAATGATTTTTCATCAACCTTACTTTTTTCTGATCTATCCACTGACCAGGGGAGAACCAGCTGCCCAACTACCCCGGGCTGACCCGCGGTCTGGTGGCGGTCATCCTGTTCTACGACGGTCAGCGCAGTCTGGTCAGCTCCCTGCGCACCTTGCTGCAGGCCCGCGAGGGACACACCTGGACCCTGGGCCTCAGCCCCGACGTGGTGCGACTCATCACCACCTTCACCTCACAGCTCATCCAGGATAAGCTGGTCCACAAGATTCTGGGTGAGAGAACGTTTTATGTCTTTTTGGTTGTGTTGTTTTAATATTATTTTGTTCTGTTTAACATGGGTGCTACTGTTTCATTTTTGCACTGATTTCAGTCTTTTTAATTTTACCAGAAACAACTTCAGTTTTTGAAAAATGAATAAATTTGTTTTGTGTGACCACAAGCGATTTGGGGCGTTTTGAGCTTAGTCTAGTTGTTCTATCTTGGAAGTTTACAAAGGCAATGTAATAATTTTACAAGGCTTATCAGACTCAAACTGTCTATCATTTTAACTGTCTGTCTCGTTATCTCTCTCTTAAGTTGCCCCCCTGAATCGTCCGACGTGGCTCTGTCCCTGTACCCTGCCAGGGCCATGGGTCCCTGGACCCCTGCCTTTCAGGTTTTTTTTCATTTTGGGGAGTAGCACCCATGATTTAAACAAGCCCTGATCTGGTGGACTGGAAATGTTGTTTTTCATCCTCTCAACCTGGAACGGCACAAGTTGGACATTTCTGTTACTTGTTAGATGTAGGTAGATAAACCTGATCTTGTGTGTCTCATCACCAACTTCACCTCACAGCCTATGCTATTGCTAGAGGACAAGCTGGTCCACAAGATTTTGGGTGAGGGAATGTGTTGTTTCAGGCTTTTTTGTATGTGTTTGTAGGCTATTGGTAGCATTTTTGTCATGCTTAAATGTGCAACTCATCACCAATTGCATCTCCCACTTCTTAGAGGATTAACTGGTCCACAAGATCTTGGGTGAGAAAAAGCTCAAATTTTGTTTAGTTCTGTTGCATTATTATTTTGTTCTGTTTAAAATGAGCTCTCAGTCTGGTGCAACTCTTGTTTAAATGAGCCTTGATCTGGTGCATTTCATCTCCAACTTTGCAACTTCTAAAGGATGAAGTGTTCCACAAAATGTCTTTTTTCTGCTTTTCTGTATGTATTGCATCCAAAAAGAATGTATGGATGATCCATACATTCTTTTTTTCTGGATGTGCAGATTTGATTCAATCTTTGGATCTAACCAAGGAGTTGGACAAGCTACAGAAACAGCGGGCGTTAGGGGCAGCACGACACAAAAAACAGGTAAGCAGCTCCTTCTCTTTAGGGCCCACGATCGTTCAGTTGATCATTCTGGCACCCTCAGGGGGGAAAAAAAGACTGAAAACCCCGGTACCCCGGTATCTTTAATATTAGTCTGAAAAAGTGACAAGCTTATGAACACTTTGTGATCCTCTCTTTTAACAGATTAATGTAAATTCACATAAAAGATAAAATATCTTTCTTTTTTGTTGTTCTTTTCTTTTTTATGTTTGTTTTACACATGAAACAGGAGAGTGCTTTGAATTAAAAAAAAAAGAGCATAAATCGAAAGCATTAACCCTTTCAGCGCAGATATACTTCAGCTTAATATTTATGTCAAACTTACCCAGGAACAGAAATGATGGCACCTGCAATAATGGATATTTCTTTATAGCACGTGTAGCATTAGGGCTTATCCATGTCTCCCAACATTAAGAACGAAAGGTCCTTGAATAATCGACCCTGATTAAATGCCTTTTAGTGAGATGGGTGTACCGTGTTAAATCAGTGTGGTGCCGAGCGGCTACATTGGCAATGAAAGGGTTAAGTCATTAGATGACAGACTGATTTAGCAACCTTTCAGCAACATAAATGCTTGTCAAAAATGCATATTCTGATAGTGTGTGTTGTATTATGATAAAGCAAATGGCGAAGCACTCTCCAGAGACAACTGGATGAAGGTGAAGAACAAATCCGCAAACTGGCTGAGGAGAAAAGAAGCAAGTGGAAGCAACCCCTCATGCAGCCATTGTGGTAGGGACTGCCACTCCAGAATAGGGCTGACAAGTCACAGCAGATGCTGATCTCAGCTGTGAAATTAACATGGTTCTTGCTTAGATCTAGGGTGCAAAATCCATGGTCGACTTCGACTGATGGAGGCCTACTACTATTATGATATGTGCAGTATTATATTGATAGGTTAAGTGATTTTTCCTTAAGGATCTGATAATTCATAGCCAGAGCCTGTAGTTTATGAACATGTTTTTTATTTATTTTTTATTTACTGTCTTAATGTGGATGTCAATGCAAATTTTTAGTTCAGGTGAGAAAGTGAACAAATTGCCTTGTGCTTTGCCTTGCCTTTTTACTTCAGGTGACATACCTGGTCTGGTCAGACCCTGGGGGAGTGCCTGGTCTGCCAGCAGCCTCTCAGTCGGGTGGACACCCTGATAATTACTGTGTCCCTTGTTGCTTCAGGTGACAGACCTGATCAGGGAGATAGGGCAGACCCTGGGGGAGTGCCTGTTCTGCCTGGCCTGCCAGCAGCCTCTCAGTTGGGTGGACACCCTGATAATTACTGTGTCCCTTGTTGCTTCAGGTGACGGACCTGATCAGGGAGATAGGGCAGACCCTGGGGGAGTGCCTGTTCTGCCTGGCCTGCCAGCAGCCTCTCAGTCGGGTGGACACCCTGATAATTACTGTGACCTTGTTGCTTCAGGTGACAGACCTGATCAGGGAGATAGGACAGACCCTGGGGGAGTGCCTGTTCTGCCTGGCCTGCCAGCAGCCTCTCAGTCGGGTGGACACCCAAATAATTACTGTCCCTTGTTGCTTCAGGTGACAGACCTGATCAGGGAGATAGGGCAGACCCTGGGGAAGTGCCTGTTCTGCCTGGCCTGCCAGCAGCCTCTCAGTCGGGTGGACACCCTGATAATTACTGTGTCCCTTGTTGCTTCAGGTGACAGACCTGATCAGGGAGATAGGACAGACCCTGGGGGAGTGCCTGTTCTGCCTGGCCTGCCAGCAGCCTCTCAGTCGGGTGGACACCCAAATAATTACTGTCCCTTGTTGCTTCAGGTGACGGACCTGATCAGGGAGATAGGACAGACCCTGGGGGAGTGCCTGGCCTGCCAGCAGCCTCTCAGTCGGGTGGACACCCTGATAATTACTGTGACCTTGTTGCTTCAGGTGACAGACCTGATCAGGGAGATAGGGCAGACCCTGGGGGAGTGCCTGTTCTGCCTGGCCTGCCAGCAGCCTCTCAGTCGGGTGGATACCCTGCGGCTGGTGGCCCACCTGAGGTCCTCCTCCAACGCTCTGTCCGCGGACTCCACCCTGGACCCCCGCACCCTCACCCTGCTCATGACGCTGTTGGCTTGCTGGGACACCAGCCCCCTGGAGCAGGAGGATGCTGGTGAGTGTCTATGTGTGCCTCTGTGTGTGTGTGTGTAGAGGGGTAGGTTGTAGAAGAAGAGAGTTTGTGCAGTAAGTAAGAGATGGGTTTGTTTAACTTTTAAGATGAATATTGCTCTGTCACAACGTGTTTTGTATGAGTGAAGGCCATACTAAGAGGAAATGCTGGAAGATTCCTTTGGATTAGGAATAGTGTTGACAATATTTCATAAACTTTTCACCACTTTAAACAGGCTGTAACATGATCAGTAACAGTAACTTTTTGTGTGAGTGTGGCTGTGACTGTTGGAAGGCCTCGTCTGATCTGACATTTGATGTTTACATGGCACAAAAAAAGTGTACAGTCCATGCCTTGCTGAACTGTAGGTTTTGTTTTTTTGTTCTGTAAGCCCACTGTCTCAGATATTGATTTGGTTTATTACTTTCTCTTTCCCTTCCAGACTCGCAGGGCCAAATACAGTTTATTCCATTACCTCCCTACAGACCCATCTCTTTCTTCATTGTTCACCCAACTGTCGTGCAGACTCCCAGATGTCAGTACCGTTGGCAGCAGACGGCAGCTACCTTCAGGAGATCCACGGGGCCATGAAGGGGGACGCTGCGTGGGCCACGCCCGGCCTGCAGGCTGCGGCACGCTTTGCTTGGGGGCTCACCCTGAGAAAGCTGTCACAGTGCCAGAACTTCACTGGTAAGACGATCCACTCATTTTAAGGGGGGGCTGGGGTAGCAGACCTGTTTGCGGGTAGTTGTGAGAATCTTTGCATTCAGAAGGGAAAAAACTAAAGGAAGAAGAGAAAGAAGTTAACATACATCATTTTTATGCGCTTGAATTGCAATCTACAATCCACTAAATTGCGCTTTTCTTAATTTGTCTACTCTATTTTACAGACGATAAGGCAATACATTTTTTTCCCGGACCAGAGATTCCTGTGCTTTATAATATGACTAATAATATAGTAATAATAAACTATTTTTGATTCCACGTTTTACGTTGCATGTGCTGTGCAGGAGGGTGTGATTTGCTGGAGGAAGATGAACAGCTATGTGCTCATAACACTGTAGTAATTTAGCTCCAATGTTGAAGTCATGGCGTGTGCATGTTATTTCTGATTCCACGTTTTATCTCGCATGTGCTGTGCAGGAGGGTGTGATTTGCTGGAGGAAGATGAACAGCTATGTGCTCATAACACTGTAGTAATTTAGCTCCAATGTTGAAGTCATGGCGTGTGCATGTTATTTCTGATTCCACGTTTTATCTCGCATGTGCTGTGCAGGAGGGTGTGATTTGCTGGAGGAAGATGAACAGCTATGTGCTCATAACACTGTAGTAATTTAGCTCCAATGTTGAAGTCATGGCGTGTGCATGTTATTTCTGATTCCACGTTTTACCTTGCATGTGCTGTGCAGGAGGGTGTGATTTGCTGGAGGAGGATGAGCAGCTGGTAGATCAGGCCATCGACGGCGATCTGTTTGAGTTCCTCACCAATGCTGTCGTTGGGGCCACCGACTTTCACAGCGAGGTGAGTCACAATGACTTCGACCTTCACTTATGAAAGCTTATCTATGTCATGAATTTTATGTAATGAGAGACTTAGTGGGATTTTTTTCACGCCAGAGGGCATGACGCTCGTGTGGGGCTAATCCTCTCTATATTCTTAGTTGGGGATAAAGAAAGAGAGAGAGAGAGAGAGGAGTCCCACCATCTCTCTCTCTCTCACTACACCCAACTAAGAAAATCGCGTGATAAGCCCCTAGTGCATTGACTGCCCTCTGTCGTGAAAAAAATTGCCATAAGTCGACCATTGCCAGGCATTTTGGGTACTGGTGTTGGCTTTTACTATAGTGTAAACTGTAGTTAACAAGGAAAACGGAAGAAGTGGGCTAAGGGTTCCAACATTTTGAAAAACAATGGGATTTGACAATGTTTGAACTTGTGTCCTTGGTATGACCATCAAATATGATGTAATCGAAGTATAACATTTTAAGATATGGTAGCTGTTTCAGAATTTAGAGATTTGTCTAGTATTTTTGATGCACATACTTTATCTGGAAGGAAAAATAAAAGTACTGATTTATTGCACGTAAAAGAAGGTTGATTTATTTTGCTAGTGTAATTTTAATAGAAGCATGCATGATGAAGATATTTTGTTTTATTGACTTTAGATTTTTGTCTTCTTCAGGAATTTTATGTGCGAAGGATGCACACTCTTCTGACAGACTTCATACTGCAGATGCCGTTGAAGGTAAATGTTTTACTATTTTCATACATGCTATGACTCGATGCTTACAATGTCGACATAACAATGTGGAGTTATCAAACTGATTATAAAGAAATCTGTCAGCTTGGTTTCTTTCACGTGCTCTAAGATTACGCCATTTCAGCTCAACAATCCAATTTTATCAGATATTATCAGACTTCCACAATCGTTGCACTGTGCTTGATCTGCTTGAATCTGTTTTTCACAGGGAGTTGTACAAACTGTTTAACCCCTCCCCCCCTTAGCCCATCTGTTCTGCTCCTCCCATAGCCACCCTCTCTACCCCTCCCTTTTTTTTTATTACCTGTCTAAGACACTCTTTAAAGTGTTTAGCTTTTTTCTTCTTCTTTTTTTTTAATAGAAAAGTTGAATTAGGCTGTGTACACACAAATGCGGATATTCCATGCGGAAACCCGTGCGCAATGCATGAATAAGTGAAGCAAAGAAGGGAAAAGATTTGTGCACATGTCCGAATTTCCCCTATATGCGTAAACTTTTATCCTTCTTTCTTCCACTTATTTAGGGTTTTCCGTACGGAACTTATGCGTCTAATGTGAATTCGGCCATAGCCTTTGTCACTCACTCACACTCACTCCACCCTTGACCGGCTTGGTTGTCGGGGTGCCATGCTGGATTGGGTGGTCAGCCTCCGCCACTGGTCACGATCCTCTGCCAGGCATATGAGGGTGTTGGTGTTGCAGTTGGTCCAGCTTTCGATGTTGTCCAGCCAGGACTTTGTCTGCCTTGCCGGCGTTTTCCTTGGATGGTGCCCTGGAGAATCGTTTTGGCCAGAGTGTTGTGACGTGTTACATGACCGTACCAGGCAAGTTTGCAACGCTTAGCAACTGAAAGCCTTTGTATTCTGCTTTTAAGTCTGACATGGTACCATTTTATCAGTTGTCAGCAGGGGCAAATCATTCTAAATCACCTGGTCAGAGCAATGCAGCTGTGAGCTTTGTTTCTGTGCAGGTGAAAGAGCTGCGTAACAGGGGCGATGAGACGGCCAGAATCATCCTCGCCCACCAGATGGAGGGAATTGAACCTCCTCCCCAGAGACGGGACTTTCAGTGCATGCTGGAACTGGTAAGTGCTGGTTTCATAAAAACATTTTTTTTACAGATTTGTGTCATGGAGAGCAGGGAAGAAGAAATGTTTAATAAACTAATATACAGTATGAGAATATCGCTTTGGTTTGTAACATATGCCTTTCATTGTTCGTTTGCAAGTTTTTTGTGGGTTGCATCAACTTGCTCTGAGATTTTATTACTTTTGATAAAGATTTGATAACCTTAACTTTGAGATGCTGAATATGTTTAGTGAGAAGAAAAGTAGTTTAAGTTATTACAGTTTATAAGGGTGACCAGTATCTCTTGTATTTGTTAGAAAAAACCAATCTGAAACAATACTTTCATCAATGCATCAGATCCTATGAAAATGCCTTAAATCCTTTTTCAGTTTTAACAATGCCTTGGGTACTCTTACAATTCTCATGTACCGAAGACCATTTCTCCTTCTCTCTATGTTGAACAAGATTGGAGACCTGTACCGCAAGGACCCTCTCAAACTGGAGCTGGCCCTGGAGTACTGGTGCCCTTTAGACCCTGTGTCCGCCAACGAGTCTGTGTACGCGTACCGCCCCCCGCCCAGGCAGGTGGGCTTGTTCAAGTTTGTGCGTCTGGCGGGGGACCTGCTGCCCGCCCCGCTGTTCGTGCCCTACCTGCGCATGTTGATCGGCCTGGCCAGCTCCCCGCAGGGGGCTCAGCATGCCTTCAACCTGCTCAAGATGAACGGAGTCAGCTCTGGTAAGTCAGCTTGGCTGGAGCATTGGAAAAGTTTTCATTTAAAAAAAATTTATTTATTTATTTTTAAAATCTGTCTGAATATTGCAGGAGGTCAGATGCGCTTGAAACTCGAAACCCCGTTGTTCGGTTGTTTCTTCCACCTTTGAAATTTAGTTGGAAATGGCAATGAGAATGTAGGCTGAGTGTTAACCATAGAGACAAGATCATCGCCACATCCAACTAAGTTAATGCTGTAAGAGAGAATTTAGCAATGGAGTCTCAAGTTTCATAAGAGTGTGGTCTGCAGCTATAGATTCTGTTCAAATAAACATGGAATGATTGAACATCTCAACAATAGCATATTTTGAAGCACCCTAATCCAGGTGTTTCTGATCACAACTATATTGATTACCTACAAATGTTGTAATTTGGGACAGTTTAAATATTAAATGGGCTTTGCATGTGGCGGTCATGAGATTCCTTTGAATACAAAAGACCCACTAGATATTAAGCCATCATAATGCCCTGCTGATCCTAATCGGAAAACAGTAGTTTGTGTATGCATCTCTGTGAAATAGCCAAAAGGTAATGTATTAAGTTGTTTTCTTTACTCACCAGCATGTAATCGCTTATATACTTTGTGTCTCAGGGGGCTCAGCCAGCACCGTGTCGTGGGACCACTTCTTCGAAACCCTGCAGCAGTACTACACCAGCATGCGCCGGGAAACCCCCCGGGCTCGGGAGATGGCAGGGGGTCCCCCGTTCCGCTCCCCACCGATCCGTGCCATCACGCCGCAGGAGCTGGAGGGGCTGTGCACCCTGTTGTCTCTCATCCAGACAGTGGCTGAACAGGTAGGTAACGTGCTAGGTACCCGCAGCTGAAAAACTGTCTGAGGTTTTGAGCTTTGGTAGTTTTTTTGTTTTTAGTGAAAAGGTTTTTTGTTTGTTTATTAAAAAAAAAATGTATTTTAGAAAAAAATTTGATGTCTGCCATCATAGAGTGTATTTGATCTTTTCAAACTGATCAACTCTGTCCTTGTTTGTTTGTTTGTTTTTATATGAAGTTATTTTAATTGTGATTTTTTTAGATTTTGAAAACTGTTTTGTGCTGGGTGAAAGGGACGGGTAAACGGAGAAGGATGGGGTGAGCTGATTTTGCTGAGCCTTGTGCCTTCCACACCCACACGTGCATACACAAACACTCCACCATCTCATTACCTTTTTCAAAAACTGCTGTCTTTTTCTTTTTATATTGAGCTGTGCGGCCGGGCACTGTGAGAACCAGCTCATCATACATACTGATGCTGTCTGAAATGATGTGCTGCCTTTGCTTGGTGAGCTTTGTGAAGTACACAAAAAACACAAAAAAACTTGACTGCCTTTTCCTTCACAGACTGACTTTTCCTTGCAAGGCCACGCTGTGTGAGAACTGGCTCTGGTCGATGGTGATGGCGCTGTTTGGACGGCTGTTTGTGCTGATGCTGTATGAAATGATGTGCTGCTTTTGCTTAGTGAACTTTGTGGAAAAAAACCCCAACTTTGCTGCTTTTTGTTCGCAGAGTGAGCTGTGCGGGGGCGCGCTATGTGAGAACCAGCACTGGTCGATGGTGGTGTCACTGTTTGGGCTGCAGTGTGCACGTCGCGCTGAAGCGACACAAAAATGCTGTGCTGTTTTCTTTTGCACAGTGTATTATGGGAATTCCAATGCTTTGCTGCTTTTTGTTCAGAGTGAGCTGTGTGGGGGCGCGCTGTGTGAGAACCAGCACTTGTGGATGGTGGTGACGCTGTGTACTATGTGAATTCAAATGCTTTGCTGCTTTTTGTTCGCAGAGTGAGCTGTGTGGGGGCGCGCTGTGTGAGAACCAGCACTGGTCGATGGTGGTGACGCTGTTTGGGCTGCTGGGCTGCAGTGTGCCCGTCACGCTGAAGCGACACCTCATGCTGGCGCTGGCTGCCGTGTCCAAGACCCCCATGATCGCCGCCACCATCTGGCAGACCCTGGAGGCTTCGCAGGTCAGTACTTGAGAGCTGTTTAACATCCCGATTTTCCCGTAATTTGTACGGGAAAAAGTCAAATTACGGCTACGGAAAAACAAGACGGGAAAACAAAATCCTATATATAAAAAAAACCCACTACAGCGAAGCTTTTGAAACGATGCGGTGAAAAGTCATTTCGTGCCTTTTCCTTTTCTGTTTCAAAATGGCGTTCAAGCGAGTGCATTCTGAAGCTTCTGTATCTTCTGGTCGAAAATCAAAAGAAAAGACATCAAAAGTAGCACAGAAATTCTGGGAAAGTTACCTCAGGAATACATGTTCTGTGTCTACTGCTCGACGGACATTAGTATTGCACACTCAGGTCAGTACGATGTCGACGTTCATTGGTCACGCGTTGGATTACAGTTTTTTTTTCAAAATTACCTTTTTTTGTTTCAGAAATTACAACTTTTGCAAAATAGGGGTAAACAGGTCTGGTACTTGAGAGCTGGACTTGTTATATGGTGTTCTCCCTGGGAGGGGGGTGGGTGGCTGTTGTGTAGGGGAGGCAGGGCTGCCAACCGTCCCTGCGTAGCCGTATTTGTCCCGGATTTTTGCGAAAAGCATGACGTGTCCCGTTTTTCCCGATTTTTGAATGACCGTCCCGGAAAATAAAATCGTGGAATCATGCAATTTTTCCGCCTGTCTGCCGCTTATGTAGCGCTAGGTTTTAGTTCCGGAGGTGTCTTTCACTACAAATCATTCCCCCCACCTGCTGGAATGTCTATGCTTGTAACTCAAGCCATACAGTCTTTGGAGGAGGATAAAAAAAATATGCTGCTTCCACTGTTCCAGACACTCTTATTTAATGAAAGAAAAAAAAAGTGATAGGGTTAACCTCAGATCAAAGTGAAGGGGTGCTGCAATATTTCCATGCCAAAAATGCCATTTTCATTTTAAAACATGTTTTGCAAACAGCAGCAGTCTTTTTCATTTGTGTCTGTGTGTGGGGTTTTGTTTTTGAATGGAGCAAACAGATTAGGAGAAAATCATGTAGTCTGTCAAGTACAGTGCTTAGTTGATTTCAAACTCCGTCATGGATGTTCTAACCAGCTTATTTTTGTTTTCATTTTTCTAGATTTTGCCCACTATTCCTGTGATGGGTCCAGAGCAAAAAGGAGGAATCCAGGTAATTGTGTGTGTGTGTGTTGTACTCATTTTTATGGGGGTTCAGGAATATACCCAGGTGAGTTTCTCACAGAAAAGATTGGAAGTAAGATTAGAAATCTATATACCTTGCACAGACATCACAATATTTTCTACAAAAATTACTGTCTAAATAAAGCAAAAGTCACTTTCTACATTTCATTTTTGTCAGTCCAATTCAGATTTAAGTGTTGGCAAAAAATGTGGCATGTCATAGTACATTCATCCAATAACATTAGCTTGTGTGTGTGTGTTTTTTATAATTCTTTTGCAAGGCCTGTGGTGAAAAATCCTGAATTGTTATGGAATCAGTTATTCCTTCTATTAAAGCATTGTTGGTAAAGTTAACTGTGTGATTTTTAAAAAATCTTTATATAGGACTGCTGATTCTTTGACTTGGAATGTTTCAAGTTGTATGTAGCTTTAAATTGCAGACAAGCACACTTCTAAAAAGAATGTTATTGTGTGAATCAGCTTGCTGCCACGGTTGAATTGGGAGAGAACTTAATTGTACCTTTAATAATTTAATGCCTTTTGACAGGAATAGTGATTTTAGAAAAAAAGCAGTAAAAGGTCAATGTAAAGCAAAAATACTATACTGTATACTTGTTTCTCAGGTTGAACTGGAGGAGATAGAGAGCCGCAATGAAGAGTACCCGATGACCCGGGCCTTCCTGCAACTGCTGAACACACTGGTCGACATGACCATACCGCCGGGCCTCGGCGTGGGGCTCCGGGCTCCGGGGTTCGACCCTTACCTGGAGTTCCTCATCGAGGGGGTTCTCCTCAAGTTCAACTCCAGGGCCTACAAGCAGGCAGGGGAAAAGGTATTAGTATTAGGGTACTTTATTAGGTATTAGGGTACTTTATAGTCACAGAGGGGTCTCTGTGAAATTCGGGTTGCTTCCACCTGGAGAGCGATTTTTGTGTGATTGATGAGGAAGGAAGGGTGGGGGTGGATTGATGTTAAATTTTGACCAAATGACAACTTTTTCGTTGCTATTGGGTTTAGCGTGTGCTAAGTGCATGGGCACATGGGACCTCAGTTTATCGTCTCATCCGAAAGACTCCACGTTCAGACTGTTCAGGCCTAGTGTAAAGTGAGAGAAAAAATCCCCTGTACCCAGGTTCAAACTCGGGTTTACTTGACACGAGGCGAACGCGCTACCACTGTGCCACTCTACACTGATGAAGCAGTTGGTGGGGGAGGTCTTTTCTGTGAGTCATGTTTTTTCTTTGTTTTTGTTCTTTCTGCATTGTGAAGCAGTGAGTCAGATGTTGCCTGCCTCCTTTCCTTTCAACTCTCTCACTCACCTAAGCACAAACTCTAACCCTCCCCACTCCCCAGCAGAACTTGGCAGATTTTTCTTAGATTTCTGCTGTCAGTGAAAGGTCGCGACAGGTATGCTAGAGATCTGGTACAAGCTGCTAAAGGAACATGATGTCATGTACAGTATTTTGTTTTATTATAAGGCACACACCCTAAATTTTATACAAAAATCAGATTTTGTTATGTTTTCTTACTATATATTAGTAGACATATTAATTATAAGGCACAGGGATCTTACGCTGGGAAAAAAAGTATCGCCTTATAGTCCAGGGCTCCCAATCGTCCCACAAAACAAGGGGTCCCAGGGACTCCTTCACTTACAGTATAGAGGGTCCTAGAGGCAGGATGGAGGGTCCCAGTGGCATTGCAAATCCTAAAAAGAATGTTTCTAGTGCATCCCTGGGACCCCCTGCACATTCTTTTAGAGGGTCCTTTAGGATTTTAGTTCTTCATAGACCCTCAAATGGTCCCTGGTAGCCCTGATAGTCCATAAAATATGGTATATTCTCTCTGTCCCATCTCTCTCCCCCCCCCCCCCTCTCTCTCTCTCATTCGTCCCTGCCCCCCCAGCTCCCCTCCCTGTTCTCACCAATACCATACAGAACTCGTTTGACTTTGTGTCTGCTTTCAGTGGGAGGTAGCGACAGGCGTGTTGGAGATCCTGCACAAGCTGCTGAGGGAGCACGAGGTTGGGGAGGAGGACCTGAGGGAGGAGCTGCTGGAGCTGCCCTCGGGGACCACCCTCCCTGCCAGCAAGGCCCCGGGCTTCACCATCCTCGTGCACATGCTCAACGACTCGCCACTCTTCAAAATGGTAATTGGTACAGTGGAACCTCCCTTATAAGACCTCCCATTATAGGACTCCCTCCCATATAAGACCTACTTCTCTGAGACATTGCCCTTCTTTGTAAGTATTGAAATCACCTCCCTTATAAGACCGCTCCTTTATAAGACCTCAATTTGGATAATTTTTGAAGGTCTTATAAGGGAGGTTCCACTGTATTGATATTTTGGTGTTTTCCAGTTGCTGTTTTCAGGCTGCTCTCACCTGGAGAGCACGTCGCTGATTGTGCAATGACATCCTTTTTTTTTTTAGGGGTGGGTGAGAGTGAGAAGGGGAGGAGGGCGAACTTGGAAAACCTTGCTATCAAATTTGGTTCATACCAGGCCATGGGTTTTTACCATGGGCTTTTTAGTGCGTAAAGCGCATGGGTCAGACTTGCTCTAAGTTCCTCCAAAGGACTCTCCGTTCAGTTCGATTGCTCGTCGAATTGGAAAGAAGGGGCGAGGCTGGGATTTGAACCTGGGTCACTGATGCATTGAATTTGCTGGCGAACGCCTTAGACACTCTGCACCTTCCTTCCATTCTTGTGATCAGTTTATCCGGCAAAGGTTTAACCCTTTCACCGCCGAAGTCGCATTTTAGCACCACAGTGATTTTTAACACCTATGTCACTAAAAGGCATCAAATTGGGGTCTATTATCCAAAGACCCCATTGTCTTAGTTTTGGGAGGTAAGGATAGACCTTATTTTATATATGTCACAGAAGAATCCCCAATACTGCAGATGGATTTTGTTCTCTACCCAGGTAAATTTAATGGACATTTTTGGCTGAAATATGGCTGGCAGTGAAAGGGTTAAGGTTTTCAGAAACAAACAGTATTTGCAACACTCACCACCAATATAACCCAAGTTATCATCCCTTCTATTGCTGAGGAGTACCATTTATTGAGCATAAAATGGTACCTAATATTTGTTGGGTTGTTTCCAGGTGATGCACATCCTGGAAGCCACCCTACTGTGCCGCCGGGCCACCCTACTGTGCCTTCACATGGTGGTGTCAGCATCTAATATTTGTTGGGTTGTTTCCAGGTGATGCACATCCTGGAAGAAGGCATCGGCCAGTTCGAGTCCTACGCCAGTCATCCTGGTACCCAGGATGGGCTACGCCGGGCCACCCTGCTGTGCCTTCACATGGTGGTGGGGGCCGCGGAGAAGCAGGAGGAGCTGGAGGGGCTGGTGCGCCAGTCTTCGTCGTCCCTGATGATCACCTCCATGGAGAGGCTGCTGCTCAGCATCAACCCCAAGACACGCCGCCCAGACTACCTGGTCACTGTCGCCAAGTGAGTTCATTGATGGGAGTTACGATGGGTATCAAAGGCTGTGCCCTTGGGAGTGGTGGCTGCTGTAAAAATACCTGGTCAATGTCGCCAAGTGAGTTCATTGATGGGAGTTACGATGAGTATCAAAGAGTGGTGTCTGTAAAAATACCTTGTGAGTGGTGGCTGCTGTGAGTATCAAAAAAAAAAAAAAATCACCATTCCTGTTCTTTGACAAAAAAAGAAAAAATAATTGAAACAACATACAGTGGTGAATTTGAGAATTCATTTGAGCACATTGTTATTTTATAAGGGGAGGGGGATATTTTAACAAATCTTACCTACGTATAGTATTCTATCATCAGAATTGCACAAAGAAGCTGAATCATTGATTTCAAGCGGAACTTGGCACAGTTGATATTGGGAGGGTCAAATGATAACTGTACTTCAGAACTGTCTGTGTGTGTGTGTTTCATGAAAATATAACTACCTTGCTTTATCAGGATGAAACACCACATAGTATAACTACAACTATTTTCGCAAAATGTGAAAATCATGACAAATTTTGCTGCATGATTGTTAAATTGCCAAGCTTTCCTTTAAATGACACTTTTCCATTTTGCTGTTTTTATACTTAGATTTGATGGAGTAAACATCCACTGGTTGTTCAAAGAGGTTTTTTTAGGGCTTCACATTTATTTATTGATAATAAAGGATTGTTCTGCTGTTTCAGGTTTGTGATCTTCAACAGCACCCTGTCTCACCATGCCCTGGCGACAGTGAAGATCCTGTGTGTGGTTTGTCAGCTGGCCCCCATACAGTCAGACCTCATCAACCTTTTCACTGCTGATGCTGTAAGTACCACTGCAGTTTGTGCAATCTGCAGCTTTGCTTCACGTGACCAGGGAAAACGTTAACGTACATTTTGCATGCTTGCACTGGCCAGTCATTGTTAAAATTCAATTATTTTGGTATCGAGTAGCTAGAGTACCAAGGGGGGTTGCGTGCCACTCAAAATGATGCAAACAATGACGCAAGCATGACGTGATTTCTCTACAATCTGTATAATTTCAGGGGGGGCGTACGCGCATACCCAACCAACCTGTTAGTACTCTATGCTATCACATGTTCCCCCCTTTATTATTCAAAAGTAGAGTATGTTTGTGTCGAAACCAACGTTAACTTGAACGTCATTACTAAAATTAGCTTCTGATGATTGCTGTTTGCGGAGTAAATTTCGAGTCCTGACACATATTAAGTGGGTTTTTTTGTATTCTAAGATGTTTTTGTTTTTGCTTGCTTGCTTTTGTAGTTGTTTTGCTTTGTTTCTTTTTCGTTTTTAAATTAATTGTTCTGTTGTGCGCTATGATGCTTGCAGAAAACGAGCCAAGAGTTGCTGCATGGTTTTGTGGAGTGCCTGGAAAGTGACTGTCCAGAGGAACCGGAGGAGGCCGTGCCAGAAACAGTGTGCCCTGAAGGTATTCTGCTGCACTTTGCATTCGGTAGAGCCGCCCAAAAAGAAAGGATTCATAGGATTTCAACAAATACAACAAAAATTCATCTACATGATGCAAAAAGTTTCATGAAAATTTTCTACTGTAGCTATGCTTTGCATTCGATACAGCGGCCAAAAAAGAAAGGATTCATAGGTTTTCAACAACAATTAATTTACATGATGCAAAAAGTGTCATGAAAATGTTCTACTGTTGCTATGCTTTGCATTCAGTACAGCCGCCCAAAAAGAAAGGATTCATAGGATTTCATCAACAGCAATTAATTTACATGATGCAAAAAGTGTCATGAAAATGTTCTACTGTTGCTATGCTTTGCATTCAGTACAGCCGCCCAAAAAGAAAGGATTCATAGGATTTCATCAACAGCAATTAATTTACATGATGCAAAAAGTGTCATGAAAATGTTCTACTGTTGCTATACTGTGCATTCAGTACAGCCGCCCAAAAAGAAAGGATTCATAGGATTTCATCAACAGCAATTAATTTACATGATGCAAAAAGTGTCATGAAAATGTTCTACTGTAGCTATACTGTGCATTCAGTACAGCGGCCAAAAAGAAAGGATTCATTGGATTTCAAAAACAATTCAATCTATTTTAACCATACATTACCAACACTTAAAACATGTGCATTGACTCATAATGACCTGGAACTATACCAAAGACTACAGTAAAGTGAAAGTAGGGCGTGACGTCATCCCCTGCGCCGGATATGGGGTGCGAGTTATCCCCCCTACATCCGGGCAGGCGAGGCGCGGCCAAAAAGAAAGGATTCATTGGATTTCAAAAACAATTCATTTACTGCAAAAGATTTCATGTACATTTTCTACTGTTGCTGTACTTTGCATTCAATACAGCGGCAAAAGAAGAAAGGATTCATAGGATTTCAACAAACAAAAAAATTCATCTACATGTTGGAAAAAGTTTTATGAATTTTTTTCTACTGTAAATCAACACTGAAAGGATTCCATAGTAATTTTGGCCTAACATGTACCCGTAATTCACGGATTATAAGCTACTTCGCTATGTAACCTGGACCTCCTTCAAAAATGTAATGATGATAATGATAATACATTGGACCCTCCCTTATAAGACTCCCCATTATAAAACTCCCTCCCACTTACCCACCTACTTCTCTGAGACATTGCCCTTCTTTGTAAGTGTTACAATTACCTCCCTTATACAACTCCCTCCCATTTAACCCTTTCAACGCTAGCCATTCCTCAGCCAAATTTTACCATTAAACTTATCCGTGTAGAGAAAATATTTTTGTCTGCAATATTTGGGATTCCTCTGTGACATGCATAAAATAGGGCCTCTCCTTACCTCCCATAATTAAGAACATACGGTCACTGGATACCAGTGGGTACACATGGGTCTTAAATCATTGTGGTGCCGAGAGGCGACAGTGGCGATGAAAGGGCTAAGACATCGTTTTTCTGATTTTTGAAGGTGTTATAAGGGATGTTCCACTGTAGTAATATGGGCCACTGGCTGTATCCACCACCGTCATAACTCATGACGATGCCTTGGTTTTTCTCCCCCGCCCCAGAGACGTGGAGCGTGGGCCACGTACAGAACCTGAGCCGGCAGTACGTGGTGAGGCTGCTGCTGCAGTGCCTGCAGGCCCCCGCCCCCAACCTGGCACACTGGCTGCTGGGATTCCACGTCCAGAAGCCCATCGCCAAGACCAGCCTGCAGGACCCAGGTACCATAGCGCTCTGTGTGTATAGTGTAAGAAATAATTAATCAAAGTTAGGTTTAACGTACGTCCCGCTCGGCTACAAAGAGAGCATGTGGAATGAATCATCAACCAACCGTCATCAAGCCATATATTAAATTAATTAAATATACACTCAAACCCTTATAAGACCCTCTATTCCCCCGTGGGTGTGGGTGTGTTATTTTGTACAAATAGTTCCTCCGCCTTCTGGAAATTCTGTGCTTGTAACCTCCTCTATCTGTCACTCTCTTTGACCCTTTGCTTACTGTCTTCTCTACTACCTTTCTGCCTTACTGGTCCATTTTCCTGCCTTTTTGTACTCCCAGAATTTCTAACAGAACGGGAGTACATTAGAATGGGACGAGAGCTGTGCTTTTTTTTTTAGAAACTTACAAAGATTTTTTCCATCCGAAGACTGACATGCTGAGCCTAACTTTTTCTTAGTTAGGCGCATAACAACAGCATGACATTATCTGCGTTCATATGACAGGAAACTGCTTGAGCGATCTTTGAAGAAACCATTCCTCTGAAGCATGACTTACGACTTCCACTTCGTTGAATTTTACAACCATAGACATTCTTTGTGTGCTGGCTTCGTTGGATCACATCAACTCTCCTCCAAATTGATTGGTTTTCTCTTTCTCCAATAATCACATGAGACACTTTTTATGCTATTTGTTTGAGTACCTTTTTGCGCTATTTCTATCATCCCTCTGTTTTTTTCAGTACGTTTTTAACCACTCAGAAGTACATGATGGGGGAAAACAAACTTTTCTTGTGTGAGCAGGTGTGATGGGGCAGCCGCGCACGTGCCTGCACGCCATACTGAACACGCTTCAACGAGGTGTGGAGGCTGGGGGAGGAGGGGGGTATGGGGGAGGCCCCCAGTGCCTGCAGGACACGCCTCGCCTGGCGGAGCTGGCCTACCAGCTGGTGTATCAGCTGTGCGCCCAGCGCGACACCTCCGCGCCCACCCTGCGCTACCTGCGCACCACCCACGACTTCCTTTTCCAGCAGCTCAGGCACCTGCCCTTCGAGCAGAGCGAATACAGTGAGTATGGCACAGGCATGGAAACAGCACCACCCACGACTTCCTCTTCCAGCAGCTCAGGCACCTGCCCTTCGAGCAGAGCGAATACAGTGAGTATGGCACAGGCATGGAAACAGCACCACCCACGACTTCCTCTTCCAGCAGCTCAGGCACCTGCCCTTCGAGCAGAGCGAATACAGTGAGTATGGCACAGGCATGGAAACAGCACCACCCACGACTTCCTCTTCCAGCAGCTCAGGCACCTGCCCTTCGAGCAGAGCGAATATAGTGAGTATGGCACAGGCATGGAAACAGCACCACCCACGACTTCCTCTTCCAGCAGCTCAGGCACCTGCCCTTCGAGCAGAGCGAATATAGTGAGTATGGCACAGGCATGGAAACAGCACCACCCACGACTTCCTCTTCCAGCAGCTCAGGCACCTGCCCTTCGAGCAGAGCGAATATAGTGAGTATGGCACAGGCATGGAAACAGCTCCGCTTGTCCCCACTTCCAAAATGCTCAGGCACCTGCCCTTCGAGCAGAGCGAATATAGTGAGTATGGCAAGGCACGGAAACAGCTCCGCTAGTCCCCACCGAAAATGTCATAATTGAAGGAATCTCCGCCTGAAAGCTCATTATCAGCAAATTCGGCAGAGGTTGATGTTGGGTATGGACGGAAGTTGTAGCCGTGTACTACATGGTGCTTAGCTGTTTGTCTGCTGACTAATATTGAACAAGAAATAATTATTATAAGATTAGTCATAGCAATATTGTTTCCCTGAGAGGATTGCATCAATCTAAGATTAAAACCATACAGCAAAAATCTAAACCCGCCTCTTGAATCAAGAGGTTAATATCTACTGCTATAGTCTCAGACTTACATTTTAAGCCCAGTGTATGCATGAAGCCCCTGACTTTGTTTTTAACAGGAGTGTCGGTGGCACCTCACCAGGCGTGGCTGCTGAAGACGGTGGCCATTGAGCTCAGGCTGACCTCCCTCAACCGACAGCGCTCCCACTGCCAGCGCCTGATACGTCTGCTTCTGGGGGACGATGATGATGATGAGCAGACCCAAGGTGGGTGAGAAAATGTTGGGTGTGAAGTGGGGAAGGCCAAGGGCTTTTGTAGTTTTTGTCTTCATGAATATTTATGCTGTCTTTTTTAACTAGTCACTGTTGTCTTGAATATATGTTTGCTTTTGTTGTTGGTTTTCGCTTTTGAATTATGAAAACCCTGATGTGTACTTTTTTCTGTCTGATCTGTATTTATTATTATTTATTAGGTACTTTATAGTCACAGAGGCATCTCTGTGAAAATCGGGTTGCTCCCACCTGGAGAGCACGTCGCAGCCAGAGGCGCGCCACCGGTCATTTTGTGGGTTTTTTTTTGTGCATGCGATTTTTTGTGTGTGATTGATGAGGAAGGAAAGGGGGGTGGTAAATTTTGACCAAATAACAACTTTTTCGTTGCCACTGGGTTTAGCGTGTTGTAAGTGCATGAGCACACAGGACCTCGGTTTATTGTCTCATCCGAAAGACTGACAGAAATGCTGTGTACTGATATGTTAGTCTTTTTACACCGTCATTGTCCGATTCTCACTATAATTAGTATAAATAGTATTGTTATATTTAAGAAAAGTAACAATGTACCGATTGTATTACATCACTTATCGTTACTCCAGAAAACACAATGATAATGTTGTATGATTTGAAATGCAGTGACAATATGGTGTCTCCTCGGTTGGTTGCCTCCTGACGGTCTAACATAGATTCGCTCCCCTTGAACTGCTGGTCTCAGATTCTGCAACCTGAACAAGCCGGGGTGTGGCTGCGAATTGGGATGCGAGATGAGCAGCGTGGGAGCAACGCCACTGTACGGCCCAGAAGATGGGACAGCACAAAAAAAAAAGAAGAAATATCACCATCTTGCACAGTATGTAGATTTTGCAGTGATTGCTGCTGAACGGTCAGTGCCTTTGCTGTTCCAGTGTTGCGTCCTGTGGGTCTTGACGAAGGGGACGTTCCTGGCTGGGACATTGACCAGTCACGTCTGGCTGCTTCTTCTGCTCTGGCCGGTGAGAATCCAGTAATCTTAGACTACTGTAGATTTCTGGGATAATTTATTGATGTCTGGCATTGTAAACTTGCCAAATAGGTGAGCCATGTTGTCAGTATTCATTAACCCCTTGACTGTCACCAACGTACCTGATGACATCAATGATGATGTCATCAGATGAAGAGGAATAACCCTGATATGCTGGCTTTTGCTCTTGCACAATCAAGAGATCTATATCCCCAGACCATTTTTTTCCAGACTGTCTCTATCAGTTGTCTTTTTTATGGCATGGCTTGC
This sequence comes from Phymorhynchus buccinoides, assembly GCA_017654935.2. NCBI lineage: Eukaryota > Metazoa > Mollusca > Gastropoda > Neogastropoda > Raphitomidae > Phymorhynchus > Phymorhynchus buccinoides. The sequence goes on from CM065690.1 coordinate 34,203,851, forward strand.
CCAATGATTTTTTTCTTTAATTTTCTCTGGCAGTTAAGGGGTTAATATGCAGGACTGTTTTACGTTTAGCCCATTCCCTGCCCAGTCCCATGTCTACTACATGGTTTATGATGTCATTGATGATGTTATAACTTATGATGTCATAGTCCTGGAAATATGTTGTTTGGTTTAGACAAGTCCGGAAAGATATATCTAGACCATTTTCTCACATTGAGTCTAACTTATGTCTTTTACATTTTATAATAAGAAAATCAATAATTTATCTGTTTTCCTCTGGCAGTGAAGGGGTTAAGCTGTAGCAGTGCTTTAGTTTGCTCAGACGTTTTCTTTTACTCTTTTAGCTCACAGAAGTGGGTAGCTAACTAAACCACACCTTTGCACATAATATGCATTCTGTCAAACCTGGTTAACATGCACTGTGCAGGCAAACAGATGAGGAGCAAACTGCTGTCCCTCCTGGACACGGTCTCCTTCTCCTACCAGTTCCCGCCGGAGCTTCAGCTGCAGTTCTTCAACCCCAAGGTGATGGAGGGGGTGCTGAGCAGCCACGAGGTGGGCGACGGGGGGGAGGGTCCCGCCTACTACGACGTCAGGGCCATCCGACGCCTGCTGATGTCCGAGGTGGACAGTCAGCAAGGGCCTTTGATGGCTGGACAGAGGCCACTGATCCTGGAGGTGAGGCCTGGGAGAGGGGCATGTTTCTGTTGATGTCTGTGCAATATCAGGCATCAGAATTGTCAGAGGATTTCAGAGGATTAAGAATTTCTGACTTAGGATTGGCTTCTCTTGTCAGAGGTTTTGCCTTTTTATTCTATGTTATCCTTTGTGTCAGCAACAAAAAAAAGTGATTTTTCACTAAATGCCTCTGCAACTAGGGTTATCAAACGAAGGCATGGACAGTTTGAGTGATACTCGCTACTGGTCAGTGCTGACAAAGGGGCACTTCAGTGATCTTGAATGAAAGGCAGCCATTTATTTCTCCATGCCAATAGGGTTATTGGTACGAAGTGCAAAATTTCCCAGTTGTCGAAGGTTTGGTCAGTAAGTTGCAGCTTGCATGTACGCCCACCAGAGGTTGTGCCTTTTTATTCAGTGTTATCTTTGCAAAAGGTGTTCGTTGCAGACCCACTATAGTAAGCCTTTTTGGTGATGTTGGGAACTGATTTCAGTGTTGTCCCTTCACAGTCTGGGGCCTTGATGGTCCTTGTACCACTGATTTCAGAGGATTGGACTTGAGACTATTCTGATGCCTGATTATGATTATGAAAAGAAGATCAAAAAACCTTTCTACACCTATTGTGGACATGCATTTCCATTTGTTTGGTACTTTATAGTCTTAGATGCGTCTGTGAAATGCGGTTGCTCTCACCAGGAAAGCGCGTCATAGCCAGAGGCGCCCATCCATTTTATTTCTTTGCATACGGTTTTTGTGTGACTGATGAGGAAGAAAGGGTGGGTGGGTAAATTTGGACCAAATGACAACTTTTTCGTTGCTACGTGATTAGACGGACTGTCTAGGCTGTCTATGGTCAAGAAATCGGTGATGTGGGGTAACTTAAATAAAATGGCAGTAAAATATACTGTTTGCAAAACCAGAATACTGAAAAAGAATGACCTGACTGTCCTAGAGACTGATTTAAGGTTTGCGGTGGCTATTGGTACATGATTTTACTGGAAGCCTCACATATAATATCTCAGTGGCCCGAGCATTTCCTCCCACTTAACTCTAATCTAGATAGCCAAACAGACAGACACTGGGAGACAGCCAGACCCCTGTGTGTGTGTGTGTGTGTGTTAGTGCTCCCAGTCGTCCCGCAAAACAAGGGGTCCCAGGGACTCCTTCACTTACAGTATAGAGGGTCCTAGAGGCGGTATAGAGGGTCCCAGTGGCATTGCGAATGCTAAAAAGAATTTCTAGTGCATCCCTGGGACCCCCTGCACATACGTTTAGAGGGTCCTTTAGAATTTTAGTACTTCATAGACCCCCAAATGGGGTCCCTGGGAGCCCTGGCATGGGCACATTCATTTGATATTGTAGGTCTGTGGGGTTTCCATTGGTTTCTGTTTACCTGGGACTGGTTCTGATGCAGGTTGTTGTGATGGGGTTTGGGGGGTGGGGGGATGTAGTCGATGACGGGACTGGTTTTCCAAATCCCTATCACAGTCACTGAAAAAGAACGTATTGCAAAGCTATCTGTCACTGTCCATGACCCGCAGGAGGTGGAGAAGCTGCTGGAGGTGGTGGTGGAGAGGAACAGCACGCGGGAAGGGGTGCACAGACAGCGCCAGAACTTCGAGGCCTGGCGCCAGGTCACCGAGGTGCTGCTCACTGCATGCCCAGAGGATTTCCTGTCAGGGGAACGGCGCCAGACTCTCCTCTTTGAGCTCTTGCAGGAGCTGCTTTGCAAGGTGAGCAAGGGTACATAGTTGGTTGATGCAGGGATCACCACCAAATGTTTTTTGGTTTTGCTTCGATGTAATCTTTTTAGGTTTCCAGAATCAAACACATGAATTAGTCCGATCTGCAGATGATTATCGACATTCAACATTAGAAAAAGCTGAGCATTTGTAAGGTATGCCATGATCTAACAATTTCAGTTCATGCCAAAAGATCCTCATCTGCAGATGATTATCAACTTTTGAAAAAGCTGAAAGTTTGTCAGATCTGCCATGATCTAACAATTTCAGTTCATGCCAAAAGATCCTCAAAAAATGTTTTGCTTTTCAACATGCGTTTTAACATTTTTTAAAAATCATTGCAATGCAGTTTATCATTTATTATTATATGTCCCCTACAGGTATCTGAGGAAGAATCCCTACCAGAATCCACAGCCCCGGTGTCCGGAGTCATCCTGACCCTGACGGCCCAGCTGCGGCAGTGTTTCCTCAGTGAGCGCCTGCCCTCCCCCTCCTCCTCCTCCCCCCCTCACCACCCCCACTCCCGGTCGGCCCAGGCCCAGACCCAGCAGTCCTCCACTTACGTCAGTCTGCTGGACCGCAGCGCCATGTTGGGCCAGGGACCGTTAGCGTCGTCCATGTCCATGTCGGGCCAGCCTTCGCCCTGGAGTCAGGGAGCCTCCTCCAAGACCCTGTTTGCCTCCTCCTTGCAGATCGTGCTCAAGGGCCTGATTGAGTACATTCTGAGCTGTCGTGAGTAGGGGTAGGGACAGGGGTGTCTTGCCTTTGGTGTGTTTTCAGTTTTTGTGATTGGTTTGTGTTTACAGTTTCATTTGCTTTCCTTCCCTCTGTATCTTATGTGTTTGGGTTTACGGTTTCATTTGCTTTCCTTCCCTCTTTATCTTATGTGTTTTGGTTTACGGTTTCATTTGCTTTCCTTCCCTCTGTATCTTATGTGTTTTGGTTTACGGTTTCATTTGCTTTCCTTCCCTCTTTATCTTATGTGTTTTGGTTTACGGTTTTTGCTTTCCTTCCCTCTTTATCTTATGTGTTTTGGTTTACTTCCCTCTCCTTCCCTCTTTATCTTATGTGTTTTGGTTTACGGTTTCATTTGCTTTCCTTCCCTCTTTATCTTATGTGTTTTGGTTTACGGTTTCATTTGCTTTCCTTCCCTCTTTATCTTATGTGTTTTGGTTTACGGTTTCATTTGCTTTCCTTCCCTCTTTATCTTATGTGTTTTGGTTTACGGTTCATTTGCTTTCCTTCCCTCTTTATCTTATGTGTTTTGGTTTACGGTTAATTTGCTTTCCTTCCCTCTTTATCTTATGTGTTTTGGTTTACGGTTCATTTGCTTTCCTTCCCTCTTTATCTTATGTGTTTTGGTTTACGGTTCATTTGCTTTCCTTCCCTCTTTATCTTATGTGTTTTGGTTTACGGTTCATTTGCTTTCCTTCCCTCTTTATCTTATGTGTTTTGGTTTACGGTTCATTTGCTTTCCTTCCCTCTTTATCTTATGTGTTTTGGTTTACGGTTCATTTGCTTTCCTTCCCTCTTTATCTTATGTGTTTTGGTTTACGGTTCATTTGCTTTCCTTCCCTCTTTATCTTATGTGTTTTGGTTTACGGTTCATTTGCTTTCCTTCCCTCTTTATCTTATGTGTTTTGGTTTACGGTTCATTTGCTTTCCTTCCCTCTTTAGGAGCAAGAACATATCTTATGTGTTTTGGTTTACGGTTTGTTATTAAATATCGCTTTCCTTCCCTCTTTATCTTATGTGTTTTGGTTTACGTTCAATTTGCTTTCCTTCCCTCTTTATCTTATGTGTTTTGGTTTACGGTTGTTTCAATTTGCTTTCACTTCCCTCTGGTATCTTATGTGTTTTGAAATTTATATTTGTTGTACGATATCAGTTAATTTGCTTTCCTTGGGACCCTCTTTATCTTATGTGTTTTGGTTTACAGGATTGTGTTTCAATTTTATCTTCCGCTCATAACTGGGACCCGCATTCCCTCTTTATCTTATGTTTATATTTGTGCATTGTGGTTAGCTTCCACGGTTTACATGATTTATCTTCCGCTCATAACTCCTTGGGACACCACATTTGAACAATCATTTAAGAGAGAGATTGTTATCATATTGCTTTTATTCATGTTTATTGAAATTTATATTTGAAATGCATGGTTGGGTTAGCTTCCAACTAATACTGATTTACAGGACAATTGTTTCAATGATTTATCTTCTCATAACTGGGACACCACATACACGCACAGTGAAGACCTCTTTATCTTATGTGTTTTGGTTTACGGTTTGCGCTCATAACCAAGCATTGCTTTTCCTTCCCTCAAAAAATAGTGATCTTATGTGTTTTGGTTTAGCAAAACTTGGTTTGCGCTCATTTGATTAAAAATTCGGCATACAAGCTTTCACTGTCCCTCTCTATAGGCGGCTATCTTATGTGTTTTGAAAGTTTACGGTTGTTATGAGCGCATTTGCTTTCCTTCCCACAGTCTGGGGTAGTATCTTATGTGTTATTGGTTTGCACAAAATGGATGTCACGGTTTTTTGCGAGTTTTTTAAAACTAAAAGCAAGTGAAAAGGTTTAAAGCCTTTCCTTCCCTCAACATTAAGTACTATCAATTATGTGTTTACCCAGTACCGGTTTACGGTTTTGGTTTACGGTTCATTTGCTTTCCTTCCCTCTTTATCTTATGTGTTTTGGTTTACGGTTCATTTGCTTTCCTTCCCTCTTTATCTTATGTGTTTTGGTTTACGGTTCATTCGCTTTCCTTCCCTCTTTATCTTTACGGTTTCATTTGTTTCCTTCCCTCTGTATCTTATGCGTTTTGGTTTACACATTTGCTTTCCTTCCCTCTTTATCTTCTGTCAGCCTGTCTGAGCGAACACTGTTGCGAATGGGCCATCTTTAATTCTCTTGCTTTCTCTTTTTCCTACTCCCATCATCGCCCTTTACTCAAACTGTGCATGTGTGTGTGTTTAGACTTATTGCTGTGACGGGTGGGGAATTTTGGTAGGGAGGGATATATGTATGTGTAATTGACGGCTTTGTGGTTGATTATTGGATTTTTGTAATTTTAAACATTTTTAGTTTTAACAGTGTTTGATTTTCCGTGGCATAATTTTTAATAGCAGAGTTAGAATTTTCTTTCTAAAAATGCATAGAGATCACAGATAATTCCTTCTACATAATCCACACCACTCAGTTTCCTTTGGTTACCCACAAATCGAGCTTTCAAAGGTGGTCATTTTTACCTGGATTTTTGTTGGCCAGGTGTGATTCCCATTCAAATTCCCCCAAATTCAAAACGAGACAGCACTTTGAAGCAGCCGCCAGAAAAAAATCAAGGGACTTAATTTTGCTGGGTCAGTGTATCTTTAATGCTTTAATTGATCAATGCCACAAATGCTTTGTGTCGAATCTTACTCTATGGCCTAACAAAGGAAGATACATAACTCTAATCTTCTTTAACCCTTTCGTCGCCAGCCATTTTTCAGCAACAAAAAAAATCAAAGAAAAAAAAAGTATCTGCAATATTGGGGATTCCTCTGTGACATGTATAAAGTGAGGCCTATCCTTACCTCCCAAAATTATGAAAATAGGCTCTTTGGGATAACAGACCCTGGTTTGAGGCCTTTTCGTGACATGGGTGTTAAATCATTGTGGTGCTAAAATGCGACATTGGCGGTGAAAGGGTTAAATCGGTGGTATGCATCTTAACTTTAGGGAACAAAAATAACCCAAAACAGACAAACTAATATGGAAAACATTTTAAAATATCTTTGATATTTAGATTATACATAACATGAATTTGCCTTGATTTCATATGATAGAAGGGATGGGGAAGGTGCAAGCTGGAGAAATATGACGTCACGCTCATAAGATAACGCCTAACTCATTTTACAGTGTTTTGAGAAAAACGCAAAAAATGTCTTGCGGCCAGGTCAGAAAAGAGAACGGCATATTTGCAACGTATCTATGGTGATCACTTCCGCTTTTCCAGGTGCTTCTGTACTTTCTGTCATGATAGATACCAGTCAGCCGATGTCCTATGCATGCTTACTACAAAATTGCCTAACTCTGAGTTAGGTATTTTTCTTACGAGCGTGACGATGAGTAGGTGGACTCATAATTCTATATTTTCTCTTCAGAAGTCTAAAGAAAAAAATAATACGATATGGCTCCCTGAGGAGCAGCCAAAAGGACACTGTATACAGTCAAACCTCTATTTTAAATCTTCAAAAAAGTCAGGAAAAATCAATCAAATTGGAAAAGGTCTTATAACGGAGGTCGTTTTAATAGAAGGAATTCAACATCCGTTCCCCCCAAAATCAGTCTTAAATGAGGGGAGGTCTTTTAATAGAGGTTTGACTGTGCCACCAAACCTGTTTACCCATAAGATTTCACCATATTTTGTACAGATATCTGACATGGTAAATGAGGGAAAATAATTATGTTGAAATAGTGAGCGAAAAAAATCTCATTTCTGTACATTGCCTGATTACTGAAACTGGTGCATTCTCTGTGTGTGTGTGTTGCTTGTAAATAATGGATGACACTTTTGTCATAGTATTTGTGTAAGTTGTTATGAAAATGTATGCATGTTTGCACTCTTTTTTTTAAACTTTCCTGTTGGAGTACTCCTATTTTGTGAAAAATACACTTATTTTGGATTTCGAATGCATGAAGCCCGATTTCAGGGTAAACCGATCTGTGCTACATCAGGCATGGGAATTTAAAAAATTGAAATTGTTACTAAATACTTCGTTTTTGTTACTAAATACTTCAATTGGGGGGCTTTTCAGAGTTTTTTGTCTCTGACAATTCCCATGCCTGTACATTGTGGTGTGCCTGATTTGCAGGGAGTGGTCTGCAGCGTGTGCGTGTCAACCTGTACGGAGCCCTGCTGTACTACCTGCAGATCGCGCAGAAACCTGCCGCTGTTGCTCACCTGTCAGAAGGTAACTACATGTGTCAACATTTTCACACCTTGGTTGCATTGCTTGAGAGGTGTATGTCTTATCTGCCGCAGAGATGTGACCATCATTTGTTTTATAGATTATGTAAAAAATTATGTGGTATTGAGGAAAAAATGTCTCCATAAAAAAAAAGTGGTTTTCCCCTTCCCAGCCGAGAACTAGTTTTTTTTAGTTTTTTAAAATTCTGTTTCCTTTACTTGATTTTTCCTATTGATTCTAAGCCAATCTGATAGATTGTATGTGTATTCACTTTCTCTTTCCCCCCCCCCCCTCTCTCTCTCTCTCTCTCTCTCTCTCTCTCTCTCTCTCTCTCTCTCTCTCTCTCTCTCTCTCTCTACCTGAACCCCTGCCTTTAATTTTTTTTCATTTTGGGGAGTTGCACCCATGCTGACTAGCAATAGCATGCATGAATGATGTTGCACTGATGACCTGTTTGCTTTCAGAGAGTCAAGGTGTGGGTCGCATCCTGTCGGACAAGGACTCGGAGTACGACCAGCTGTGCAAGGAGAACCTGTCCACCATCTCCACCTTTGGGGAGGCCTTCATGGAGGTGGTGTGTCGCGACGCCTGTGACGGGCACGACATCGGCAGGGTCAGTTATATATGTCATGTCGTGTGGTGTGTGTGCAAGGAGAATCTGTCCACCATCTCCACCTTTGGGGAGGCCTTCATGGAGGTGGTGTGTCGTGATGCCTGTGACGGGCACGAGATCGGCAGGGTCAGTATATATATATAACCTGCCCACCATCTCCACCTTTGGGGAGGCCTTCATGGAGGTGGTGTGTCGCGACGCCTGTGACGGGCACGACATCGGCAGGGTCAGTTGTATATGTCATGTGGTGTGTCACGATGCCTGTGACGGACATGACATCGGCATCAGTTATAGTGTCATGTCATGTGTGTATTGTGCTGGGTGAGGACCGGCAGCAGCAGTGGCTGGGCTACCTGCTAACCAAGGGCTATCTACATGACTTGTTAGTGGTGATAATTGTGGCTGAGCTACCTGCTGACCAAGGGCTATCTACATGACAGTTATTAGTGGTGATTATTGTCAACAGATACTGGCGCTGTCAGTGCTGGGTGAGGACTGGCAGCAGCAGTGGCTGGGCTACCTGCTGACCAAGGGCTATCTGCATGACAGTTATTAGTGGTGATAATTGTGGCTGGGATACCTGCTGCCAAGGGCTATCTACATGACAGTTATTAGTGGTGATAATTGTCAACAGATGCTGACCAAAGGCTATCTGCATGACAGTTATTAGTGGCGATAATTGTGGCTGAGCTACCTGCTGACCAAGGGCTATCTGCATGACAGTTATTAGTGGTGATAATTGTGAACAGATGCTGGCGCTGTCAGTGCTGGACGCCCTGCTGGGTGAGGACCGGCAGCAGCAGTGGCTGGGCTACCTGCTGACCAAGGGCTACCTGCAACACCTGGTGGATAGCCTGACCCCTGATGGACCCGCCCTGCACGCCGCCCTCATGCCCGCGCCCACACAGCTCAGGCCCCTCTACATCTTCCAGACCAAAATGGTCAGTGTGTGTGTGTGAAGGGGTGGGTGGGTGCAGGAGATGGGGTGGGGGTCTAAGTGGGGATGGGTAGGCGGGAGTGAGTAGTAATAAAGGGCCAGTCACACTGCATACGATTTGACCCCAATACGATACGATTGTGACGATGTCTGTGAGTCGTGATTCACATTTCCGTCTAAAAATAACTACTTTTTTCGCTCATGTAGGCCCCAATATACGAATCAAATAAAATGTCCGGTACAAAGGTAAGATATTTTATCAGATTCGTGTACGGGAGACAGCAAATATAGTGAACATAAGTCATAACTAGTTGGATTTCATCATATTCATTTAGACAGTAGAATAGCCTGACTGAGATTAGTTTATGAATGATTTAGCTATCCCTGCCAAGAGCATGTTTTTGCGTTTACTTTTCTGTTGATTGACAGCTATCTATTCCGGACATATATGTCTGGAACGACTTGAAATAGTTAAGTTAATAAAACACTGCCATCTGAATGTTATTACCCGAAGAACATTGCATTATTGTTTTGAGTACCATTCCAATCCAAGAGCTCTCACATTTATTTATTATTTGTTTATTAATATTGTGTTAATGTTGTTAGTTACAGTTTTATCTAAATCATCGTGAGCGAGAATTTAATGACTTGACATTTTACTGCATTCTCACAGTCTCATGTTATCACAGTCATGTAATGTTATGAATGTGTGTGTGGTCAGTCCATGCTGACCAGACTGGGATAGCATTTGTTGAACATTTAGTGGTGTCAGAGTTACACTGTGCAGTGTTGTGTTTGTGTGGTCAGTCCATGCTGACCAGACTGGGATAGCATTTGTTGAACATTTAGTGGTGTCAGAGTTACACTGTGCAGTGTTGTGTTTGTGTGGTCAGTCCATGCTGACCAGACTGGGATAGCATTTGTTGAACATTTAGTGGTGTCAGAGTTACACTGTGGAATGTTGTGTTTGTGTGGTCAGTCCATGCTGACCAGACTGGGATAGCATTTTTGTTGAACATTTAGTGGTGTCAGAGTTACACTGTGCAATGTTGTGTTTGTGTGGTCAGTCCATGCTGACCAGACTGCTGACCAGACTGGGATAGCATTTTTGTTGAACATTTAGTGGTGTCAGAGTTACACTGTGTAATGTTTGTGTGGTCAGTCCATGCTGACCAGACTGGGATAGCATTTACTGATTTAGTGGTGTTAGAGTTACACTGTGTAATGTTTGTGTGGTCAGTCCATGCTGACCAGACTGGGATAGCATTGACTGATTTAGTGGTGTTAGAGTTACACTGTGTAATGTTTGTGTGGTCAGTCCATGCTGACCAGACTGGGATAGCATTTACTGATTTAGTGGTGTTAGAGTTACACTGTGTAATGTTTGTGTGGTCAGTCCATGCTGACCAGACTGGGCCAGACCGCAGAGGGAGCACGGACCTTGCTGCGATGCGGCGTCATGCAGAAACTGGCCGGCTGCTCTGCCCTTGACCTGCGACCCGACAGAGAAAGGTCAGACATGTTGCTCTTGTGCTGTCAGGTTTAGGCTGTCTTTGGTGATGCAATATAGCATCACTCAAAATAAGTTAAGTGTTGTCTTGTAGTATTCAGGCATCAGAATGGTCAGAGGATCTGCAATTGTCAGAGGACTAAGGATTTCTGACAGAGGATTGGCTTCTACTGTCAGAGGTTTTGCCTTTTTTATGAATGTTATTTTTTGTGCCAAACAGCATTTGAAAGTGTTTTCTCACAGTATTAAGCCTTTTCGGTCATGTTGGAAACTGATTTCAGTGTTGTCCCTTCACAGTCTGGGTGGGGCCTTGATGGCCCTTATAAACCAGTTTTCAGAGGATTGGATTTCAGATTATTCTGATGCCTGAGTATTAGATTTTGGTAATATTGTGTAGCATTATTTGTAAATGGGTGTTCCTTTTCAGTGTACATTTTAAGGCCAAAATCTCATATTTCCTCTAGGATTTTTGGAAGGGATAGACAAGTTTTTTTTCAGTAAAGCTTTGATGAGAAAAAATATTAAAAGGTTGCTGTTCTCCCGCGTGGTGTTTGTCTCTGTTTTAGTCATTAGACTAGTAACAAAATATAGCTATTTGTATTAAAAAAAATGTCCATGTTTATTAAATGAAATTTTGGCTTGCTCATCCCAAGAGATCAGAAATTGATTTAATTAAGTTCCGGCATGTGCTGTGTGTGCGCAGCAGTCAGGGGACGTCGATGGAAGGAGACGGGGAGGAGGGCTTTGTCCCAGACCCCCTGGCCAGGTACAGACTGGTGCTGTCCGCGGCCCTCAAGCTGTGTCTGGCCGTCCTCACTGCACTGGGCCTGGAGAACAAAGAGGCTGCCGCCCAGGTTCGCACTATGTCCTGTCTGTCTCTACATATATATCAAATTGTCTGGTACTGTCATGACATGGGTGAAACAGGGTTCATAGGGGCCTTACCAGTCCTTATAAGTCTTGACAAATTGAAATCTCCAAGTAAGGCCTTACAAGTGCTTACATTCACTTCAAGGTCCTTACAAGTCCTGACAGCTGCCAAAAACTGCCCTGAGCAGCAAAACCATACTCAAAATACATCGCAGAAGCAGCGATTTTACACTTGAGAAACATCGCTCAGCACCTACTTCACCTTACCCCCCTCCCCCACCTTCCCGTTTCAACTGACTGCTTAGCAGACAAACGATGCACCCTGAGTTGTCAAGAGAAATTGGACTGAAATCTCGTTCTTTATCCTGGTGTCGTTTTGCGAGAAAACTCGTATATCGGCTTAGACATTGTTCACAATGCTGGGAAAGTGTTCCTTTCAAGATCGTTGGCTAAAGTAAAAGATGGAGATTATCTTTACGCCTACAGGTCCTTACTTGGGGATAGCTGAAAGCCCTGGGAACCCTGTGAAACTTTCAGTTTCACACTGATTTCAGTTGTTTTTGTATTGATTTTACCAGAAACTGAACTTGAGTATTTAAAAAAATTCATCTAAAAAATAAAATCGCCCACAAGCAATTTTGGACGTTTTAACTTGGTGGTTCTATCCTGGAAGTCTCTCTCAGGGAATCTTGAAAACACCCATGTTAATAAAATGCATCAAATCAGGGACTAATCTGACGACCCTATTTTCTTAATTTAGGGAAGCAAGGATAGGCCTAATGTTATACATGTCACAGAGGAATTCCCAGTATTGCAGATAATTTTTCTTCTCTGCCCAGTTCAGTTTAATGGCATTTTTTGGCTGAAAAATGGCTGGCAGCGAAAGGGTTAACTGTCTGTTTGTCTTGTTATCTCTTGCTCTTGCGTTCCCCTCCTGAATCCTCCAGCAGGGTTCTACCCCTGTACCCCGCCGGGGCTCTGGGTTGCCCCTGGATCCTCCAGCAGGGTTCTACCCCTGTACCCCGCCGGGGCTCTGGGTTGCCCCTGGATCCTCCAGCAGGGTTCTACCCCTGTACCACGCCGGGGCTCTGGGTTGCCCCTGGATCCTCCAGCAGGGTTCTACCCCTGTACCCCGCCGGGGCTCTGGGTTGCCCCTGGATCCCTGCCTTTTAGTGGCTGTTTTTTCATTTTGGGGAGTTGCACCCATGCTGTATTTCTTATTTCTTTTTGCACCAACTGAACTATATATACACAAACAGTTGGACAGACAGATCTAAACAGAAGCCTTGCTATTCTCCTGGCCCCATGCAGAGAGAATGACCAGCCACCAGTTGAGGGCTGCAGACAGCACCAGACAGAGGGAGGAAAGAGCTGAACAGAAGCCTTGTTATTCTCCTGGCCCCATGCAGAGAGAATCACCAGCCACAAGTTGAGGGCTGCAGACAGCACCAGACAGCGTGAACACAGACTGAGGGAGGAAAGAGCTGAACAGAAGCCTTGTTATTCTCCTGGCCCCATGCAGAGAGAATGACCAGTCACAAGTTGAGGGCTGCAGACAGCGTGAACACAGACTGAGGGAGGAAAGAGCTGAACAGAACCTTTTTCACTTTGCAGGCCCAGCTCTGTGAGAATGGGAAAATTTGTGACAGAGTATAGGAAAACCAGGCTAAAGTCGGAAATTATCACTTTTGACGTTTTTATATAATCTGAAAGTTTAAATTCTACAGACTGAAAAGCAAAAAACAGAATTGATCTATCTGGCATAGTCTTTTTTCTATAATTTTTTAAAGTTGACGAAATACACAGAATCAAGTATAACTAAGCTACCTGTTTTTGTGCATTGCTAAGAATGTCTCTCAGCGACTTTAGCCGGATTTTCCCATACTCTATCACATTTCTTTAAGTATAACTGATTGAAATAAAGTAACGTGATTTACATACATAGTGAACTGTTTCAGGTGATGCTGTTTATCATCTCCCATGGGGATGTGTTCAACACCATCCTCCGTGGTCGCTCTCCTTCCCTGGACCTGGCGGCCATGCGCGAGCTGTCTCTGACCACCGCCGTCATTGCCCGCGCCAACTGTCAAGGTAAGGAGAGCCCCGCGACAGCTTTAGCATTAACCCTTTCATCACCACTGTCGCCTCTTGGCGCCACAATAATTTAACACCCATGTCACTAAAGGGCATCACATGAGGGTCTGGTATCCAGTGACCTTATGTTCTTCATTTTGGGAGGTAAGGACAGGCCCTATTTTATGCATGTCAAAGAGGAATCCCCAATATTGCAAACAAAATCTTTTCTCTATCCAGGTAAGTTTAATGGTAAATTTTGTAGATTTCTTTGCTGATTAAATATGCAGATCTCTTGTGTAGATTTGTTATAAACATTCTTAATGGCTGCCTATGTGTATGTGTAGGGATCTTGGCAGTGAATGTCTTTGCATTTGGTGGGAGTGTAGAGTGATGTCTTGGGCGAATACATTCACCCATGGTGCTAGAAGAGTTAAAGAAGCAGATTGACTATATAAATGTTCAGATCTATTCTAACCATACTGACCAACACTCAAACAATAGCATAAGACTTTCCCAACTTGGAAACCTATCTATCATTTATTGCAAAAAAAGACCGAATTACATTACCGAAGAACAACCACATGTAAGCAAAACCTGGCAAATAAAACATGGTCTGAACACACAAACTCTATCTTCCCCCCCTCCAACAGACGATCTGGCCTCAGAGTTCCTGGACTCAGTAACAGCCCAGGTGGAGTTCCGCAGCCACCGGACGAAGCTGCATCGGCAGATGGTGGCGCTGCTGCCCCGCTTCTGCTTCTCGGACAAGTTTGCCAAGCAGCTGAGGAACCTGGCCAGCCAGACCACTGCCGCAGGGACTGTTGCTGCAGCGGCGGGGGAGGGCAAGGACAGGGCAGCTCAGGTGGCGCTGACCTACCAGGAGATTGTGGCCAACATTACCGCCTTTTGCAGGGCGGTTATTACCGAGTCCAGTAAGTGGGTGGACTTTTTTTTTTGTAGGTGCGTGTGTATATGTGTATGCATCTTTGCCAGTTTTTGAAGCTTAACCTTTACCGAACTTCTGGGGTCGCCCACGACCCCTTGACACACAAAACATGTTATATCTCTAAAACTATTTAAGCAATCTTCATGAAATTTCATGACTGTCAAAAACGTAAATGGCTTTAAGTGTGTTAAATTTTATTAATGTGTATAAAATATAAATGACGTAATATGACGCGTAATTTTGATATACCTGTCCGGATGACGGGGGTCTCCCACGACCCCTACTTTAAAGAGCACTGCAGTGCATTGAGTAGGGGTCGTGGGAGACCCCCGCCATCCGGACAGGGATAAACACATGGTGCCTCTTTGACAAGTAGGGGTCGTGGGAGACCCCCGCCATCCGGACAGGGATAAACACCTCGGAATTTGCTCTTTGCTGAGTAGGGGGTCGTGGGAGACCCCCGCCATCGTGTCCGTGTAGTCAAAAGCATGATCCGGTAAAGGTTAAAAGTGAATTTGTGTACATTGGGGGTGTGTGTGCCGTGCATCTTGGCCTGTGTCTTTGCATCACAAGATTTAAGTTTAGTAGTGGTACCTTTTCTTTGTATTCCACCCATGTTTGCAGGGCTTGCGCACGTGAGAGAGACCTTGACCAGTTTTTGCAGTAGATTTAGATTGTTGTTTGTTCGTATTCCATCCATTTTTGCAGGCCTTTTGTTTCGTTATGAATATAACGGTGTTTGTTCGTATTCCATCCATTTTTGCAGGCCTTTTGTTTCGTTATGAATATAACGGTGTTTGTTCGTATTCCATCCATTTTTGCAGGCCTTTTGTTTCGTTATGAATATAACGGTGTTGTTTGTTCGTATTCCATCCATTTTTGCAGGCCTTTTGTTTCGTTATGAATATAACGGTGTTGTTTGTTCGTATTCCATCCATTTTTGCAGGCCTTTTGTTTCGTTATGAATATAACGGTGTTTGTTCGTATTCCATCCATTTTTGCAGGCCTTTTGTTTCGTTATGAATATAACGGTGTTGTTTGTTCGTATTCCATCCATTTTTGCAGGCCTTTTGTTTCATTATGAATATAACAGTGTTGTTTGTTCGTATTCCATCCATTTTTGCAGGCCTTTTGTTTCGTTATCAGAATGTTAACTTGGTTTTATTATTTTTCCTGCCCCTTTGCAGACTTCTCATCTCATTGTGACATGTTTGTAGCATAGCATTCACTGATTTTTCTCCTTGTTAGGGCTGTCTGTGTAGATTGTTTATAGCACAACATGCTCAGTAGTATCAGGGTTTTTTTTCCTAATTGCTTGCTGTTCACACCTGATTGAATCCAGCTGCAATTGTTTCAATCATTTCTTTGTGCTCCCGTTTGCAGGCCCCACTTACCAGTACAGTCGCATTCTGTTCGGCCCCAGCCTTGACGAGGCCTCTGCCAGGGATCTTCACAATGGAGAAGGTCAGAACACAGGAGGATAAATGCATTAATCTAATTTAATCATACTATACCAACACTCAAAACAACTGCATTAGCCTAAAACAACCTGGAACCTTACCCTAGCAATAGCTAAAACGAAAGTGGGCCCAAGGGACTGCACCCATACCGCAGGGAGTAGCGGGAGTGACTCCCCTTACTTCCGGGTATGACGCGCACCCTTGGGACACCGGATATGTCATTCTTGAATTTTCCAGCCATACTTCCACACCTGGGCCTACCCTGCTCCGCCTTTTCTACTCTTGTAGCTTTCTGGTGGGTTTGTTCCTTTTCTTAGCTTGTTCTACTTCTTTTCTTGGGAAGCCTGTTAGTCTTCCTATCGTTATTATTTCATTGTCATTTACGGGGTGTTCGTTTTAGCTCAAATTATTTCGTTCACTCTCTTGTTTGTGTTCGGGGTGGCGTCGGCCATTATGGCTTCTTCCACCCCTTCGGTTCCCACTTCGAGCAAAGCAGTTTCTGCTTCTCTTGTTTCGGTTTCCAAGTCGGATGACCCTTCTTCTCTCGCTAGGGACCCTTTGGGCAGGTTCTCTAAATCTTCTCTAGAGTCCTCTTCAAAATCTTCTCACAAATCTTCGTCTCGTTCGAGCAAACAGTCTCATTCTCAGTCTGTTTCGGTTACACCGGCCAAACCGGTTTCAGAGCCCGCTCCAGTCTCTCTCCCTTCGGAGGTTTCTGCTCCTTCTCCTTTTCCGTTGGACTCGCAGGCTTTTTACGACGCCTTCTTTCGTCACTTGGACTCTTCGGGTTTCAGAGTTCTCCCTGTCACTTCGACAGAATCTTCCTCCTACTTCGGTTCTATGAGTAGGCCAGAGAAGGTTCCGCCAGTTGTCTCTTCGCGTGAGACCGTCACTGGCGCAACCCTCTCCCCTTCGTCTGTTCACAGGCTTGCCTCCAGGAGGCCCTTATCCACTAAGGCCAGCGTCAACCTCAACAGGGATAGGAAATCCCTCTCCACCTCTGGTTTCCGTCCTGTGGGCATGATGTTTACGGAACAGAGAGGCTCCCCTCCGGGGAGCTTGCCTAGTGACAGAGGTGACTCCTCTGTCACCAGACTGGCCAGTCTGTCAGGCAATCATCCGGTGGTACCTGGGAGGTACCTCCAGGATCGGGAACGGCCTGTTCCCTTTCCTGAGTCCGGGCTCAAATCCTCCACTCATTTTGAGGGAGAAGTTACCAGGACAGTCAAATCGGTCGGTGCGGGGCACCTTCAATACCGATAAGAGTCCATACCCCCCTCCCGGGGGATGGCTCTCCAGTGATCCTGGCACTGGCGCGGTTGGGGCCTCTTGGCAGTCCCACCGCAACCGGAAAATCGCTTCTCCCGGTTGTGAGACGGTTTCCTCCGGTTCTCCCGGTGTTTACCCGGTTTCACCCGGTATTCATCCGGTTTCTCCCGGTTGTCTCCCGGTTGCTTGGTCAACACGGGCATACCGGGAAAGGGTTCGCCTAGAACCGGAAAATTCCGATGATGAATTTCCGGTTCGTTCCTCCGGTTTGGGTCAACCGGGAATGTCCCGCTCGCACGGAGGGCGTCACGTTCTCCCGGTTCCTGCCGGTGTTCAGAGATCCTCTCACTCCCAACCGGCAGAGCCCTCTTCCAGGCATGGCCCTCCGGTGGTGTTTGACTCTTTGGGCCGCCCCTATCAGAAGCTTCAACGGCCAGACCCCTCCAGGGAATTCTCTGAGTTTCAGTCCGACTATGAGTCGGACATGGAACTGGACCCTCAGTCAGAGGTCCCTCACTCTCACACTGAGCCATCGGTTCAGAATCTTCTCAAGATTTTGGCTCGATCGTGCCCTTACGTGGTACCTGTGCGTTCCTCCCATCAGGAGTCCGCCACTGATCACGCGGTTGGCTCTCTCCTGCAGGCCAAGAGCTCTTTGACTCTCCAAGCCCCCTCCTTCCTGGAGGACTCGGTGGTTAAAGCGGAGTTCACCTTGAGGACCGGCAAGGTCCTTTCGTTGAAACAGATTGCTGAGGCTAATCTGGGGCGTTCTCAGCCGGTCTCGTCTCAGTCCGCCTCTTTTGTGGTACCCAGATTCAGACCTTTCGTCCCCCTACCGGCGGAATACCTGCCCTTCCCCTCCGTCTCCAAACCTTCTGCTGAGGAGGTGGAGTCCTTGAGGGGTCCTGCTGCCGTTCCGCCCGTCACTTTCAAACCTTCGGCCTTTAAAGCCTTTCAAGTCTCTCGAGGAATCTCTGTCTGGTTCTCTCAGGGCTTGTGGCATGGCCACCTCTCTCGTGCACACCTTGGCGGAGTCTCTGGGCAAATCAGCCTCTGATTCACCCGCGGATTTTCGGTGCTTTGACCAGATAGATGAAGCTTCCGTTGGGGTCTCTCTAGCCCTTTTGGGCAATGTGCTACAGAGCCTCTCTGATGTCACGGCTGGTTTGAAGGTCCAAACCTGTGCCTTGGCCCGGGACTCTTTTCTGGCGCAGAACAGGTCCCTTTCGTCCAGGGAAAAGGAGCGTTTGCGCTCTCTTCCCCTTCCGGAGTCGGGCATGTTCGGGGAAGATTCGGTTGCCCCAGTTCTCGAGTCCTCTTCAAAGAGGAAATCGGCTGATAGCCAGGAGGCTATCTATCGGGCCCTGTTGAACCAGCCCCGTGCCCAACCCTTCCGTCCGCAACAGGCCTCTCGCCCTCGTTTCGGCTTCAGGAAGCCCTTTAGAGCTGGGTACGTTCCGTCCCGCTCTAAGAGTGTGAGATACTCCTCTAGGCCTCCTCCCCAGTTCAAGGCCTTGAGGCCCCCTTCTCAGTCTTCTCGTGGCAACAGGAGGCCGAGTCTGTCCAAGAAACAGCTTTTTCAGTAGGTCCCGCACGGCCCCGAGAATCCCTAGGCGTCCCTGTGTCGAGTGTGGATGCTCTCGTGCGGGCGTATCCCGCTTGGCACAAGCTTGTGGGAAATGCTTGGATTCTCGGAGTTGTGCGGGACGGGTTTCGGTTCCAGTTCGATCGGGAACCCCCGCTGTCTCTGACCCCTGTCTCTTTCCCTCCACCCAGAGATCCTATCCGTTTGGAGATCCTCCAGAAGGAAGTGGAGGGCCTTCTCTTGAAGGGCGCGATTACGATCGTGAACGATCCCAGTCCGGGTTTCTACTCCCGACTTTTCACGGTCCCCAAGAAGACAGGCGGCTTCAGACCGGTCCTGGACTTGTCTCCCCTCAACAAGTTTTCAAGGAAGATCCATTTCAAGATGGAAACGGCGGCCACCGTCAGGGCCTTTGTGCGCCAGGGAGACTGGGCCACCTCCATCGACTTACGCGATGCGTACTTCCATGTGTCGATTCACCCCAGCCGTTGCAAGTTCCTTCGTTTCGTTTGGCAAGGCCTTGTCTACCAGTTCCATTCCCTCCCTTTCGGCCTTTCCCTGGCGCCTTGGATCTTCACCAAGGTTACCAGGGAAATGGCAGCCCTAGCCAGGGCTCGGGGATTGAGGTTAAAGGTCTACCTCGACGACTGGCTGTTGCTTGCGTCGAGTCGCCAGTTGTCCTCCCAACAAACGGAGCTCCTTCTCAGTCTCTCCACGGCCCTGGGCTTCAACATCAACCAGGAGAAGTCGGATTTGGTCCCCTCTCAGCGGTTCAAATACCTGGGCATGATCTTCGACACCGAGTCGTTTCAGGTTTCTGCCACCCCGGAAAGAATTCTGTCTCTCTCCAACTTGGTGTCAGAACTTCTCGCAGCCCAGTCCACCTCCTTCAGACGGCTTCTGTGCCTCCTCGGTCAGATGGAGTCCGTCTCGGGCCTCCTTCCTTTAGGTCGCCTTCACAAAAGGCCTCTGCAACGCGAGGTCCTTGCTCGAGTGCGAGATCAGTCGGATTTCGATCAGGTGGTCCAGTTGGGCACCTGGTTCCGGGATTCGGTTTCCCAGTGGACGGACTCGGTGTGGATGAACAGTATGGTCCCAATCAGTCGTTTGGGGGCCCAGCTGTTCATCTGCACCGACGCTTCTCTCACCGGTTGGGGCGCGCATCTCGACTCCGAAGAGGTCTCTGGGAAATGGACCGAAGCGGAGTCAGAGCGTCACATCAACTGGCTGGAGCTGGAGGCCATTCGCCTGGCCCTCCTTCATTTCGCTCCAAGGCTTCACGGCAGGTGTGTGGTGATTTGTGGCGACAATTCCACCAGCCTGTCCTACCTGCGTCGTCAGGGAGGCACAAGGTCCGCTTCACTCTCCCTGACGGCGGAGGCGATTCTGCGGTGGGCTTTTTCTCTCGACATCTCCCTCACGGTCGAGTTTGTTCCGGGCAAACTCAATGTGGTGGCGGACCAGTTGAGTCGCTCGGACCAAATTCTGGCCACCGAATGGACCATTGCTCACCAGGCCTTGTCTCCTGTGTGGAGACTGTGGGGGAAACCCCTCCTCGACCTCTTTGCCACCAGGTTCACTGCCAGACTGAACCTATATGTTTCTCCAGTCAGGGACCCTCAGGCCTTTGCCAGGAACGCCTTCTCGTTCCCTTGGAAGGGCATGCTGATGTATGCCTTCCCCCCAACGGCTCTCATTCCTCGGGTGTTGGAGAAGTGTCTCCGAGAGCACCCGGACTTGATTCTTGTCACCCCGATGTGGCCCACAAGCCACTGGTTCCCAGAGCTCCTCGACATGGCGCAAGACGGTCCTCTTCCGCTCAATCTCACTCCCGCCACTCTTCTTCAGCCAAGAAGCGGGGTCGGACACCCTTGCCCTTCAAGGCTAAACCTGGTCGCATGGCGACTGTCCGTCTAGGCCTTCGCTCTCAGGGGTTTTCCACGCTCACCGTGGATCTGCTGGTCGCCTCTCGGCGTAAGTCTACAAACGATCTGTATGATCTTCGCTGGGCCACCTGGTTTGCGTTTTGTCAGGAGAGGAAGTTTGATCCGCTTCGTCCCTCAACGGTTCAGTTCGTGGAGTTCCTCTCTCACTTGCTTAGAACTAGGAACTTGTCCTCTCAAACCTTGTCAGGTTATAGGGCGGCCCTGATTAGCACGATCTCGTTGGCTTTAGGTTCCAAGTTTACGGAGAATCTCTCGGCCTTGCCAGTCTCTCACTTCCTGGACGCTGTGCGCCTCCAAGCCCCGTCCAGAACGGTCCAGTGTCCTCAGTGGGACATCTTTTTGGTTCTGGCTTTTCTCAGGGACAAATGTGAACCCCTGGAGTCGTTGTCTCTTAAGCTTCTGACTCTCAAGACAGTTTTTCTCATTTCACTCGCCACTGCCCGTCGCATCAGTGGTTTGCATGCTCTGAGTGGTCTCACCAAGGACGTCCAGTTCGAGGAGGACTTTTCGTCCGTCTCCCTTTCTTTCCTCCCGGAGTTCCGTGCAAAGAACCAGTCTGGTGATGTTTCCTCTCCCTTGGTCTCTATTTCGAGTCTTCGCTCCGTTCTGGGTCCTGATGATCGTGATATCTTCCTCTGCCCCGTTAGGGCTCTTCGTTCTTATCTGGCTCGTACAAAGTCCTTCAGAGGGGCTAAACGTCGCCTGTTCGTCTCCATTAACCCCAAGTACTGCAGCGATGTGGCTAAGGGTACTGTGTCCCGTTGGATCCTCGACCTCATTAAGTTGGCCTATGCCCGCTCTCTGGTTAGGCTACCTGATAACCCCATTCGCGCCCACGAGTTGCGGGCCATCAGCTCTTCCCTGGCGGTAGTCAAGGGTGTCCCTCTTGTGAAGGTTATGGCCTCAGCGTTCTGGAAATCGCAGAACACCTTTCTTCAGTTTTACCTGAGGGATATCTCCGCTCAGGGCGAAGACGACTCCTTTTCCATCAAGAAGGTGGTCGTTGCGCAGGTCCCGGTCTCCTTGTAGTGTGAGTACCGGTGTTTTTTGTGCCCCTGTTTTTTCTCTGTGTTCTTTGGTATATCATTGACATGACTGTTTGGGGGTGTTTATTTGCATATTTTCAGGGATGTTGTACATCTTTCGGGGGATTCTCTTAGGAGTGTTTCCCTCTTTTACTGATATGCTTTTGGGGTTGTTGGTGTGTCAGTTGGCACGCATCACCCTCCACCACGGTGGTAATCTGCAGTTGTTTTGAGTGTTGGTATAGTATGATTAAATTAGATTGGTGGATTTTGATTAATCCTACTATCTATTTAATTTAATACTTACCAACACTCAAAACAAAAAATGTTCCCTCCCAGCCTCCCTCCTGATGCGGGGCTGTAAAATTACACGAATGACATATCCGGTGTCCCAAGGGTGCGCGTCATACCCGGAAGTAAGGGGAGTCACTCCCGCTACTCCCTGCGGTATGGGTGCAGTCCCTTGGGGCCACTTTCGTTTTAGCTATTGCTAGGGTAAGGTTCCAGGTTGTTTTAGGCTAATGCAGTTGTTTTGAGTGTTGGTAAGTATTAAATTAAATAGATAGTAGGATTAATCAAAATCCACCAATCTTAGCTTTCTCATTGTTGTTTTTTTCTCATTGAGAGATCCTGATATTGTATTAGAATTGTTCTAAATTTGAACATGTTTGTGTGATTTTTTAATGTGATTTTTTGACTGTCAAAACTATTGCTTTGTATATTCTGAATATTTTGAACAATCCTACTTCTGACCACAGTAAGTGATAGCAAAACAAAACAAAATAAAAAATAAACAGTCAAACCCCTGTTATAAGAGCCTCTGTTAAAAGACCTGTTTTTGGCATGGTTGTTGTATCTTACTATGTGAAAACAACCTGTGTTCTAACTATATGAGACCCCTGCAATTTAAGCCCAATTTTTTCTGGCTTTTTGGAATCTTAAAATAGAGGTTTGGCTGTATTAATGATTTTATCTTATACACTTTTACATAATGTTTTGTTGTTGTTTTCCCCCAAAACTTTTAGTGTGAAATCGACAAAACTCCATTTTAATTTTGTGTGTGTAACATTGTCTATGGTTGACTGAAAACCAAGTCAAGCAACAACACAACCATCTCGGTGGTAGCAAACGCCATAATTTGTGTACAGACGGGAGCAGTGTGGTGA
>CM065690.1:34227123-34261487 GCA_017654935.2 Phymorhynchus buccinoides
AATCAGGCATCAGAATAGGTCTCAAGGCCAATTCCTCTGAAATCAAGTGGTACAAACACTGAAATCAGTTCCCAACATCACCAAAAAGGCTTAATATAGTGAAAAATCACTTTAAAATTATATTCAACACAAACGATAACACTGAATAAAAAGGCACAACCTCTGACAAGAGGGCGTACATGCATGCTGCAACTTCCCACCCAAACCTTCGACAACTGCCGAAATTTTGCACTTCGTACCTAGAAAAATGGTGGCATGGAGAAATAAACCGGAAGTATTCATTCAAGGGACATCACTCGAAGTGATACCTTTGATAGCAGACGACACAGTAGCGAGTACGGCTCAAACGCAATGCCTTCTTTCAATTTCTTCTTCTTTTTTCGCACTCGTTCAGCGGAAATGCTGATTTTTTTGTTGCTGACCGTAATAGCGTATCAGAGGTCTCAAAACGTAATAATTACGGAAAAATCTGTAGGGAAAACAGGTCTGTAATGCTCAGACATCAACAGAAACATGCCCCTCTCCCAGGCCTCACCTCCAGGATCAGTGGCCTCTGTCCAGCCATCAAAGGCCCCTGTGACTGTCCACCTCGGCCATGAGCAGGCGTCGAATGGCCCTGACGTCGTAGTAGGCGGGACCCTCCCCCCCGTCGCCCACCTCGTGGCTGCTCAGCACCCCCTCCATCACCTTGGGGTTGAAGAACTGCAGCTGAAGCTCCGGCGGGAACTGGTAGGAGAAGGAGACCGTGTCCAGGAGGGACAGCAGTTTGCTCCTCATCTGTTTGCCTGCACAGTGCATGTTAACCAGGTTTGACAGAATGCATACTATGTGCAAAGGTGTGGTTTAGTTAGCTACCCACTTCTGTGAGCTAAAAGAGTAAAAGAAAACGTCTCGCCTAAACAGTTCTTACATCACGCCTCTAAAAGTTTCACATGCTCGACTCAGCTTAAACTCCCTTTCACTGCCAGAGGAAAACAAACTAAATTATTGAAAATTTTTCCTATTTAGATTAAATAAATATTTGTAAAACAGTGACTAACGTTGTTGATAGATAACCCTCTAATGTGGACTAGAAGTACTGTTCTGAGATATCTTGTCCGACGACTTGTCTAAAACAAAACACACGATAATCTCCAGGAATACTATGACATCATAAGTGTATAACATAATCACATTGACATCGATAAACGCCACTTGCTAGTAGACATGGTGACTGAAGGGCAGGGGAATGGGCTACAACACGTAAAACAGTCCCTGCATATTACCCCCTTTGACTGCCAGAGAAAATTATTAAAGGAAAAAATCATTGGGCAAATCATGCCATTAAAAGACAACTGATAGAGACGGTCTGGAAAAAAATGGTCTGGGGATATAGATCTATTGATTGTGCAAGAGCAAAAGCCAGCATATCAGGGTTATTCCTCTTCATCTGATGACAATCATCGGTGATGTCATCAGGTACGTTGGTGACAGTCAAGGGGTTAATGAATACTGACAACATGGCTCACCTATTTGGCAAGTTTACAATGCCAGACATCAATAAATTATCCCAGAAATCTACAGTAGTCTAAGATTACTGGATTCTCACCGGCCAGAGCAGAAGAAGCAGCCAGACGTGACTGGTCAATGTCCCAGCCAGGAACGTCCCCTTCGTCAAGACCTCACAGGACGCAACACTGGAACAGCAAAGGCACTGACCGTTCAGCAGCAATCACTGCAAAATCTACATACTGTGCAAGATGGTGATATTTCTTCTTTTTTTTTTTTGCTGTCCCATCTTCGGGGCCGTACAGTCTTCTGTTGCTCCTACGCCGCTCATTCCGAATCCCAATTCGCAGCCCCACCCCGGCTTGTTCAGGTCGCAGAAATCTGAGACCAGCAGTTCACAGGGGGGAGGAGCGAATCTATGTTAGACAGTCAGGAGGCAAACCAACCGAGGAGACACCATATTGTCACTGCATTTCAAATCATACAACATTATCATTGTGTTTTCTGGAGTAACGATAAGTGATGTAATACAATCGGTACATTGTTACTTTTCTTAAATATAACAATACTATTTATACTAATTATAGTGAGAATCGGACAATGACGGTGTAAAACGACTAACATATCAGTACACAGCATTTCTGTTCAGTCTTTCGGATGAGACAATAAACCGAGGTCCTTTGTGCTCATGCACTTAACAACACGCTAAACCCGGTGGCAACGAAAAAAGTTGTTATTTGGTCAAAAATTTAAAACCCTCCCCCTCTTTTCCTTCCTCATCAATCATCACAAACAAAACATCGCATGCAAAACAACAACCCACACAAAAACCGAGTGGCGCGCCTCTGGCAGCGACGAGCTCTCCAGGTGGGAGCAACCCCGATTTTCACAGATATGTCTCTGTGTGACTATAAAGTACCTAATAAATAATAATAAATATAAATCAGACAGAAAAAAGTACACACACAGGGTTTTCATCATTCAAAAGCGAAAACCAACAACAAAAGCAAACATATATTCAAGACAACAGTGACTAGTTAAAAAAGACAACATAAATATTCATGAAGACAAAAACTACAAAAGCCCTTGGCCTTCCCCACTTCACACCCAACATTTTCTCACCCACCTTGGGTCTGCTCATCATCATCATCGTCCCCCAGAAGCAGACGTATCAGGCGCTGGCAGTGGGAGCGCTGTCGGTTGAGGGAGGTCAGCCTGAGCTCAATGGCCACCGTCTTCAGCAGCCACGCCTGGTGAGGTGCCACCGACACTCCTGTTAAAAACAAAGTCAGGGGCTTCATGCATACACTGGGCTTAAAATGTAAGTCTGAGACTATAGCAGTAGATATTAACCTCTTGATTCAAGAGGCGGGTTTAGATTTTTTCTGTATGGTTTTAATCTTAGATTGATGCAATCCTCTCAGGGAAACAATATTGCTATGACTAATCTTATAATAATTATTTCTTGTTCAATATTAGTCCGCAGACAAACAGCTAAGCACCATGAAGTACACGGCTACAACTTCCGTCCATACCCAACGTCAACCTCTGCCCAATTTGCAGAGATAATTTTCTTTCAGGCGGAGGATTGGGGGGGCCTTATGACATTTTCGGTGGGGACAAGCGGAGCTGTTTCCGTGCCTTGCCATACTCACTATATTCGCTCTGCTCGAAGGGCAGGTGCCTGAGCTGCTGGAAGAGGAAGTCGTGGGTGGAGCTGTTTCCATACCTGTGCCATACTCACTATATTCGCTCTGCTCGAAGGGCAGGTGCCTGAGCTGCTGGAAGAGGAAGTCGTGGGTGGTGCTGTTTCCATACCTGTGCCATACTCACTATATTCGCTCTGCTCGAAGGGCAGGTGCCTGAGCTGCTGGAAGAGGAAGTCGTGGGTGGTGCTGTTTCCATACCTGTGCCATACTCACTATATTCGCTCTGCTCGAAGGGCAGGTGCCTGAGCTGCTGGAAGAGGAAGTCGTGGGTGGTGCTGTTTCCATGCCTGTGCCATACTCACTGTATTCGCTCTGCTCGAAGTGCAGGTGCCTGAGCTGCTGGAAGAGGAAGTCGTGGGTGGTGCTGTTTCCATGCCTGTGCCATACTCACTGTATTCGCTCTGCTCGAAGGGCAGGTGCCTGAGCTGCTGGAAGAGGAAGTCGTGGGTGGTGCTGTTTCCATGCCTGTGCCATACTCACTATATTCGCTCTGCTCGAAGGGCAGGTGCCTGAGCTGCTGGAAGAGGAAGTCGTGGGTGGTGCGCAGGTAGCGCAGGGTGGGCGCGGAGGTGTCGCGCTGGGCGCACAGCTGATACACCAGCTGGTAGGCCAGCTCCGCCAGGCGAGGCGTGTCCTGCAGGCACTGGGGGCCTCCCCCATACCCCCCTCCTCCCCCAGCCTCCACACCTCGTTGAAGCGTGTTCAGTATGGCGTGCAGGCACGTGCGCGGCTGCCCCATCACACCTGCTCACACAGGAAAAGTTTGTTTTCCCCCATCATGTACTTCTGAGTGGTTAAAAACGTACTGAAAAAAATAGAGGGATGATAAAAATAGCGCAAAAAGATTCTCAAACAAATAGCATAAAAAGTGTCTCATGTGATTATTGGAGAAAGAGAAAACCAATCAATTTGGAGGAGAGTTGATGTGATCCAACGAAGCCAGCACACAAAGTTTGTCTATGGTTGTAAAATTCCAAGAAGTGGAAGTCGTAAGTCATGCTTCAGAGGAATGGTTTCTTCAAAGATCGCTCAAGCAGTTTCCTGTCAATTATGAACGCAGATACATGCTCATGCTGTTGTTATGCGCCTAACTAGAGGAACAGTTAGGCTCAGCATTGCTCTCAGTCTTCGGATGGAAAAAAACCTTTGTAAGTTTCTAAAAAAAAAAGCACAGCTCTCGTCCCATTCTAATGTACTCCCGTTCTGTTAGAACATTCTGGGAGTACAACAAAGACAGGAGAATGGGGACCAGTAAGGCAGAAAGGTAGTAGAGAAGACAGTAAGCAAAGGGTCCAAAGAGAGTGACAGATTAGAGGAGGTTACAAGCACAGAACTTACCAGAAGGCGGAGGAACTATTTGTACAAAATAACACACCCACACCCACGGGGGAATAGAGGGTCTTATAAGGGTTTGAGTGTATATTTAATTAATTTAATATATGGCTTGATGACGGTTGGTTGATGATTCATTCCACATGCTCTCTTTGTAGCCGAGCGGGACGTACGTTAAACCTAACTTTGATTAATTATTTCTTACACTATACACACAGAGCGCTATGGTACCTGGGTCCTGCAGGCTGGTCTTGGCGATGGGCTTCTGGACGTGGAATCCCAGCAGCCAGTGTGCCAGATTGGGGGCGGGGGCCTGCAGGCACTGCAGCAGCAGCCTCACCACGTACTGCCGGCTCAGGTTCTGCACGTGGCCCACGCTCCACGTCTCTGGGGCGGGGGAGAAAAACCAAGGCATCGTCATGAGTTATGACGGTGGTGGATACAGCCAGTGGCCCATATTACTACAGTGGAACATCCCTTATAACACCTTCAAAAATCATACAAAACGATGTCTTAGCCCTCTCATCGCCACTGTCGCCTCTCGGCACCACAATGATTTTAAGACCCATGTGTAACACACTGGTATCCAGTGACTTTATGTTCTTAATTTTGGGAGGTAAGGAGAGGCCCTATTTATGCATGTCACAGAGGAATCCCAAATATTGCAAACAAAATATTTTCTCTACACGGGTAAGTTTAATGGTAAAATTTGGCTGAGGAATGGCTAGCGTTGAAAGGGTTAAATGGGAGGGAGTTGTATAAGGGAGGTAATTGTAAAAACACTTACAAAGAAGGGCAATGTCTCAGAGAAGTAGGTCTAAGTGGGAGGGAGTCTTATAATGGGGAGTCTTATAAGGGAGGTTCCACTGTATTTAATCATTATCATCATTACATTTTTGAAGGAGGTCCAGGTTACATAGCGAAGTAGCTTATAATCCGTGAATTACGGGTACATGTTAGGCCAAAATTACTATGGAATCCTTTCAGTGTTGATTTACAGTAGAAAAAAATTCATAGAACTTTTTCCAACATGTAGATGAATTTTTTTGTTTGTTGAAATCCTATGAATCCTTTCTTTTTTTGCCGCTGTATTGAATGCAAAGTACAGCAACAGTAGAAAATGTACATGAAATCTTTTGCAGTAAATGAATTGTTTTTGAAATCCAATGAATCCTTTCTTTTTTGGCCGCTGTACTGAATGCACAGTATAGCTACAGTAGAACATTTTCATGACACTTTTTGCATCATGTAAATGAATTGCTGTTGATGAAATCCTATGAATCCTTTCTTTTTGGCCGCTGTACTGAATGCACAGTATAGCTACAGTAGAACATTTTCATGACACTTTTTGCATCATGTAAATGAATTGCTGTTGATGAAATCCTATGAATCCTTTCTTTTTGGCCGCTGTACTGAATGCAAAGCATAGCAACAGTAGAACATTTTCATGACACTTTTTGCATCATGTAAATTAATTGTTGTTGAAAACCTATGAATCCTTTCTTTTTTGGCCGCTGTATCGAATGCAAAGCATAGCAACAGTAGAAAATTTTCATGAAACTTTTTGCATCATGTAGATGAATTTTTGTTGTATTTGTTGAAATCCTATGAATCCTTTCTTTTGGGGCGGCTGTACCGAATGCAAAGTGCAGCAGAATACCTTCAGGGCACACTGTTTCTGGCACGGCCTCCTCCGGTTCCTCCGGACAGTCACTTTCCAGGCACTCCACGAAACCATGCAGCAACTCTTGGCTCGTTTTCTGCAACCATCATAGCGCACAACAGAACAATTAATTTAAAAAAGAAAAAGAAACAAAGCAAAACAACAAAAGCAAGCAAGCAAAAACAAAAACATCTTAGAATACAAAACCCCCCACTTAATATGTGTCAGGACTCGAGATTTACTGCGCAAACAGCAATCATCAGAAGCTAATTTTAGCAATGACGTTCAAGTTAACGTTGGTTTCGACACAAACATACTCTACTTTTGAATAATAAAGGGGGGAAAATGTGATAGCATAGAGTACTAACAGGTTGGTTGGGTACGCGCGTACGCCCCCCCCTGAAATTATACAGATTGTAGAGAAATCACGTCATGCTTGCGTCATTGTTTGCATCATTTTGAGTGGTACGCAACCCCCCTTGGTACTCTAGCTACTCGATACCAAAATAATTGAATTTTAACAATGACTGGCCAGTGCAAGCATGCAAAATGTACGTTAACGTTTTCCCTGGTCACGTGAAGCAAAGCTGCAGATTGTACAAACTGCACTGGTACTTACAGCATCAGCAGTGAAAAGGTTGATGAGGTCTGACTGTATGGGGGCCAGCTGACAAACCACACACAGGATCTTCACAGTCGCCAGGGCATGGTGAGACAGGGTGCTGTTGAAGATCACAAACCTGAAACAGCATAACAATCCTTTATTATCAATAAATAAATGTGAAGCCCTAAAAAACCCTCTTTCAACAACCAGTGGATGTTTACTCCATCAAATCTAAGTATAAAAACAGCAAAATGGAAAAGTGTCATTTAAAGGAAAGCTTGGCAATTTAACAATCATGCAGCAAAATTTGTTATGATTTTCACATTTTGAGAAAATAGTTGTAGTTATAGTATGTGGTGTTTCATCCTGATAAAGCAAGGTAGTTATATTTTCATGAAACACACACACACAGACAGTTCTGAAGCACAGTTATCATTTGACCCTCCCAATATCAATTGTGCCAAGTTCCGCTTGAAATCAATGATTCAGCTTCTTTGTGCAGTTCTGATGATAGAATACTATACGTAGGTAAGACTTGTTAAAAGATCCCCCTCCCCTTATAAAATAACAATGTGCTCAAATGAATTCTCAAATTCACCACTGTATGTTGTTTCAATTATTTTTTATTTTTTTGTCAAAGAACAGGAATGGTGATTTTTTTTTTACAGCAGCCACCACTCACAAGGACAATCTTTGATACTCATCGTAACTCCCATCAATGAACTCACTTGGCGACATTGACCAGGTATTTTTACAGCAGCCACCACTCACAAGGACAGTCTTTGATACTCATCGTAACTCCCATCAATGAACTCACTTGGCGACAGTGACCAGGTAGTTTTACAGCAGCCACCACTCACAAGGACACAACCTTTGATCCTCATCGTACCTCCCATCAATGAACTCACTTGGCGACAGTGACCAGGTAGTTTTACAGCAGCCACCACTCACAAGGACAGTCTTTGATACTCATCGTAACTCCCATCAATGAACTCACTTGGCGACAGTGACCAGGTAGTTTTACAGCAGCCACCACTCACAAGGACACAACCTTTGATCCTCATCGTACCTCCCATCAATGAACTCACTTGGCGACAGTGACCAGGTAGTTTTACAGCAGCCACCACTCACAAGGACAGTCTTTGATACTCATCGTAACTCCCATCAATGAACTCACTTGGCGACAGTGACCAGGTAGTTTTACAGCAGCCACCACTCACAAGGACACAACCTTTGATCCTCATCGTACCTCCCATCAATGAACTCACTTGGCGACAGTGACCAGGTAGTTTTACAGCAGCCACCACTCACAAGGACAGTCTTTGATACTCATCGTAACTCCCATCAATGAACTCACTTGGCGACAGTGATCAGGTAGTTTTACAGCAGCCACCACTCACAAGGACACAACCTTTGATCCTCATCGTACCTCCCATCAATGAACTCACTTGGCAACAGTGACCAGGTAGTCTGGGCGGCGTGTCTTGGGGTTGATGCTGAGCAGCAGCCTCTCCATGGAGGTGATCATTCTTCAGGTGACGGTAAGCATAAGGATACTGGGCGCACGTCAGATCCCTCGCATCGCGAATTGTAGAAAGCGTGTAGGGGGACGAGGAGTGCTGTTGATTTATATCTTATCCTGCTTCTCCGCGGCCCCCACCACCATGTGAAGGCACAGCAGGGTGGCCCGGCGTAGCCCATCCTGGGTACCAGGATGACTGGCGTAGGACTCGAACTGGCCGATGCCTTCTTCCAGGATGTGCATCACCTGGAAACAACCCAACAAATATTAGATGCTGACACCACCATGTGAAGGCACAGTAGGGTGGCCCGGTGCAATAAATGGTACTCCTCAGCAATAGAAGGGATGATAACTTGGGTTATATTGGTGGTGAGTGTTGCAAATACTGTTTGTTTCTGAAAAAACCTTAACCCTTTCACTGCCAGCCATATTTCAGCCCAAAAATGTCCATTAAAATTGACCTGGGAAGAGAACAAAAATCCATCTGCAGTATTGGGGATTCTTCTGTGACATATATAAAATAGAGTCTATCCTTACTTCACAAAACTAAGACAATAGGGTCTTTGGATAATAGACCCCAATTTGATGCCTTTTAGTGACATAGGTGTTAAAAATCACTGTGGTGCTAAAATGCGACTTCGGCGGTGAAAGGGTTAAACCTTTGCCGGATAAACTGATCACAAGGATGGAAGGAAGGTGCAGAGTGTCTAAGGCGTTCGCCAGCAAATTCAATGCATGAGTGACCCAGGTTCAAATCCCAGCCTCGCCCTTTCTTTCCAATTCGACGAGCAATCGAACTGAACAGCGAGTCCTTTGGATGGGAACTTAGAGCAAGTCTGACCCATGCGCTTTACGCACTAAAAAGCCCATGGCAGCTAAAAACCCATGGCCTGGTATGAACCAAATTTGATAGCAAGGTTTTCCAAGTTCGCCCTCCTCCCCTTCTCACTCTCACCCACCCCTAAAAAAAAAAAGGATGGCATTGCACAATCAGCGATGTGCTCTCCAGGTGAGAGCAGCCTGAAAACAGCAACTGGAAAACACCAAAATATCAATACAGTGGAACCTCCCTTATAAGACCTTCAAAAATCATCCAAAATGAGGTCTTATAAGGGAGGGGTCTTATAAGGGAGGTAATTTTAATACTTACAAAGAAGGGCAATGTCTCAGAGAAGTAGGTCTTATATGGGAGGGAGTCCTATAATGGGAGGTCTTATAAGGGAGGTTCCACTGTACCAATTACCATTTTGAAGAGTGGCGAGTCGTTGAGCATGTGCACGAGGATGGTGAAGCCCGGGGCCTTGCTGGCAGGGAGGGTGGTCCCCGAGGGCAGCTCCAGCAGCTCCTCCCTCAGGTCCTCCTCCCCAACCTCGTGCTCCCTCAGCAGCTTGTGCAGGATCTCCAACACGCCTGTCGCTACCTCCCACTGAAAGCAGACACAAAGTCAAACGAGTTCTGTATGGTATTGGTGAGAACAGGGAGGGGAGCTGGGGGGGCAGGGACGAATGAGAGAGAGAGGGGGGGGGGAGAGAGAGGGGACAGAGAGAGAATATACCATATTTTAGGAACTATCAGGGCTCCCAGGGACCCCCATTTGGGGGTCTATGAAGTACTAAAATTCTAAAGGACCCTCTAAAAGAATGTGCAGGGGGGCCCAGGGATGCACTAGAAAAATTCTTTTTAGCATTTTTGCAATGCCACTGGGACCCTCTATCCTGCCTCAAGGACCCTCTATACTGTAAGTGAAGGAGTCCCTGGGACCCCTTGTTTTGTGGGACGATTGGGAGCCCTGGACTATAAGGCGATACTTTTTTCCCAGTCCCAGTGTAAGATCCCTGTACCTTATAATTAATATGTCTACTAATATATAGTAAGAAAACATAACAAAATCTGAATTTTGTATAAAATTTAGGGTGTGTGCCTTATAATAAAACAAAATACTGTACATGACATCATGTTCCTTTAGCAGCTTGTACCAGATCTCTAGCATACCTGTCGCGACCTTTCACTGACAGCAGAAATCTAAGAAAAATCTGCCAAGTCCTGGGAGGCAACATGACTCACGAGCGATTCACAATGCAGAAAAAGAACAAAAAAAGAAAAAAATGACCACAGAAAAGACCTCCCACTCCCAGCAGGACTTGGCAGATTTTTCTTAGATTTTGCGTTCAGTGAAAGGTCGCGACAGGTATGCTAGAGAATCTGGTACAAGCTGCTAAAGGGAACATGATTTCATGCTACAGTATTTTTTTTAATTATAAGGCACCCACCTAAATGTTATACAAAATTCAGATTTGTTATGTTTTCTTACTATATATTAGTAGACATATAATTATAAGGTACAGGGATCTTACACTGGAAAAAAAAAGTATCGCCTTAAGTCCAGGGATCCCAATCGTCCCACACAAACAAGGGGGTCCCAGGGACTCCTCACTTACAGTATTAGAGGGTCCTGACGCGCAAGGATGGAGGGTCCAGTGCATTGCACAAATCCTAAAAAAAGTTCTAGTGCATCCCTGGGCCCCCCCCTGCACATCTTTAGAGGGTCCTTTAGGAATTTTAGTTCTTCATAGAGCCCAATGGGGTCCCGGGAGCCTGATAGTCCATAACAATATGGATATTCTCTCTCTGTCCCCTCTCTCGCCCCCCCTCTCTCTCTCATTGTCCCTGCCCCCCAAGCCCCTCCCTGTGCTCACCATACCATACAGAACTCGTTTAGACTTTGTGTCTGCTTTCAGTGGGAGGTGAGCGAACAGGCGTGTTGGAGATCCTGCACAAGCTGTGAGGGAGCAAGAGGTTGGGGAGGAGGACCTGAGGGAGGAGATGTGGAGCGCCTCAAGGACCACCTCCCTGCCAAGCAAGGCCCCGCGGCTTCACCATCCCGTGAACATGCTCAACGACTCGCACCTTCAAAATGGTCATGGTACAGTGGAACCTCCCTTATAAGACCTTACCATTATAGGACTCCCTCCCATAAAGACCTACTTCTCTGAGACATTCTTTCTTTGTAAGTATTGAATCACCTCCTTATAAGACCGCTCCCTTTAAGACCCAAGTGGATAATTTTTGAAGGTATGTAAGGGAGGTTCCACTGTATTGATATTCTTGTGTTTTCCAGTTGCTTTGTTTCAGGCTGCTCTCACCGGAGAGCAAATCGTGAGTGTGCAATGCCATCCTTTTTTTTTTTGGGGCGTGGGTGAGAGTGAGAAGGGAGGAGGGCGAATTGGGAAAACATTGCTATCAAATTTGGTTAACCAGGCCAGTGTTTTTAGCTGCCAGGGCTTTTTAGTGCGTATAAAGCGCATGGAGTCAGACTGCTTATAAGTTCCCATCCAAAGACTCGCTGTTCAGTTCGATTGCTCGTCGATCGAATTGGAAAGAAAGGGGCAGAGGCTGGGATTTGACCTGGGTCACTTCATGCATTGAATTTGCTGGCGAACGCCTAGACACTCTGCCACCTTCCTTCCATCATTGTGATCAGTTTTATAACGGCAAAGGTTTAACCCTTACGCCGAAGTCGCATGTTTTAGCACCACAGTGATTTTTAAACCTATGTCACTAAAAAGGGCATCAAATTGGGGTCTATTATCCAAAGACCCCATTGTTTAGTTTGGGGAGGTAAGCGATAGACCTTATTGTATATAGTACAGAAGAATCCCCAATATGCAGATGGATTTGTTCTCTACCCACTGTATATTTAATTGACATTTTTGGCTGAATCTGGCTGGCAGTGAAAGGTTAGGTTTTCAGAAAACAAAACAGTATTTGAACTCAACACCAAATAACCAGTTATCATCCCTTCTATTGCTGAGAGGTACCATTTAATTGCACCGGGCACCTACTGTGCATTCACATGGATGTGTCAGCATCTAATATTTTT
This sequence comes from Phymorhynchus buccinoides, assembly GCA_017654935.2. Classification (NCBI taxonomy): domain Eukaryota; kingdom Metazoa; phylum Mollusca; class Gastropoda; order Neogastropoda; family Raphitomidae; genus Phymorhynchus; species Phymorhynchus buccinoides. The sequence continues at coordinate 34,239,322 of CM065690.1, forward strand.
GGGGTTGTTCCCAGGTCGATGCAATCCTGAAGAAGGGCATCGGCCAGTTCGAGTCATACGCAGTCATCTTGTACCAGGATGGGCTACGCCGGGCCCCCTGCTGTGCCTTTCACATGGTGGTGGGGGCCGCGGAGAAGCAGGAGGGACTGGAGGGGCTGGTGAGCCAGTCTCGTCGTTCCCTGATGAATCACCTACATCGGAGAGCTGCTGCTCAGCACAACCCAGACACGCCGCCCAGCTACCTGGTCCCTGTTGCCAGTCAGTTCATGATGGGAGGTACGATGAGGATCAAAGGTTGTGTCCTTGTGAGTGGTGGCTGCTGTAATATACTGATCACTGTCGCCAAGTGAGTTCATTGATGGAGTTACGATGAGTTATCAAAGGACTGTCCTTGTGAGTGGTGGCTGCTGTTAAAACTACCTGGTCACTGTCGCAAGTGAGTTCATTGATGAGGAGGTACGATGAGGATCAAAGGTTGTGTCCTTGTGAGTGGGGGTGCTGTATAAACCTACCTGGTCACTGTCGCCAAGTGGAGTTCATCGAGGGAGTTACGATTTGAGTACAAAGACTGTCCTTGTGAGTGTGGTCTGCTGTAAAACTACCTGTCACTGTCGCCAAGTGGTTCATGATGGGAGGTACGATGAGTGATCAAAGTTGTGTACTGTAGTGGTGGCTGCTGTAAAAACTACCTTGTTCACTGCGCCAGGGGAGTTCATTGATGGGAGTTACGGATGAGTATCAAGACTGGTCCTTGTGAGTGGTTGGCTGCTGTTAAAACTAATCTTGTCACTGTTCGCCAAGTGGTTCATTGATGGGAGGTACGATGAGGATCAAAGGTTGTGTCCTTGTGAGTGGTGGGCTGCTGTTAAAACTACCTAGGTCACTGTCGCCAAGTGAGTTCATTGATGGGAGTTACGAGAGTATCAAAGACTGTCCTTGTGAAGTGGTGGCTGCTGTAAAAATACCTGGTCACTGTCGCAAGTGGTCATTGATGGGAGTGTTCGATGAGTATCAAAGATGCCTTGTGAGTGGTGGCTGATGTAAAAAAAAAAATCACCATTCTGTTCTTGACAACAAAAAAAAAATAATGAACAACATACAGTGGTGAATTTGAGGAATTATTTGAGCACATTGTTAATTTTTAAGGGAGGGGGATCTTTAACAAGTATACCTACGTTTAGTATTCGATCATCAGAACTGACAAGAAGCGAATCATTGATTCAAGCGGAACTTGGACAATTGATATTGGGAGGGTCAAAATGATAAACTGTGCTTCAGAAAATTGTCTGGGTTGTGTGTGTTTTCATGCCAATATATATACCTTGCTTTATCAGGATGAAAAACCACATACTATAACTACAACTATTTTCTAAAATGTGAAAAATACATAAAAAATTTTGCGATGATTGTTTAAAAATTGCAAGCTTTCTTTAAATGACACTTCCATTTTGCTGTTTTTATACGTAGATTTGATGGAGTAAACATCCGTAACTGGTTGTGAAAGAGGGTTTTTTAGGGCTCACATTTTATTTATTGATAATAAAGGATTGTTATGCGTTTCATGGTTTGTGATCTTCAACATCACCCTGTCTCATCCATGCCCCCTGGCGAATGTGAAGTCCTGGTGTGGTTTGTCAGCTGGCCCCCATACAGTCAGACTCATCAAACTTTCACTAGTTGATGCGTAATAACAGTGCAGTTTGTACAATCTGCAGCTTTGCTTCACGTGACCAGGGGAAACGTTAACGTTACATTTTGCATGCTTGCACTGGCCAGTATGTAAAATTCAATTATTTTGGTATCGAGTAGCTAGAGTACCAAGGGGGGTTGCGTACCACTCAAAATGATGCAACACATGACGCAAGAATGACGTGATTTCTCTACAAATCTGTATTATTTCAGGGGGGGGCAGTAGCGCGTACCCAACCCAACCTGTTGTACTCTATGCTATCACATTTTCCCACCTTTATATTCAAAAGTAGAGTATGTTGTGCGAAAAACCAACGTTAACTGAACGTCATTGCTAAAATTAGCTTTGTGGATGCTGGTTGCGCAGTAAATCTCGAGTCAGACACATATGAGGGGGGGGTTGTTGTCTTAGAGTTTTTGTTTTTGCTCGATTGTTTTGTTGTTGCTTTGTTCTTTTTCTTTTTTAAATTAATTGTTCTGTTGTGCGCTATGATGGTTGCAGAAACGGAGCCAGAAGTTGCTGCATTGGTTGTCGTGGAGTGCCTGGAAAGTGACTGTCCGGAGGAAACGGAGGAGGCCGTGCCCGAGAAAACAAGTGGCCCTGAAGTATCTGCTGCACTTTGCATTTCGGTACAGCCGCCCCAAAGAAAGGATTCATAGGATTTCAAACAAATCCAACAAAAATTCATCTACATGATGCAAAAAGTTCATGAAATTTTATAATGTTGCTATGCTTTGCATTCGTACAGCGGCCAAAAAGAGAGAAAGAGATTCATAGGTTTTCAACAAAATTTAATTTAACATGATGCCAAAGTGTCATGGACAAATGTTTCTACTGTTGCTTATGCTTTTGCATTCAGTACAGCCGCCCAAAAGAAAGGATTTCATGGATTTCATCAACAGCAATTAATTTCATGTGCAAAAAAGTGTCATGAAAAATGTTTCTACTGGTTGCTACATCTTTGCCTTCCCCGGTACAGCCGCCCAAAAAAGAAAGGATTCCATAGGATTTTTCATCAACAGCACTTAATTTACATGTAATGCGAAAGTGTCATGAAACATGTTTCTACTGTTGCTATACTGTGCAATTCAGTACAGACCCGCCCCAAAAAGAAAGGAATTCATATGATTTTCCATCAACAGCATAATTTTACCTGATGGCAACAAGTGGTCAATGAAAAAATGTTCTACTGTAGCCTATCCTGTGTCTTCAGTACAGCGCCCCAAAAGAAAAGGATTCATTGGAGTTGTCAAAACAATCAATCTATTTTAACCATACTTTACCACACTTTAAAACATGGTGCATTGACCTCCCATAATGACCTGGAAAGTGCTTATACCAAAAGACTACAGTAAACGTGAAACGTAGGGCGTGACGTCAATCCCCCGCGCCGGATATTGGGGTGCGATTTTTATCCCCCCCCTACCATCCGTGCAGGCCGAGGCCCGGCCAAACGAAGGATTCATTGTAAATTTCAAAAAACACTTCCATTTTTACTGCAAAAGATTATTCATGTACAATTTTCTACTGTTTCTGGTACTTTTGCATTTCAATACGGGCGCAAAAGAAGAAAGGATTCAAGGATTTCAAATCAAACAAAAAAAATTTTCATCTACATGTTGAAAAAAGTTTTATTATTGAATTTTTTCTTCTACTGTAAATCAACAACTGAAAGGATTCCATGTAAATTTTTTGGCCTACCCATGTACCCGTAATTCAACGGATTACAGCTACTTCTGCTATGTAGCCTGGACCTCCCTTCAAAAATGTAATGATGATAATGATAATACATTTGTACCCCATCACCTTATAAGACTCCCCATTATAAAAACTGCCCCCCCCCCACCTCCCACTTACCCACCTACTTTCTCTGAGACATTGCCCTTCTTTGAAGTGTTCATTACCTCAAGTATACAACTCCCTCCCCATTTAACCCTTTTCACGCTAGCACATGTCTCAGACCAAATTTTACCAATTCAAACTTATTCCGTGTAGAGAAAATATTTTTTTGTCCTGCAATATTTGGGATTACCTCTGTGACATGCATAAAATAGGGCCCTCTCCTTACCTCCCATAATTAAGAACATACGGTCACTGGATACCAGTGGGTGACCATGGTTCCTTAAAATCATTGTGGTGGCCCGGGCGACAGTGGGCGATGAGAGGGCTTTAAGACATCGTTTTTCGGATTTGTTTTGAAGGTGTTTTTCTATAAGGTATTGTTGGTTCCACTGTGTAATATTGCCCACTGGGCTTTGTATCCACCACCGTCCATACCTCATGACCGATGCCTTGGGTTTTTTCTCCCCCCCGCCCGCAGAGACCGTGGAGCGTGGGCCACGACATGAACTAGCCGTGCAAAGTAACTTGTGAATGCTGCTGCTGCATGCCTGCCGGCCCCCGCCCCCCAAAACTGGCACACTGGCTGCCTGGGAGTTCCACCGTCCTGCCAGAAAGCCCATCGCCAAGAACCAGTCTGCTAGGACCCGTACCATAGTGAGCTCTTGTGGGGTGTATAGTGTAGAAAGTAATTAAGTCAAAGTTCGTTTGTTAACGTACGTACCCCCGCTCGGCCTACAAAGAGAGCAATGTGAGAAATGAATCACATCCAACCAACCGTCATCAGCATATATTAATTAATTAAATATAATCTCAGACCCTTTATAGACCCTCTAATTCCCCCGTGGGTGTGGGGGTAGTTGTTATTATTTTTGTACAACATTAGTTCCTGCCCGCCTTCTGGAAATTCTGTGCTTGTAACCTCCTCTATCTGTCCCCCACTCCTCTTTTTGACCCTTTTGCTTACTGTCCCCTTCTCTAACTACCTTTCTGCCTTACTGGTCCATTTTCCTGCCTTTTTTGTACTCCCAGAAATTTCTAACAGAACCTGATTACATTAGAATGGGACGAGAGCTGTGCTTTTTTTTAGAACTTTTAACAAAGAGTTTTTTCCATCCGAAGACTGACATGCCTGGAGCCTAACCTTTTTTTCTTAGTTTGGCGCATAACAACAGCATGACCCATTTATCTGCGTTCAATATTGGACCAGGGAAACTGCTTGCGCGATCTTTGAAGAAACCATTCCCTCTGGAAAGCATGACTTACGACTTCCACTTCGATGAATTTAACAACCATAGACATTCTTTGTGTTGCTGGCTTCGTTGGAATCACATCAACTCCTCCTCCAATTGATTGGTTTTTCCTGCCTTTCTCCAATAATCACATGAGACACTTTTTTTATGCTATTTTGTTTGAGTACCTTTTTGCGCTATTTCTAATCTCCCTGTTTTGTTTTTCAGTACGTTTTATTATAAAACCACTCAGAAGTACCTGATTGGTATACCAAACTTTTCTTGTGTGGAGCAGTGTGATGGGGGCAGCCGCGGCACAGTGCACCTGCCCGCCCTAACTGACACGCTTCCAACTGGGATGTTGGAGGCCTGGGGGAGGAGGGGGTATGGGGAGAGCCCCCCAAGTGCCCTGCAGAAACAACGCCCTCGCCTGGCGGAGCTTGCCTACAGCCTGTGCTCGCTGTGCCGCCCTACGCGACACCTCCGCGCCACAACCTGCTCTACCTTTCCGCACCACCCCACTGGACTATCCCCTTTTTTCCGAAGCTCAGGCGCTGCCCTTCCGAGCAGGAGCGAATACAGTGGAGTATGGCCACAGGCCATGGAGATAGATTCCACGCCACCAGCCTTCAGGCAGGCACCTGCCCTTGCGCGCAGAGCGAATACAGATGAGTAATGGGCCACAGGCCCAGTGGAAACAGCCCACCCACGACTTCCTCCCTTCCAGCAGCTCAGTCGACCCTGCACTTCGGCAGAGCGAATACAGTGAGTTATGGGGTACAGGTATGGGAAACAGCCAACCCACGACTTTCCTCTGTTCGCATCAGCCTCAGCACCTGCCCTTCGAGCAGAGCGAATATAAGTGAGTAATTGGCACAGGTACTGGAACAGCACCACCCACGACTTTCCTCTTCAGCAGCTCAGCACTGCCCTTCGGCAGAGCCGAATATAGTGAGTATGGCAACAGGTATGGGAAACAGCAACCACCCACGACTTCCTCTTCCAGCAGCTCAGGCACCTGCCCCTTCGAGCAGAGCGAATATAGTGGGAGTATGGCCACAGGTATGGAAACAGCTCCCCCGCTTTTGTCCCCATGAAAAATGTCATATTTGAAAGGAATCTCCGCCCGAAAGAAATTATCCCTGTGCCCGAAAATGCTATAGCGAGTTGTACGCTTAGGCCCCCAAATCTCACCCCCCCCCCGCTCAACAAGGAAAACTTCGCAGTAGGGTTGAATGTTGGGTAATGGACGAAAGTTGTAGCCCGTGTACTACATGGTGCTTTAGCTGTTTTGTCCTGCTGACATATAATTGCAAGACATAAATTATATAAGATTAAGTCCCCATAGCAATATTGTTTTCCCTGAGAGGATTGCATCATATAGATTAAAACCAACAGCAAAACATCTAAACCCGCCTCTTGAATCAAGAGGTTTAATATATACGCTTTATAGTCCTCCATACTTACCTTTTTTAAGCCCCGTGGGTATGCCATGAAGGCCCCTGACTTTTGTTTTTTTTAACAGGAAGTGGGGTCGGTGAGCCCACTCACCAGGCGTGGCTGCTGAAGGGCGGTGGCCATTGAGTCCAGGCCTGACCTTCCCTCAGCCGACAGCGCTTCGGCACTGCCAGCGCCTGATAAGTCTGCTTCTGTTGTACGATTGATGATGATGAGCATAACCCAAGTGGGTGAGGAAAATGTTGGTGTGAAGTTGGGAAGGCCAGGGGCTTTATCTAGTTTTTGTCCCTTCATGAATATTTATGCTGTCTTTTTTAACTAGCACTGTTTTTGTCCCACCTTGAAAATTATGTTTGCTTTTTTTGTTGTTGGTTTTTCGCTTTTGAATTAGAAAACCCTGATCTGTAATTTATTATTTATTTATTTATTTATTTTATTATGATTATAGTCCACAGAGGCCATCTCTGTTGAAAAATAGTGTTGCTCCCACTCTGGGGAGAGCTCGTCGCAACCAAGGTGGCGCCACTGGGGATTTTTTAATTTTTGTTGTTGTGCAATGCATGTTGTTGTTTTTGTGGTGTTATTTTGATGAGGACAAGGAAAGGGGGTGGTAAGTTTTGCCCAAATTAAACAACTTTTTTCGTTTGCCACTGGGTTAGCGTGTTGTAATGGCAGTGAGCAACACAGATGACTCGGTTTATTGTCCCTCATCCCGAAAAGACTGACAGAAATGCTGTGTACTGATATGTTAGTTCGTTTTACACCGTGCATTGTCCGATTCTCACTAAAAATTAATGTATTGTTTATATTTAAGAAAAGTTACCAATTTGTACCGATTGTTTACTCACTGTTATCGTTACCCAGAAAACAATGATAAATGTTTTGTAATGATTTGAAATGCAGTGAAATATGGTGTTCCTCCTCGGTTGGTTGCCATCCTGACGGGCTAAACCTAGATTCGCTCCCCTTGAACCTGCTGGTCTCAGATTTCTGCAACCCTGAACAAGCCGGGGTGTGGCTGCGAATTGGATGCGAGAATCAGCTAGCGTGGGGAGCAACGCCACGGAATACGCCCAGAAGGATGGACAGTCACAAAAAAAAAAAAGAAAATTCACCAGCTGGCAACGTATGTAGATTTTTTGCAGTGATTGCTTGCATGAACGCATGCCTGTTTGCTGTTCCAGTGTTGCGTCCTGTTTGGGTCCCCTTGACGACGGGGACGTGCCTGGTCTGGGACATTGCACCAGTCCCGTCTGGCTTGCTTCTTCTGCTTCTGGCCGGTGAGAATCCAGTGATCTTAGAACTACTGTAAGATATTCTTGGGAAATTTATTGTGATGTCTGGCAATTGGAACCCTTGCCAAATAGGTGGGCCATGTTGTCAGTATTCATTAAACCCCTTTTACTGTCCCCAAACAACTTACCTGAACATCAATGTGAATGTCTCAGAATGAAGCGTAAATAACCCTGAAAATGCCTGGGCTTTTTGCTTCTTGCCAATCAGAGATCATATCCCCAGACCATTGTTTTTCCAGACTGTCTCTATCAGTTTGTTCCCTGTTTTTTAGGTGGCATGGGCTTTGCCAATGAGTTTTTTTTTCTTTAAATTTTTCTCTGGCAGTTTAAGGGGTTTAATATGCAGGACTGTTTTTTTAACTTTAGAGGCACCCATTCCGCTGCCCAGTCCCCATTCTACTACATGGTTTATGATGGTCATTGATGATGTTATAAACTTTTGATTTGTCATAAGTCCCTGGAAATTTGTTGTTTGGTTAGACACGTCCCGTAAAGATAAATACTAGACCAGTTTCTCACATTGAGTTAAAACTTATGTTCCCCCCTTTTACATTTTATCATAGAAAATCAATTAATTTATCTGTTTCCTCTGGCAGTGAATGGGGTGGAAGCTGTAGCCAGTGCTTTTAAGTTTGCTTCAGACGTTTTCTTTACTCTTTTTAGCTCAACAGAAGGTGTGTAAGCTAACTAAAACCACACCTTGCACATAATAATGCATTCCTTGTCAAGCCTGGTTTAACATGCAAACTGTGGCAGGCAACAGATGAGGAGCAAACCGCTGTTCTCCCCTCCCTGGACACGGTCCTCCTTCTCCTACCAGTTCCCGCGGAGCTTTCAGCTGCAGTTCTTCAACCCCCAGGTTGATGGAGGGGGTGCTGAGCAAAGCCCACGAAGGTGGGCGACGGGGGGGAGGTGTCCCGCCTACTACGAACTTTCCATGTCCATCCCACGCCTGCTTGCATGTCCCGAGTGGGAACAGGTCCAGCAGGCCTTTGATGGCTGGACAGAGGCCACTAGCCTGGAAGGTTGAGGCCCTGTGGATGAGGGGCATGTTTTCTGTTGAATGTCTATGCAATATCAGGCATCAGAAAGTGTCAGAGATTTCCAGAGGATTACGAATTTCTGACTGAGGTTGCCTTCTCTTTGTCAGAGGTTTTTGTGCCTTTTTTATTCATTGATTATCCTTTTGTGTTGAATAGCATTTTTAAAGTGATTTTTTCCACTATATGCCCCCTCTGCCAACTAGGTTATTAACGCCCTTGACAGTGAGAGTGGATTGACAACTGGCTGGTCAGTAACTGACAAGGGCATTCACTCTTGCGAAGGCAAGCCATTTTGTGGCATCAAATAGGGTTTTTTTGAATGAGTTTTATACCCCTGTTTTTTGGGGTCAAGTACCGGAACCATCTTCTCCCCCCCAACCAAAGGCAATGTCACTCCTTTGCAAAAGGTGTTCGTTTGCAGACCCCAAGTAGTAAAGCATTTTTTTTGGTGTGTGTGGGAACTGATTTCAGTGTTTGTCCCTTCACAGTTCCCTGGGCCTTGAAGGGTCCTTGTTAACCACTGATTTCAGAGGGAATGGACTTGAGGACTATTCCCTGATGCCTGATTATTAATTATGAAAAGAGATCAAAAAAACCTTCTCTACACCTATTTGTGGGACAATGCATTGCCATTTTTGTTTGGTTACTTTTAATAGTCTTAGATGCCGTCTGTGAAATGCGGTTGCTCTCACAGGAGAAGCGCGTCATAGCCAGAGCGCCATCCATTTTTTTTTCCTTTTGGCTACGTTTTTTTTTTGGAGTGTGACTGATGAGGAAGACAGAGGTGGGTGGGTAAAATTTTTTGGACCAAATGACAACTTTTTTTCGTTGCTACGTGATTTAGACGACTTGTCCTAGGCTTGTCTATGGTCAAGAAACGGTGGGGATGTTGGGTAAACTTAAGATAAAAATGGCCGGTAAAATATAACTGTTTGCAAAAACCAGAATGACTGAAAAAGAATGACCTGGACTGTCCTTAGAGACTGGATTTTAAGGTTTGCGGGGCTTATTGGGTACATGATTTTACATGAAGCCCTCACATATAATATCTCACTGGTCCCGCAGCATTTTTTCCTCCCAACTTCACTCTAATCTAGATAGCCAAACAGAACAGACACTGGGAGACAGCCGACCCCCTTGTGTGTGTGTGTGTGTGTGTTTTTTAGGGCTACCCCAGTCCGTCCCGCAAAACAAGGGGTCCCAGGACCTGCCTTCACTTACAGTATAGAGGGTCCCCCCTAAGAGGGCGGTATTCTAGGTCCCAGTGGCATTTCCGAATGCCTAAAAAGAATTTCTAGTGCAATCCCTGGGAACCCCTTGCACATACGTTTTAGGTGGGTCCCCTTTTAGAATTTTAGTACTTCATAGACCCCCCAATGGGGTCCCCCCTGGGAGCCTGGCCTGGGCACATTTCATTGATTTATTGTGGTCTGTGGGGTTTCCATTGGTTTTTTCTTGTTTTGTTACGCTTGGGACCTGGTTCTGATGCAGTTTTGTTTTTTGTGATGGGGTTTGGGTGGTGGGGTATGAGTCGATGACGTGGGACCTGGTTTTCCAAATCCCTATCACAGGGCACTGAAACAAGAGCGTATTGGCAAAGCTTATCGTCACTGTCCATGACCCCCAGCAAGGAAGTGGAGAAGCTTGCTGGAAGGTAGTGTGGAAGAGGAACAGCACACCGGAAGGGGTTCACCGACCAGCGCCAGACCTTCGAGGCCTGGCCGCCAGGTCACCGAGAGGTGCTGCCTCACCGCTAGCCCATAGGATGTTTTCCTTGTCAGGGAACGGGCGCAAGACCTCTCCTCTTTTAGCTTTCTTGCAGGAAGCTGCTTGCCAAGGTCGAGCAAGGGTCCATAGTTGGTTGATGCAGGGATCACCACCAAATGTTTTTTTTGAGTTTTTTGCTTCGATGTAGCTTTTTTAAGTTTTCCAGAAATCAAACACATGAATTTTAGTCCCCCATCTGCAGCATGATTAATCGACATTCAACATTAAAAAAAGCTGAGCATTTTGTAAGGTGATTCCATGCTTCTTAACAACTGTTTCAGTTCATGCCAAAGAATTCCTCATTGCAGATGATTATCACTTTTTTTGAAAACTGAAAAGTTTTGTCAAATCTGCCATTGATTCCTAACCAATTTTCAGTTCATGCCACCAAGAATCCTCCAAAAAAATGTTTTGGCCTTTCAACATGCTTTTAAACATTTTTGAAAAAATCATTGCAATGCAGTTTATCAATTTTTTATTAATTATATGTCCCCTACAGTATCTGAGGAGACATCCCTACCAGAATTCCACATCCCCGGTTCCCCGGAGTCAATCCTGACCCCTGACGGCCCAGCTTCGGCAGTGTTTTTCTCAGTGAGCGCCTGACCCTCCCCCCTCCTCCTCCTCCCCCCGCTCACCCTTCCCCCACTCCCAGTCGGCCCCGGCCCCAGAACCCGCAGTCCCCCCGCCACCTTACGTCGTACCTGCTGAACCGCAGCGCCCATGTTGGGCCCAGGGACCGTTAGCGTCGTCTATTCCATGTCCCGGGCCCAGCCTTCCGCCCTGGAGTCCGGGAGCACTCGCCTCAAGCCCTGTTTTTTGTTTGGGGCCTCTCCGTGCAATCTGCTCAAGGGCCTGATTGAGTAAATTCTGAGGCCTGTCGTGAGTAGGGACAGGGGTGTCTTGCGCTTGAGTGTTTTTTTCCAGTTTTTTGTGATTGTTTTGGTTTTTTACGGTTTCCTTTGCCTTCCTTCCCCTCTTTAAATCTTAATGTGTTTTTGGGGATTACGGTTCATTATGCTTTCCTTTCCCCTCTTTTATCTTTATGTTGGTTTTTTTTTTTGGTTTTAATGGTTTTTTTTAATTTGCTTTCCTTCCTCCTGTATTCTTTAATATCTTATGTGTTTTGGTTTACGGGTGTTCATTTGCGCTTTCCTTCCCTATGTTATCTTATGTGTTTTGGTTTATTGTATTTTTTCATTTGCTTTCCTTCCCTCTGTAAATCTTAAATATCTTAATGTGTTTGGTTTTACGTTTTCATTTGCTTTCCTTCCTCTGTATCTTTAGTGTTTGGGTTTTATGGTTCCATTTGCTTTCCCTTCCTCTGTATCTTTTATTTTGTTTTTTTTTTGGTTTTAACGTGTTTTTCATTTTGCTTTACTTCCCCCTGTATCTTATGTGGGGGTTTAGGGTTTTTTTACGGTTTCATTTGCCTTTCCTTCCCTCTGTATCTTAATGTGGTTTTGGTTTACGGGTTTCATTTTGCTTAACTTCCCTCTGTATCTTATGTTGTTTTTTGTTTTGGTTTACGTTTTCAGTGTGCCCCTTTTCCCTATCCCCCTCTTTATCTTAAGTGTTGTTTTTCTGGTTATACGGTTTTCATTTGCCTGTTTCCCTTCCCTCCTTTTAGCTTTATGTTTGTTTTGGTTTACTGTTCATTCGCTTTCCTTCCCTCTTTATCTTACGTGTTTTGTTTACGGATTTTCAATTTGCTTTCCTTCCCTCTTTATCTTTATGTTGTTTATTTGTTACGGTTCATTCGCTTTTCCTTCCCTCCTTTTGATCCTTATGTGGTTTTGGTTTACGGTTTTCATTTGCTTTTCCTTCCCTCTTTTTATCTTAATGTGTTTTTGTGGTTTACGGTTCATTCGCATTTCCTCCCTCTTTTTATCTATGTGTTTTTGGTTTTACTTTCATTTTTGCTTCCTTCCCTCTTTATCTTATTGGTTTTGGTACTTTTACGGTTCAGTCCGCTTGCCTTCCCTCTTTATCTTATGTGTGTTTGGTTTTACGGTTTCATTTTGCTTTCCTTCCCCTCTTATCTTTATTGTGTTATTTTGGTTTTTACGGGGTTTCGATTTGCTTTTCCTTCCCTCTGAATCTTTATGGGTTTTGGTTTTTACGGGTTTAATTTGCTTTTCCTTTCCCTCTTTATCTTATGTGTTTTTTTTTTGGTTACGGTTTTAATTTGCTTTCCTTCCCTCTTTATCCTTTATGTTGTTGTTTTGGTTTACGGTTTTTTTCATTTGCTTTTCCTTCCCTCTGTATCTTATGTGTTTTTGGTTTTACGTTTTAATTTGCTTTCCTTCCTCCTTTATCCTTGTGTGTGTTTTGTTTTTACGTTTTCATTCGCTTTCCTCCTTCTTTCTCTTATTTGGGGATGAGTGGTTTTGGTGTTTTGTTTTTCAGTCGCTTTTTCCTTTCCCTCTATTTGATCTTATGTGTTTTTTTGGTTTACGGGTTCCATTTTGCTTTTCCTTCCCTCTGTATTTCTTATGGTTTTTTTGGTTTTACCCGGTTTTTCATTCCGCTGTGTCCTGCGCTCGTTTATCTATGTGTTTTTTGGTTTTACGGTTTCAATCTGCTTTCCTTCCCTCTGTTTATCTTTATGTGGTTTTGGTTTACGGTTCTTCGCTTTCGCTTCCCCTCTGTATCTTATGTGTTTTGGTTTCGTTCATTCCGCGCTTTCCCTTCCCTCGTATCTTATGTCAAGCCTTGTTCCTGGGGCGAACACTGTTGCGAATGGCCATCTTAAATTTCCCTCTCGCCTTTCTCTTTTTCCTCTCCCATCATCACCCTTACTCAACTGTTGCATGTGTGGTGTTGTTTAGACCTTATTGCTGTGACGGGTGGTATGATTTTATGGTAGGGAGGGATATATGTTATTTGTAATTGACGGCTTGTGGTTGCAATTATTTGGATTTTTTGTAATTTTTAAAGCATTTTTGATTGAGTTTTTAGCAGTGTTTGATTTTCCGTGGCATAATTTTTTAGATAGCATAGTTGAAATTTTTCTTTCTAAAATGCAAATAGAGATCACAGATAAAAATCATTCTACATAATCCACAACCACTCATTTTTCCTTTGGTTTACCCACAATTCGAGCTTTCAAACTAAAGGGGGGTCCATTTTTACCTGGATTTTTTGTTGGCCAGGTGTTGGATTTCCCCCTTCAAATTCCCCCCAAATTCAAACGAGACAGCACTTTGAAGAGCAGCCCTCGTTTTGATTTTTGGGGAATTTGTATGGGGGTCCCCATACCTGGCCAGAAAACATTCAATGGACTTAATTTTGCCCTGGTGTTCAGTGGGTACTCCTGTTAGGCTTTAATTGATCAATGCCACACATGCTTGTGTCCGAAATCTTACTCTATGGCCCTAAACAAGGAAGAAAACATAAACTCTCAATCTTCTTTAACCCTTTCACCACCAAGCCGATTTTTTCAGCGACAAAAAAACCATTAAGGTTAAGTGGTATAAGAGAAAAAAAATGTATCTGCAGATATTGGGGATCCCTCCTGTTGACATGTAAATAAAAGTAGCCTAATCCTTACCTCCCAAAATTCTGAAGTAATAAACTCTTTGGGAATAACAGAACCCCCCTATTGTTTTTGAGTCACTTTTCGTGACATGGTTGTTAAATCATTGGTGGTGCTAACATGCGACATTTGGCGTGGAAAAGGGGTTTAATCGGTGTGGTAAAATGCACTAACTTTAAGGGAACAAAAATAACCCAAAACAGACAAATTAATATGGGAAAAACATTTTTAAAATATCATTGGATAATTTAGATTATCACTAACATGAAATTTTGCTTGATTTTCATATGAGTAGAGGGATGGGGAAGTGTGCAATCTGGAGACATTATGAAACGTCCCCGCTCATAAGAAAATAACGCCTCACTCAATTTTACAGTTGGTTTTGAGAAAAAGACGCAAAAAATTGGTCTTGCGCCAGGTCCAGAAAAGAGAACGGCATATTGTTTGCAACGTATCTATGGTGGATTCACTTTCCGCTTTTTTCCAGGTGCTTTTCTGTACTTTCTGTCCCCATGAATAGATTACCAGTCAGCCGATTGTCCCTATGCATGCTTACTACAAAATTTGGCCTAACTCGAGTTAGGTATTTTTTTCTTACGAGCGGACGATGGTAGGTGGAACTCATACAATTTCCCTATATTTTCTTCTTTCAGAATTTCTAAAGAAAAAAATAATACTATATGGCTCCCTGAGGATCAAGCCAAAAGGAACCACTGTATACATCAAACCTCTTTATTTTTAAAAATCTTCAAAAAAAGTCAGTGGAAAAATCCAATCAAATTTGGAACAGGTCTATAACGGAGGTCGGTTTTAATAGAAGGATTCAACATCCCGTCCCCCCCAAAAAATCATTTCCCTTAAATGAGGGGAGGTCCTTTTAATAGAGGTTTTGCTTTGCCACCAAACCTGTTTACCCATAAGATTTTTCACCATGAATTTTTGTAACAGATAGCTGACAAAAAATATTGTTAAATGAGGGAAAATATTATGTTGAAATCGTGAAGCGAAAAAAAATCCTCCATTTTTCCTGTACATTTGCCTGATTACTGAACCTGGTGCATTTCTCTGTGTGGGTTGTGTGTTGCTTTTAAATAATGGATTACACTTTTGTCCCCCCCATAGTATTTGTGTAAGTTTGTTATGAAAATGTATGCATGGTTTTGCCTCTTTTTTTAAACTTTCCTGTTGGAGTAAACTCCTATTTTTGTGGAAAAATACGTTATTTTTGGATTTTCGAAGTGCATGAAACCCGAATTTCAGGGTAAACCTATCTGTGCTACATCGGGCTGGGAATGTAAAAAAAAAATTGAAATTGTTTACTAAATACTTCGTTCTTTTGTTTACTCTGAATAACTTGTTCAATTGGGGGGGGCTTTTTTCAGAGTTTTTTTGTCTCTGACAATTTCCCATTGCCCTGTACTTGTGGTTGGTGGCCTGATTTTGCCAGGGGTGGGCTGCAGCGTGTGCGTGGTCAACCTGTACGGAGCCCCTGCTTGTACTACCTGCAATCGCGCAGAAAACCTGCCTGATGTTGCTCACCGGTCAGAGGGGGGGAAGGGTCACCTACTGTGTCCACATTTTTTCACACCTTGGTTGCATTGCTTTTGATAGGGTGGTATGTCCCTTTATATGGCCGCAGAGATGTGGGACCCCCATCATTTGTTTTTTAGATTAATGTACAAAATTATGTGGTTATTGAGGAAAAAAACTGTCTCCCCCATAAGAAAAAAAAGTGGTTTTTTCCCCTTCCCAGCCCGATAACTAGTTTTTTTTTAGTTTTTAAATTCTTTTTTTCCTTTACTTGATTTTTTCCTATGATTCTAAGTCCAATTCGATTAGATTGTATTGTATTCACTTTCCTCTTTTCCCCCCCCCCCCTCTCCTCTCTCTCCCTCTCTCTCTCCCTCTCTCCTCTCCTCCTCCCTCCTCTCTTCCTCTCTACCTGAACCCCTGCCTTTAATTTTTTTTTTTTTCATTTTGGGGAGTTGCCCCATCTGCCTAGCACTTAGCAAAAATGCCCATGAATAATGTTTGCAACTGATGACCTTTTTTGGCTTTGCAGAGAAGTCAAGGTTGTGGGTCGCGCTCCTTGCCCGGACAAGGGCTCGGAGTACGACCAGCTGTGCAGGAAACCTGTCCACCATCTCCACCTTTGGGAAGCCTTCATGGAGGTGGTGTGTCGCGACGCCTGTGACGGGCACGACATCGGCAGGGTCAGTTTATATATGTCATGTTTTTTTTGTGTGGGTGGTGTGTGCAAGGAGAAATCTGTCCCCACCATCCTCCACGTTGGGGAGGCCTTCCATAGGAGGGTTGGTTGTTTCCCCGTGATTCCCTGTGAACGGTCACGAGGAAATCGGCAGGGTCAAGTATATATATATAACCTGCCACCAATCTCCCCTTTTGGGAGGCCTTCATGGAGGTGGTGTGGGTCCGCGACGCCCTTGTGAACGGGCACGACCCATCGTCAGGGTTCAAGTTTCGTATATGTCGTTTGGGTGTGTTCCGGATGCCTGTGACTGACCATGCATCGGCATCCAGTTATAGTGTCCCATGTCATGTGTTGTATTGTGCTTGGGTGAGGACCGGCAGCGCAGTGGCTGGCCCTACCTGCTAACCTAAGGGCTTATCTACATGAACCTTTGTTAGTGTTGATAATGTGGCTGAGCTACCTGCCTGACCAGGCTTATACTACATGACAGTTAATTAGTGTGCTTATTTGTCAACGTACTGGCCCGCTGTCCAATGCTGGTGAGGACCTGCAGCAGCAGTGGCTGGCTACCCTGCTGACCAAGGGCCCTATCTGCAATACCAGTTTGTATTAGTGGTGTAATTGTGGCTGGGCAATACCTCTGCCAAGGGCTTATCTACATGCCAGGTTGTTAGTGGTGAAATTTTTGTCCCCCACAGATGACCACTGACCAAGGGCTATCTGCATGACAGTTTTTTATTAGTGCGATAATTGTGGCTGGAGCCTACCTTTGCTGAACCAAGGGCTTATCTCATGCCAGTTAATTAGTGGTGATAGATTTGAACGAATGCTGGCGCTGTTCAGTGGCTGGTCGCCCCTGCTGTGTGAGGGACCGGCCAGCAGCCAGTGGCTGGGCTACCTGCTGACCAAGGGCATACCTGCAAACCCCTGGTGGATAGCCCTGACCCCCATGCTGGACCCCCGCCCTGCACGCCGCCCTCATGCCCGCGACCCACACAGCTCAGGCCCCTCTACATCTTCCAGACCAAAAAATGGTCCAGTGGGTGTGGTTGTGGTGAGAAGGGTTGGGTTGGTGCCAGGAGATGGGGTGGGGGTCCTTAAGTGGGATGGGTTATGCCGGGAAGTGAGTAAGTATTGCAAGGGCCAGTTCCACCTGGGAGGGAGGCATACGATTTGACCCCCAATACGATACGAGTTGTGACGATGTCCTGTGAGTCTTGATTCCCAATTTCTTCCCTAAAATTAAACTACTTTTTTTTCGCTCGGATGTATGCCCCCCAACTAATACGAATCAAATACATGTTCCCGGTACAAGGGTAGATTATTATTTTATCAGGATTCCGAGTACGGGAGACAGTCAAATTTGAACATAAGATCATAACTCGTTGGATTTCATTCATATTCCTTTAGACCAGTAGAAATAGCCTGAACTGAGATTAAGTTTTTTTTTTCATGAATGAATTTAGCTACTGCATATTTTTTTGCGTTTTTGTTGATTTCTGTTGGTTGACCAGCTATCCATTTCCGGACATATATTGTCCTGAACGACTTGAAATAGTTTTTTTAAGTTACAATAAAACACTGCCCATCTTAGAATGTTTAATTAACCCGAAGTACAATTGCCATTATTTTTTTTTGAGTACCATTCCAATCCAAGAGCTCTCACATATTATTTGTTTATTCCTATTGTGTAAGTATTAGCTGCCAGTTTATTAAACATCGTTGTGACGAGGATTTAAGACTTGACATTTTACTGCATCTCACAGTGGCTATGTTATCACTAGTTCATGTAATGTTGAAGGGTGGGTCAGTCCATGCCGACCAGACTGGGATTTGCATTTGTTGAACATTTAGTGGTGTCATGTGACACTGTGGAATGTTGTGTTTGTGTGCGTCAGGCATTGCTGACAAGCAAGGGGGATAGCAGTGGAAACATTATAGGGTGTCAGAGTTACACTGTGCAGTGTTTGGGTTTGTGTGGTCAGTCCATGATGACCAGACTGGGATAGCATTTGTTGAACATTAGTGGTGTCAGAGTTACAAGTGGAATGTTGTGTTTGTGTGGTCAGTCCATGCTGACAGACTGGATAGCATTTTGTGAACATTTAGTGTGTCAGTACACTGTGTAGTATGTTTATGTTTGTGTGGCAGCGTGCTGACCAGACTGGGATAGCATTTTGTTGAAAACTTAGTGTGCAGAGGTACACGTGTAATGTTCGTGGGTCAGTCCATGCGACCAGACTGGGATATGCATTTACTCGATTAGTGGTGTTAGAGTTACACTGGTAATGTTTTGTTTGGTCAGTCATGTGACAAGCCTGGGATAGCATGAATGATTTTAGTGTGTTAGAGTTACATGTGTATTGTGGGGTCAGGCCAGTCTGACCAGACTGGGATTAGCATTGATGAATTGAGTGGTGTTAGAGTTACACTGTGTAATGTTTTGTGTGGTCAGTCCATGCGACCAGACTGGGCCAGACGCAGAGGAGCACGGACTTGCTTGCGAGGCGGCGTCAGCAGAAAATGCCGAGATGCTTGCCCGGACCTGCGGACCCGACTAGAGAAAGGTCAGACATTGTGCTCTTGTGCTGTCAGTTTAGGCGTCTTGGTGATGCAAATAGCATCACTAAAAATAAGGTTTAAGTGGGTCTCGAGTATTCAGGCATCCGAATGTAGGGATCTGCACTTGTCAGAGGATAAGGATTTCTGACATAGGACTGGCCTACTAATGTCAGAGGTTTTGCCTTTTTCATGAATGTATTTTTGTGCCAAAACAGCAATTTGAAAAGTTGTTTTCTCCACAGTATTAAGCCTTTCGGTCATGCTGGAAACGTGATTCAGTGTTCCCTTCACAGTTCTGGTGTGTGGGACATTGATGGCCTTATAAACAGTTTTCAGAGGATTGGATTTCAGATTATACTGATTGCCTGAGTATTAGATTTTGGTAATATTGGTAGCATTATTTTGTAAATGGGGCCTTTCAGTGTACATTTTAAGGCCAAAAATCTCTATTTCATCTAGGATTTTTAGAAGGGATAGACAAGTTTTTTTCCAGTAAAGCTTTGATGAGAAAAAAATATTAAAGTTGCTGTCTCCCGCGTGTGTTTGTCTCTGTTTTAGACATTAGACTAGTAACAAAATCTAGCTATTTGTATTTAAAAAAAGTCCATGTTTATTAAATGAAATTTGGCTTGCTCATCCAAGAGATCAGAAATTGATTAATTAGTTCCGCGCTATGTGCTGAGTGGTGACGCAGCAGTTCAGGGACGTCGATGGAGGAGACGGGGAGGAGGGCTTTGTCCCAGAACCCCCTGGCCAGGTACAGACGGTGCTGTCCGAGGAACTCAGAGCTGTGTTCTGGGCGCTCCTCACTGCACGGGCCTGGAGAACAAAGAGGCTGCGCCCAGGTTCGCACTATTCCTGTCTGTCTCTACATTAATATCAAATTGTCTGGTACTGTAATGACAGGGGAAACAGGGTTTCATAGGGGCCTTACAGTCCTTAAAGTCTGACAAATTTGAAATCTCCCAAGTATGCCTTCACAAGTGCTTACATCACTTCAAGGTCCTTACAAGTCTGACAGCTGCCAAAAAACTGCCCTGAGCAGCAAAACCATTACTCAAAATACATCGCAGAAGGTCAGCATTGTGTACCTGAGAACCCGTCAGCACCTACTTCACCTTACCCCTCCCCCACCTTCGTTTCAACTGACTGCTTAGCAGACAAAACTATGCACCCTGAGTTGTCAAGAGAAATTGGACTGAAAATCCGTTCTTTATTCTGGTGTCGTTTTGTCGAGAAAAACTTCGGTAATTCGGCTTAGGACATTGTCACAATGCGGGAAAGTGTTCCTTTCAAGATCGTTTGGCAAAGTAAAAGAGGAGCTTATCTACCCTTACGCCTACAGGTCCTTTGGCGGATAGCTGAAAGACCTGGGGAAACCTTGTGAAACTTTCTAGTTTCACACTGATTTTCAGTTGTTTTGTATCGATTTTCCAGAAAATGAACTTGAGTATTTAAAAAAATTCATCTAAAAAATACAAATGCCAAAAAGCCAATTTTGGACGTTTGTTAACTTGGTGGTTCTATCCTGTAAGTCCCTTCTCAGGGAATCTTGAAAACACCATGTTAATAAAATGCATCAATTAGGGACTATATCTGACGACCCTATTTCTTAATTTAGGAAGCCAAGGATAGCCTAATGTTATACATGTCACAGAGGAATTCCCAGTATGCAGATAATTTTCTTCTCCTGCCAGTTCAGTTTAATGCATTTTTTTGGCTGAAAAATGGCTGCAGCAGAAAGGGTTAACTGTCTGTTGTCTTGTATCTCTTGCTCTTGCGTTCCCCTACGTGAATCCTCAGCAGGGTTCACAACTGTACCCGCCTGGGCTATGGGGTGCCCTGGATTCCCCAGGCAGGGTTCTACCCTGTACCCCGCCGGGGGCTCTGGTTGCCCCATGATATCCAGCAGGGTTCTACCCCTGTACCCCGCGGGGCTCTGGGTTGCCCCTGGATCCTCCAGCAGGGTCTCTACCCTGTTACCCCGCCGGGGATCTGGGGCTCCCGGAGTCCCGACCTTTAGTGGTGTTTTTTCATTTGGGGGAGGTTGCACCCATGCTGTATCTATTCTTTTTGCACCAACTGAACTATATATTACACAAACAGTTGGACCAGACAGATCTAAACAGAAGCTTTGCATTCTCCTGGCCAGCAGAGAGAAGACCAGCCACCAGTTGAGGGCTGAAGACAGCACCAGACAGAGGAGGACAGAGCTGACAGAAGCCTTTGTTATTCTCATGGCCATGCAGAAGAGAACACCAGCCACAAGTTGAGGGCTGCAGACAGCACCAGACAGCGTGAACACAGACTGAGGAGAAAGAGCTGAACAGAAGCTGTTATTATCCTGTACCCATCAGAGAGAAGATCCAGTCACAAGTTGAGGCTGCAAGACACGTGAACACAGACTGAGGGGGAAAGAGCTGAAACAGAACCTTTTCACTTGCAGGCCCAGTCTGTGAGATATGGAAATAATCTGTGACAGAGGATAGGAAAACCAGCTAAAGTCGAAATATCACTTTGTGACGTTTTATATAATCTGAAATGTTTAAATTCTACAGGACTGCAAAGCAAAAAACAGAATTGATCGATCTGAATAGTCTTTGTTCTATAATTTTTTAAAGTTGACGAAATACACAGAATCAAGTATAACTAAGCACCGTTTTGTGCATTCTAAGAATGTCTCTCAGCGACTTAAGCGGATTTTCCCATACTCTATCACATTCTTTAAGTATAACTGATTGAAATAAAAGAAGTGATTTACATAATAGTGAACTGTTTCGTGATGCTGTTTTCATCCCCTGGGTGATTGTGTCAAACACCATCCTCCGTGGTCGCTCTCCTCTGACCTGTCGGCATGCGCGAGCGTCTATGGACCACCGCCGTCATGCCCGACGCAACGTCAAGGTAGGAAGCCCCTCGACAGATTTAGCATTAAACCCTTTCCTCACCACTGTCGCCTCTTGGCGCCACAATAATTTTAACAACCACTGTCACTAAAGGGCATCACATGAGGGCTCTGTATCCAGTGACCTAGTTCTTCATTTTGGGAGGTAAGGACAGGCCCTATTTATGCATGTCAAAGAGGAATCCCCAATATTGCAAACAAAATCTTTTCTCTATCCAGGTAAGTTTAATGGTAAATTTGTAGATTTATCTTTGCTGATTAAATATGCAGATTCTTCTTGTGTAGAATTGTTGATAAAATTCTTAAGGCTGCCATGTGTATGTGTAGGGGATCTTGGCAGTGAATGTCTTTGCATTGGTGGAAGTGTAGAGTGAGTCTGGGCGAATACATCACCATGGTGCTAGAAGAGTAAAGAAGAGATGGACTATATAAATGTCAGATCTATCTAACCATACTGGACCAACACTCAAAACAATTAGCATAAGACTTTCCCAACTGGAACTAATCTATCATTATGCAAAAAAAGACCGAATTACATACCGAAGAACAACCACAGGTAAGCAAAAACCTGGCAAAGAAAACATGGTTCTGAACACACAAACTTTCTACTTACCACCTCCAACAG